>OZ025295.1:182842943-183442943 GCA_964019185.1 Maratus speculifer | reverse complement strand
GCCAAATTCACAGTCAAGTAAAAGTAAAATCCAGACACCTCATTGGTCGTGTGGAAAGGGTGTCACGAATTTGTTTCTCCATTTGAAAAAGAAGGAGGGGTAATGTAATTTTCAAGCGATTGTTACCGTCTGTTCTTATTTACGATAAACCATCGAAATTAACTCAGTTAAGATATTTTGATGACATTTTATAGAACGAGAGTGAAAAATTTTGGTTATAAATGAAAACAGATCAGATTTACTTCGAAATTGCCGCTACGATTTTTTCTCGGAAAAAGGAGTAAGGCGACATTTCCCCTACCGCTAAGAGATTATTCTCTGAAAAGGACGCGGCTCAATGGCCAATAATGCGCTTGGATTTCACCGGACTGTGGTTTTAGCCCTATATTTTAAAGTTTCGCGCTCTGAACACGCCCTGAGATAGCCGATTTCCACACTATATCCCCTAGATGCTATATTTCCGGTTTCTTGCATAAGAGAACTTGTCCGGAATCCAGGTAGAATTTCCGCTGTTAGCGAAACCAGATTAACGAATCAAAAGTCTGAATTTTAGCAAATTTTTCAATGTTTTAAATAAATTTTCTTGTTAATAAATCTCCTTTCGCAAACAGCGCAAAATTTATGTGAATCCTGGCCCTCATCCAGTTAAGATTTTGCACTATGAATACTGTTAAAAATTTGAAACTTTTACTTTATCGTCAATCCATCGCTTTTATAGAAAATGATTACTTCATTATATTATGGTGAATTCTCATTGGTCAAAATAGAGATATTCCATAAAAGCGGTGGAGTGACGACGCAGCAAAAACTTCAAACTTTTAACAATGAAAAGATCGTGTGTCTATGTAAGTGTAACATAAAAGCATGCAAAATGAACACTTCTAATTGGTCGATTGCTTCAAAATGAATTTGAAATTTAAAGTTTTTTTTTTTTTAAAGTTCTAATAATCAGATTTTTATGAAATTCGAATGGGACCACAATGGCCTCATACGCTTTCAAACAAAAAAAGAATTATCAAAATCGGTTCATATTTGCAAAAGTTATGCGTGAACAACAAATACATACAGGTCGAAATCATAACCTCCTCTTTGAAGTCGGTTAAAAAATGGGGAAAAAACTCATGAAGAAAAATGCATTTTCACAAGAAATCTTTTCCATGATAACTATTGTTTGAAAGATGTTAAAAAAAAAAAAAAAAAAGAAAAGAAAAAAAAACAGCTGTAATTTAACAAATTACATCATTTTTATGATGATAAAATAATAATAATAATTATAAAAAAATTATAATTTTACAAATTACAACGATTATTTGGAAAATGATATTTTCAAAGACTTATTAATAAATATTTAAATTAATAATAATAATAAACATCATTTTTATGATGATCATAACGAATCATATATTACGTACGCTATGCATTAAACCTTAAAATTTCTAGATCAATGATAAAAAAAAACAGTAGTTAATACATAAACAACTTTAACTGTTTAAAATGTGCATTTTTATTGGATGAAGTTAATCAGACTGACTTCCGAATGCATCATATTACGTACGACACGGATTAAACATTAATATTCCTGAACAAATCATAAATGAATTTTAAATGAAATTTTAGTTTCACAATTTTCGGAACTGCAATTTTTTAAGCTTCTAAACATCGCACATTTTAAATTTTTACACCGTTGAGTAGAAAAAAAATGCACTTTTAAATGAAATTCGTTTGAAATCTTTATCACAATTTGTTTTCAAATTATTAAGCTTTTTAAAAGTTTTTATTACTTTTTTGGGTACTACTTTGTTATCCCGTCTACCAATTTCGCCAATTTATACAAATCTCCAAACTAATAGCCAAATTATGCATATTGACATAATTTTTATTTTAAATAACGAAAAACAAATAATTAGTAGAATATGGATAAACATACAAATGAAAAGTCGAAATAAAAATCACTTAATGACGTTTTAAGCAGGTGTATTGTATTCAATGTCATTGAATGTGACATTCACGATCATCCATTATTGGCATTTAATCTTATAGTTTGGCAATAATTTTTTGGTCGACGGAATAACCTAGTAGTACACTTTTTTGTCATTGTGGCAACTGAAGTATTCCATTTTTGGACATAAAACATGGACCAATCAGAAAACGAATAAAATAAAATAAGTTGCGCACTTCAACCAATAAAAAGATTGTGATATACTTCAGCTTTCCTAATTCTCTACCGAGAACAACAACTATTATCCAAATAGTAAAAATAATATTTTCTATTCCGCTTAAGATAAATACATGATTTAACCTTCCGTCTACCAGACGGGTCCATTGGACCCGACAGCAATATTTCTGGTGTCGATGGTAAAATGAGAAATTGTCGATTGACACCGGAATTTATAAAGGACTTGTCTAGATATTACGAATTCCTTAATTTAAGCTTTCATTGTAAAAGCAAAATTACATTAAAATATTACTGGTGCCGTTTGCAAGTTTGGAATTAAAATTAGGTGTTGCCGTAGATAAATGGGTGTTTTGTCTGGTAGACGGAAGGTTAAACGTCATTTTAAGTAGCAGAGAAATTTTTAATTCTATAAAATTTTTTTTAGAAAATTGGAAGATTTTTGTGTCTTGGACTCCGTTAAATTAAATAAATCTGTATTATAAACAAAAAGATATTTAAATAAAAAGAATTCCAGATTAAAAGAGGTTCAGAATATTTTGAGTTCAAAATAGCTTGTAAGCAACAGCAATTAAGTAATGAGTTTGGCAGCTACGCCAGAGCGTAGAGGTCTTTCCAGGAGCGTAGAGGAATTTCCAGGCCCGGGCTCGGCCCGGCCCGTTGTAAAACTCAAATGTTCGGCCCGGGCCCGGCCCGCCCGTTTAATTTTTTTATTTTAGGCCCAGCCCGTACAAAAATCAGCGAAAACAGGCCCGGCCCGGCCCGGCCCGGCCCGTTTTGGCCCGTTACAATTTCTACAATTTCTAAAAAAATCAGATTTTTATCATGTAACTAAGATTCCTTTAAAGAATACTGCATACATATCTATGGAATGATTTTACAGTATATTTTACAGCAAATACACATTAACAATATTAATGATTACTTAGATTCTTAGGCTTTCAACATTCGAATAAAGATTCATTAAAAAATTAATATGGCTTAGAATAAAAGAAAAAAGAAAAAAAGCTAAAAACAGCGTTACTTTTGAAGCTGTTTAATAAAAGAAGATTTATAAATATATTTCTATATCATTTTATTATAGATTTCAAATCCTAATTCATTCTTAAATTCAAAGAAGCTCCTTTCTGATACATTTCTAAATTCATTTTTTTTTCTTCTCAGAAACGTATAAGATTAACAGATATCTTCATTCAGAAACTATATAATCAAATAGCGTTATCCATTTTTTGATACAAGCAATTTAAGAATACTGCAAACAAATAAAATACTGTCATAATTAGCGTTTTGAATAGAATTTCCGGAAGCAATAGCAAGGGAAGGGAGAAAAACCTGCAATCATTTGAGAAACTATTATATCTCAACAAGGTTATACAAGTAGTTTATTTACCAAAAATGAAAAACGCTATTCGATTCCAAATCCCTTCAATAGTTAGGCTTATCACTTTTATACTTTTACAATTTAAAATTAATCAGAAAATGTGCCAAACTTTCGCATTATTGAGAAATCAATTTAAAAGTCATCAAGAAGTATACATCCGAAGACTAAGCTAACATAAGTTCTTTATCGCTGTTAATAATTTTACAAATCATGTTTTCTGCCAATAATTAAGTCTAGTACCGGTCCGGCCAGTCTATATGTAGAAAAATAATGCAAACGTGATCTCGGACCGGCATGAATCAGCTAAAAACATATTAAAACGGGTTACACATAATGTAATTCTCCGATGCCGATACACTGTGCATTTTTATATTGATGCTGTCAAACTAGTATGGCCACATTTATACTTATTCTCGTTAAAACCATTTTCGTTGAAAATAGCTCATATTTTATCGTTTCTGCTTAAATCTTCAGAACGGGTCGGCAGGCCCGAAAATTTTTTTATCGGCCCGGCCCGTCTGGCCCCTTCAATTTTTTTGCCGGCCCGGCCCGTTGAAAAAACTATTCTAAATCTGCCGGCCCGGCCCGCGGCCCGTGCAGACCTCTACCAGAGCGTGCGAAGCGTGGGGTGAAGGTTTCAGTCGACCGGGCCCAGAAATTGAGGGGGTGGCAAATTTATATTGCCATTGTCATTTCTGTCATCTTTTTTTTGTTTCTTTTTGGTAAAAAATATACATTTAAATATATTTGGATTTTTTTAGGAAAAAAAAAAAAAAAAAAAGAAAACAGACATCCTCAAAATAGTATGATGCTTCCTTCTTGGAATCCAAAAGGGTTTATACAATACTGTAGATGCAATTTTCCCACATATTTTTATCAAATCCCTTTTGCTAAAATATAAGTGCAATGTACTTTTATATTGCTTAGTTATTAAGATTAAGCCTTTTAAAGTGTCAAAATAAACGATAAACATGTTTTCGATAGAATTTATTTGTGTTTTTACACTTTTCAATTTTGTGACACTTGTCACAAAGAGAAATGGTGATAGGGGGGAGGGGCGCCAAATTGAAACTTCGCCCCGGGCACAATTTTCTCTTCACAGAGAACTATGGTTATTTATCTTAACCATTTAGATCACTAATACATGATTTCAGTCAAAAGCAGTGTTGAATTCAAAAACTTTTCTCCGGGAGGGACTTCAGTGGCTCCGGGGAAGACATATAGAGATCCGAGGGTAGGGGGGAATTGTACTTTTTGACCATGAAAACGCAAAATTTCAAATTTTCTGGGGGGAAAACACTTTACTGCATCGCGGGAGGCGATGTCCCCCCGAGCCACCCCCTGAATTCAACACTGGTCATAAGGTTCCCTCTCATTGGATGAAAGGTAATATCGTGACTTCGTGACCTCACGATTAAAAATTTTTGGTTTAATCCTCTCATGTACGGGGAACTGCCACATTGATACACGGGGCACATTGATACACCCCCTGTACTGCACATATGGTCATTACAGGGGGTTTCACAACAGCTCCAAAAGGTGACACTAGTGCATTCAACTACATACAGAAAGTCTTGGAATGATTCAGTAGCTTGATGAAATGAAATGGGTGATTAATTGTTTTTGTAGGTCAAAAGTAAATTTGAGTTCTACAATTGAAATGCTATTATTCAACTGTTCCAGTATTTTCAACCGAAAAGAATACCCTCCCTGGCAAGTAAAGCTATTCTTTATCAGTTCTTCATTCTTTATTGTTAGATAAATTATGAAGTGTTGGATTTGAGACTCATTTTATTCAAAATGGCTATATGGGGCACATTGATACAGTCTATGTCGGGGCACATTGATACAACCTAAATCCTTTTCTAGTTCATTTTTTCATTACCTTTTATTCTTTTTTTACCATACACTACTTAATCCAACCATTTTTCATCAAAAATTTCCAATATTATTTTTTAATGACGTGAAATAGCTCTAATTTCTTTATATTAGAACATTTTATAGTATTTTTGCAAACAGAAGACATACGAACTTACCCAACATCTAGTGCTAGTAGAATTAACAAAAGATAAGAACGGCAGCCTAGAAAATCTCAAATTTATATCTATTCTCCAGAGAAAAAAAGGTATTTTCGACATGAGAAATGTTAAGTAAGAGAAACAAGCTGCAGAACAGCACAGGATAATTATATTACAAACAGAATTTTTAATATAATTATCCTTTATTTTCTGTTTATAAACCGATTTATAAACAGAAAACCCGATAATTTTTTCAGCTTTCCTAAGAAAGAAGATAATGCTGGGGTGGAAGTGCCAGATATGACAAAGTTACCACAGCCAATAATCAGACAAGGAACAGCCAGAACATCAGGTTATTATGCATTTCATTTTGTTTGCTTTAATATTGCTAACAAATAAATTGTAGGCGATTTGAATTTCTATAAATAAGTATAAAATGGTTTCTTAACTATTTTTCTGTGAAAAATATGCATTGGTGTTATTTTGTCTTCATTTTCCCAGACGTATCAAAGTGTCCCATGAGGTGTATCAATCTGCCCAGGGAATGGGGCACATTGATACAAATGATTTTTTTTTTATTTTTTTTTTAAATTACATGCAAAAATAATATATAAAACAACGATTGTACATTTTTATAACACACTGCACAAGTTTTGCTGACACCACATGGAAAATTACTTGAAATTTCTGCTTTTTGGACACCAAAAAAATTCTTAGAAAAAAGCTGTATCAATGTGCCCCAGTTTCCCCTATCAATTATTTTCCATTATTATTCATTATTTTTCATTATTATGTTTTTTGTGATAGACGAGAACCCATTATAAAATAATTTTATTATTGTGCTGCATACCAGATATCAGTCCACAAATCAGATCTCCATAAATAAATGCTGATTTTCATTTTTTCGCTTTATGACGCAATTCTTATTTGTCCTCATATGAGGCCCGTATGAATGAGAGGGTTAAACTCGTGGGAACAGATCATTAGCCATAGACTGGGAGTGGCGGCACAAAAAATCACCCCGTCGAGTTGGAAGCTGAAATTCCAGAACTAATTAAAACTCGATTCGCCTATTAAAACGTAATTGGTCTGCAAAGTTACATATTGATGCAAAACATTGGAAAATTTGATTTTAGCGGTTGACTCGTAGGTTTACCATTGTGTTTTCCTGCTCTCATCCCTCCATGTTACCATACCTTTAGGAGAAGGTAAGCACAATGATAAACCTACGAGTCAATCACTAAAATCGGGTTTTCAGGTATTTTCTACCAAGATATGACTTGACAGCTCAATTGCGCTTTAATATGTGAATCAAGTTTTTACTAATCCTGGAATTTCAGCTTCCATTTCCATGAGGTGATTGTTTGCGCAACCGCCTTTCGATTTATATTGGTCCAACATTAATCTCATAAATGTGTAAGAAAGTTTTGCATTGTTGTGAAGGGGAGAGGGAATAAAGAATTTCAAAACAACTTTCGCCCTGATGATAAGACACTGCATATTTATCACGGCTTTATTTATAAATAGAGATTTTTCATCTTTCTTATCTATTAACGATTTTTATACATCTTTCAACAATTAACTTTTTCATTTCCCCCTGATTAAATTCATATTTCCAATTATTTTGTAGCGACATAACTGGTTTTTTTCTGAATATTATCTGTTTGAACTAGGCACGTGTGTTATAATTCTTATTAATATCTCTTTTATTCTTTTTCCTATCTCTACATTATCCGTTTTAACAATCAGAAAGAGATAACAGCGTTTCCTGATCGCTCTCCTTTCCACAGGTGGTAGAGTTCAAATAGGAAGACATAAACAAAAGCTATTTTTAGGATGTTTTTCAAATGCCACTTCACAGATGCCTCGTTTACACTTTTGAAGGCTCATGTCGGGGAAGCTATTTAAAGATTCAAAGAAAAAAGTTTTGACGGAAAAGTCGTTTTAAACAAAGTAACAATAAAGTAAATAACTTTACCGAAGAAAATTACATTTTTATTCAACTTGATATTCAATAACCCTTTATAATGAGATGATCACTTTCCTGAAATTGTTTATGTCACACTTCGTTTCACGTTCTGATTTATTACAATTCCTTATCTATCTGTATCATAAAGAATAGAACTGTCCGCCCGTAACGCTGACGTCATTTTGATGTTTGCAAAAGTAGACGATTAACTTTTCTCTTTTACTGCAATTTTTAGGTGAGTTCGTAATTATGTAAATACTTTGCACCTATAGTCATCATTCAGTCGATTCGTCCGTCTGTCCGCAGATAACAGAGCAAAAACTACCCAATCGTGAATCGTTTGAATTTTAAAATATGTAATCGTGGCATAATTTTATCGAGTCTTTTAAAATTTTATGAAAATCAGAAGTATAGTTTAATTATAGGGACAAAGTATTCCTTTACATTATGGCCAATGGTAAAAACTAGCTTCAAGTGCACTTTAACATTTTTTTTTTCGAACATAATAAAATTGCTATGCATCTATGAAGTACATACTAAAATATACATTCTGTACAATCTGTGGTGCAAAGAATAGTTGTTATTAATTTACAGGGTCACACAAATGTATTCCATTACATAATGGTACAGGAGAAACGTTGTCTGGCGTGCGTTTTAATTATATTAAACTATTTCACACTTTGTGAAATTGATGTACGTTACTGAGGTTTACTACAAGTTACTTCCTGTATAATAAAAAGCAGATAATATTTATAAAGACATACAAAAGATTTCGGCACCTATACTGCATTCGAATATACTATATACTATTACACCAAGATCTGAATATTTTTAAAAATTCGTTATAGTACTAACGCACTCCATCTGTTACGTTTTATGTGTAATTTCCAAATTATTTAAACTTCTAAGCATAACATATTTTAAATTTTAAGTGGTCGAATAGAGAAAAAAAAATTACTTGATGCAATTTGTTTCAGAACATGTAATGCACATTCTTCAAAAACTGTAGCGTAATTTACTCATTATTTATTGTTTTTAAAATAATTTTCATCTTGATTTTTTTTTTATTTATACTGAGTGCAGATGATTAAGAAAGATAAGTCCGTTCAGCGATAAAAATTAAGTATTCGAAAATGAGTAAATCGATGTAGTACTTGTTATCGAATTGAGTATGTGGATCAAAAATGAATCTAAAGCTTTCTCACTTTTGAAACATCATATGTTATCGAACTTATGACGTTCGATATGATGTTCGATTATTATGTTCGATCATTATATGGTATCAAACTTAAGAAACAAAAATGCAATTTTGTTCTCTAGAATGGATTTTTTCATGGGCTTCGCTGTTTATGCAAATATTAAATTATGCATAGTACTTTAAAATAATTTTAAAATGCTTTCAAATAATGCTCTTGGCATAAAAATATTCCATTTCGGTATCTTGATAATAATTTTACTATTTTTCTTAATACATAATCCAATAAACGCTTCTTGTTAACAATTTTGAGCGGAAAATAAATGTTAGTACATTTTTATTTTATTTCATGTATCCAGGAGTGCGGTACATAAGGATTCATATTTGAACACAACCGTGGGATCAAAAATGAGTAACGTATTTTGCAATTTTGAGTACCTTTGGATCGGAGCTATTTTTAGTATGCGATATATTTAAAATTTATACTTTTTATTCAATTTTGAATACTCATTTTTTTCAGTGGTTCCACTTAAAGCAGTTCTGAAATCTACTGCTCAACTAGCTTGAAAAATCCTGATGCATACTGACTCATTTTTTAACGTAAAGAATCGAAAGACTTACTATTTTTTGATAATAAATTATTTATTAAGTTATAAGTAATTTGGGTTATCGTGATAACCGGGTGTTCTTCCACTGACTGGTATTTCTCCTTTTGGCTGGAAATTAGATTCAAATGTCCAACTTTGACAGTATTTTCTAAAATAGCTCAAACAGACTTCCAGACGGATAGATGGACAGGCAAATCGAAATCACAAATACTTTTCAACTTTGCTAGAAAGTATTAAAAATACTTCTTTTTGCTTTTAGGCTCAATTCTCATTAAAGTATCTACTTTTTTTTTTTTTTTTTTTTTTTTTTTAATGTACAATATTGAATAAATACGCATACATATTTTTAGTTCAATTGTAATGCAGAATGACGAAAAAAACATAAAACCCTAACAATATATTATAACGTTACTTTTTTTTTTCTCTTTAGCAAAATTATATGCTTACGCCAGACAGCGAGCACTCAATTTTATTAAACCTATTTTAATTTTCTTTCTACTAGACGATTACTATTGCACTTTTCAGTGCACTAAATATAAAAGTTTTACAACATCGTCAAAATTAACTGAAACATTTCAAAAATATTATTGAAAATACATATATTTTATTAGAAATCATATGTTCTATATATTTAATATTTTAGTATCTATAAAATAATTAATTTATCTCACGTTAGAGCTTAAATTCTAGTTCATAACATAATATGCGAAGCATTCAAACAAAATTTTACTGAAATATGCTTAAAACATTTTATGTGATGAAGTTTGTCCAATATGGAGTTAACGGAAAAATTGATTTTTCAGAAATAGCATCTAAAGACTTTATATGTCGGTTTTATTTGTAAAAGTATTCATACATGTATTTCAGATAGATATAAAATAATCTAATACTGTCAATTATTGTTTATCAGTGCTTTATTTTACTTTTTATTTATTTATTTCTTTTGTAAAAAACGTAAGAAAAGGATGCATAGAAAACATTATTTACAATTCTCCTGGCCTTCCTAACCCAAATTTTAGTTTTTTTTTTTTTTTACTTATTACATCATATTTATTTAATTGGTTATCACTTTACTTCCAAAAATCATAGAAATAAAGTTAAATCAGATTTAGAATCGTACAGGATTGCTCTTTCAAACAAAATAACAACAACAACAACATATTAGGTCGTTCGGAAAGTCGTTTTCGTTTGGGAAAATCAATTCGTACCGGAAAAATTTGTCCATTTATATCTAAGTATTAGATATCGGAAACAATGTCTAATAATTAAGTAATAGAATTTTCCGGTACGAATTGATTTTCCCAAACTAAAAGGACTTTTCGAACAATCCAATATAATAATACTAAGAAGAAGAAGAAAATAAATAAAATTTTCAAGAAACTCAGCTGAAATTCAAGTTTATTTTTTTTTCATACTATTTTCTTTCTTAAGTCCTTTTATTTTAAATTCAGAAGTATTAACCCACTCGTCTCAATTTCCACCAACTGTGCAAATATATACGGTTTTTTGACAAACATTGACATAAATTATTTAACACTTACGCTCTAACAATGCTATTAAAATATTCCTACCATATTCAGAAGTGATTAATTCAGTTTCATAAGCACTTATTCACAACTATGTATCACATGTTTGATTCGGTTTCACCTGAGAAGAAAGTAGAAAATGCGCTTAAGATTGCTGAAATCACTCTTTCTTTTAACATCTTTGAATATGTATCGTATGTGAGCAGCAGGTGTTATAAACTGCTACTATTTTGAAAAGGGTGATGTTAAAACACGCGTTAAAATTATAAGTAGAAACACCGGGTAGGAAGATTAATAGTACAATGAACTCAGAAAGGATTTTTTTTCATAGGATAATATATATTTTTAAAAGACAAGATTATTTTTAGCCAGACTATCAAAGCCTGAGAATTAATGTCCCGCAGATTCTATATGTACGTATATAACGTAATGCGATAACTCTTGATAGAATTATCCGATTTGCTTTAAATATTGTAAATAGGTTCTTTCTCATAAAGCGCATACCTGATTTGTTTTTAGTATTTATTGGTTAAGTATAAAGGGAGAGGGGACGGGGAACTAACCCTCCCTTTAATTCAGACAAATAGGCTTTTCATTCAGAATTTTTTCATTTTCTCATAATTTTGAAAATAGATTGTCTCTGATAAGGCACTTACCTAATTAGTTTTGGGGATTCATTCGTTTAGTATAAAGAAGGGAACTGGGTGCTAATACCCCCCCCCCCCCTCCTTTAATTCAGATAAGTGGGTTTTTCATGCAGATTTTTCTGATTTTCTTCAAATCTTATAAGTTTTTTTTTTCTGATAAGGTACTACCTGGTTAGTTTTGAGGGGTTATTGATTAAATATACAGGGGACGGAGACTAAGTCCTTTTTTACTTTAGAAAAATGGGTTTTTCACGCAGAATTATCCGATTTGTTTCAAATTTTGTAAATAAACTTATTTTGAGAGGCGCTTCCCTGATTAAATTTGGGATTCATTGGTTAAGTAAAAAAGGAACGAACGGGGAGATAATCCGTTCCCTTAATTTACATAAATATGTTTTACTTGCAGAATTATCCGATTTGCTTCAAATTTTGTAAATAGCTTATTCTGAGAGGCGCTTCCCTGATTAAATTTGGGGTTCATTGGTTAAGTAAAAAAAGAGAGGAATTCCGTTCCATTAATTTACATAAATGGGTTTTACTTGCATAATTATCCGATTTGCTTCAAATTAAGTATACCGGTTTATTCTGATTAGGCGCTTCCCTGATCCGATTTGGAGGTTCATTGGTTAAGTATATAGGGGGGGGGCAATGGGGAAACTAATGCACCCTTAATTTATGTATGGTTTAATTTTCGATTTCTTTATTTTTCGAGAAGCATTCTTCTTTAAAATAACAGAGCAAAAACCCTGTGAACTCAATGCTATCAGTTTAATTGAGCTTTTTTTCCTTTTATTTGACATCTGGCAGGAACTTTTTATTGAGAAATTTTAATAATAGCTTTTTTTAAATGAAAGCATTTTAATTGTAAGTATACCTGCACTCGCTATTTTGAAAAATAACTCCATTTTCATATTTTAATTTTAATTTACAAAGTTCTCTGTTAATTTTTTTCGCATTGATGGCAATCAGGTTACTTTTGTTGTTGAAGAGAGAAGAGAGACAGCGAGAATTGCGGATGCCATTTTCGTATTACAAAAAAAAAAAAAAAAAAAAAAAAAACTTGTTTAAATTTTGTGAACAGAAAATGACGTCACGATTTAAAATAACGCATTTTTATTCATAAAGCTGTTACATTTCAACATTTCTTTTTCATTCTGCTGCTATTGAGATTGAGGCACTTATCTCAGAGAGCCTCAGTGAGTGAAAATGATGTCATAATAAATGTAAAATGGATATTTTCTTTAACAAAACTCAATAATTAACAACGAATGTGTCTAACAGTAAATTCATACATTTCGCCGACATTCTGATTAGAACCTCAAGTCAAAAGTGCGGATGTTTACATGCAAAATGGTAACTGGCAAATGTGACATCCAGTTTGAGAATATATCTATTAATAATATACTTCACATTAAAATATTTTTTAAATAATAAATGTAAAAAGTTAATAAGTAAATTTTGCGTCAGTAAAAAAAAAAAGTTATTTTTAGATTTTGTTGAAAACAAAAGCTATAAATGTGCCATAGTGGCGCAATTTTCGTTGATTTTTCAAGACGCAATACCAAAGATGAAAGCTTCAATTAATAATTCCATAATTTCATTATCTTAATTAATGTTACTCATTACTCATTACGCATAGGAATATAATTTAATTTTTCAAAAATTTCAAAAGCTGAACTTAAACTTTAGCTAAAAATTATATTTGTTTTAAGAGTTAGGCTATTCAATATAATATTGATTAATTATTGTAATTATGTTTGTTAATTTTTTATAAATTCAATCAACTAGTTCTTTTAAATATTTTCATTTGACGAAATCGACGGATTTTGACTCGTTTGATTTAAACCTCTTGGTAAGTTGTAAGGTCAATTATTACTGACATTAGTTGCCGCCCACAATGATGTCTTACTTGGAGGGGGGGGGGGGGACTTTGTAAGATATGAGAGTTTGTGACAAGGGGGTGGGAAGGGATAAGAAGAAATGTGACACCACACATTTTGGATAAAATAAAAGCCTTAGAAATTAGCAGATAATATTTTGAAGTTATTTTGAAATTAAAATATTTTATGTTCATAAAGATAAGATAAGATTTAAAGCTAAATACAGGGTGTCCAGCAAATAACACCCTGGTTTCAAAATTAAATTTCTCAAAAACAAAGATCAATAGAATTAGTCAGTAAACGGTTTGTTTATCAGGTAAGCTGTCAAAATCTTATGCAAAAGTTTCGAACGGTAAATATTTTGAAAAAATTTTGTTCTGATTGCAAAGAATGCTTTGATTCGACATTTTTCTTGCTTTAGATTGCTGCCAGAGAATGTGTTTTTCGGCTTAAAATGCCATATTTCATAGTTTTTATAAATTAAATTTTTGAAATTTCGAAATTCTAAAAATTTACTTCGAAAAATCTTTAAAATATTGCACTGTAAGCTGAAAAATTATTTCTCTGCAGGCAATCTAAAACAAGAAAAATGTCAAATCAAAGCATTCTATGCAATCAGAACGCAATTTTCTCAAAATATTCACTGTTTGAAATTTCTGTATAGGATTTTTACAGACCGTTTACCGCATATTACTATCGATCTTTGTTTTTGAGAAATTTAATTTTGAAATCAGGGTGTTATTTGCTGGACACCACCCTGTATATTAAAGTCCATTTCAAAGTCCAAAATACTACTGTTTTCAATTACTCTTTTATATTAATATTTTAGTACTGTTGTCTATTAATTATGCTTGTTTTTGTAAACCTGAATCTTATCTCATACAAAATAAGTTCTGCATGAATCATTTTTATTGTTATGCTCACAAATGACATTATAAAACACAAAGTTAAAGTTTAAAAATGTAATTTCAAATATGATCTGTAAAGTAGTGCTTTGTTTCTGAATGTAAGTATTTGTTTATGCTGTCTAGTATAGGATGATATGTGACAAGGGGGGGTAAGGGGACAGGGGGTATAGTGAAGTATACTTCGTAAAAAACGGGAAGGAGGTAAAAAAAAATATTGAAAAAAAAAAGTGCGGCATCATTTATGCACAGCCCTTTACCAGAAATCTATATTATAAAGCAGAAACGTGTATCTTTAGATGTCGTGACCTTCACCATCACTTTTGCTTTGCTTGCATACATTTTCACTTCTAAGTAACGCATAATTTAATTTTTTACACTGTTGAACAGAATAAAAAATGTACTTTCCAAAGTTACTTTGAAAATTGTAACATAACATACCGACTTAAAAAATATTTTTCTGATATATATTTTTTAATCTACCGACGCATGGCGTCGCAATAAACAGTTGTTTTCTACATAATAAACTAAATATATATATACATATGGAATATGAATGATTGTAAGGTAAATATACAAAACCAAACAGAAATTAGCAACGTTACAGCAAGCGGTGCGATTTATCAGTCCAGGTTTCAGGGGATCACTTTCAGTTTCTGTGAAAGAAAAATTTAAATTTTTTCTTATAAAATGTAGGAATTAAGGGAATTTATATTAAACCCTAATACAGATTCTTCAATTATAAAATTTTAATCAATTTTAAAGTTTTTTTTGTGTGTGTGTGTGTGGCGGGGGGGGGGGGGGGGAGGATATGGATTGTAAGGCATCAACTACATTTGACTATATATAAATCAGTTCCAAAAAGGCTTTTTGAAAAAACGGTCAAATTCTTATTTTCTCACAAGGAAAGTCCTAAAAAACAGGTATATCCAGCACGATTCGTGATGATTCAATCTCGGGAACAGTAGCATTAAACTCCACATAAATTTAGCAAAGGACCGAAAAAGTTTTCTGCCATAGAGTGTATTGAATGATTTGTAATCAATACGCAGACAAAGCACGCTAATCAACCAGCGAACATCTTTAGTATAAACATCGATAAATATTCCAACATCGTCTTCACGGAAACTTGCTAACTATATTTAATTTTAAGTACCGAGCGTAACTTAATAAAGCTTATGGAAGTGCAAATATACTTCGATGCATAAAATCTCTTGTATTTGTAATCCTTTAAACCTGCATATCTATAACATATTTACTACAAGTTTAAAGACTTTAAAAAAATCTGCAGTGCAAAGTAAATATATGATAATTTTATTTTTGTTAAAATAAAATTATTTTGTTAAAAGTAGAAAAGTCATTTTAATTTTAAAAAAAAGGTAATCTGATCAGATAAGTTAATCAGATTATAGTTAATCAGTTAATAAGATAAGTTAATCTGATCATGAAGTCATAATGGGTAAGTAAGTACGTTTTATTAATGTTTATAAACTTTGTTTACATTTGTGTGTTGTTAATGTTTTTACATTTACATTTTACATTTTACATGCTTTGAGGTAGACGCTACAGCTATTCGCCGGCATAACCTCCAATGATCACAAGAAACCACATAGAACACTTTATTACAGAATATCCGGTACATCCATTATCACAGGGACAAACACAAGACACCCATGCCGCTAGCTGGACTCGAACCAGGGTCCAGCGGTCTTCGTCTTTAAATGTAAACAATGTTTTTAAACTTTGTTTACATTTAAAGACGAAGACCGCTGGACCCTGGTTCGAGTCCAGCTAGCGGCATGGGTGTCTTGTGTTTGTCCCTGTGATAATGGATGTACCGGATATTCTGTAATAAAGTGTTCTATATATGGTTTCTTGTGATCATTGGAGGTTATGCCGGCGAATAGCTGTAGCGCCTACCTCAAAGCAAATAAATGTAAATGTAAATGTACGAAAACTGTGTGTTGTTTTCCAGTGATGTGAAGCCGTAGGAGACCACTTGAACATATTTTTATGATGGCTTCTCTTTCTTTTACATAAACTTATTCCTTTCTTAGGCACGTTCGTAATTATCTAAATACGTAGCACCTATAGTCGTCGTTCAGTCCGCCCGTCCATCCGTCTGTCCATCTGTCTGTCAGTCTGTCAGCATATAAAAGAGCAAAAACTACCTAACCGAATCGTTTGGAATTTTAAAAATATATAATTTTTGCATAATTTTATCGAGCCATTTCAGATTTTATGAAAATCGGATGTATAGTTTAATTACAGGGACACAGTATCGCGTTACATTACGGTCAATGGGAAACAATAGTTTCAAGTTTATTTTAATGATGTTACATTCTTTCGAACATAATAAAATTTAAATGCTTCTATAAAGTACATACTAAAATATACATGCTGTATGATGTGTGGTACGAAGAATATTCGTTATTAATTTACACGGCCACACAAAAGTTTCCATTGTATAATGATATAGGGGGAAACATTGCTTGGGGCGCGTTTTAATTATATTATACTATTTCACATTTTACGAAATTGATATACATTGCTGAAGTTTACTACAAATTACTTCCTGTACTTCCTTAACTTACTTCCTGAAAGTAGATAGTATTCACAGGGACACTCAAAAGATTTCGGTTACTGTACAGTATCCGAGGTACTGTATACTATTCATTTAAATATTTTTAAAAGTTCGTAATAATAAGAAATCACCTCATTCGCTACGTTTAAAGTGCAATTTCCATTTTTTTAAGTTGTAATTTCGAACACTAAACAATTTTACGTTACAAATAACGAATAACTGTTTGTCTATAATAGTTTTTTTTTTTTTTTTTTTTTTTTTTTTTTTTTTTTTTAAAGAAAATTATGATATTAAATGTTAGGGTATCCTCTCAAATTCATTAGATTTTTATCAGTTTGGCACTCAAAACCTATCTACAATGATAGTGCCTATAATTATGAACCTATTTATACCAATCAAATCTGTGAATCTGGCAGATTTCCTACAGTAACTAATGTACAGAAAGCATGTTTATAAAATTAATTACAGATTTAGGGATAAAAACGATGCTAAACTAATTTTACGATATTTCATTAAATAATACGTTGGTAAGAAAAAAAAAAAAAAAAAAAAAAAGATATTTTTTTGAAAAACACAGTTGAAGCTAAATATAAAGAGAAAAAAATAGAGACACAGAAATCTGTATTAATTTAGGCCAGAATAACTGTCTGTGAATATCATCACTCTTTTTCTTGACCCTTCATTTCCGTATAAGACTATGTACAGTAGTATTTTAATTTTCTTTTTCATGTTAATGTATTTTTATCTTATTTTTCTTTTTATTTTTTTATTTTAGTACTTTAAGTATTTAGTACTTTAGTATTTAGTACTTTAGTATTTTAGTACTTTAGTCATTATTATTATTATTATTATTATTATTATTATTATTATTATTATTATTATTGGCGATCGATTTTTTGAAAAAAGCATTTGTCAATTTTACTTCCCTCCATAATGAAGAAATCCAAGTTGGCAAAGAGAAATTTGGTAGAAACAAAGTATACAACTGTGCTCGAAATTCTTTGACTTAAAAAGAATTTTAGACTGTTGTTTGATTTATGATTTTCTCCAGAAAAGAGTGTGTATGTTGCCTATCATAAATAGAATGTATCTCTCATTATCAATTTTCATTGCTTTATGTATGGTTACGTTGATCTCAATTCGAATTGTTTTCTATTATTTATACAGGGTGGTTCAAAACTATATCTTAAAAAATGTAAAGGCAGGTAAAGGGGACCTAAGTAAGCATATTTCATATAGGAATGAGTGTACGAAAGTGCAGGTTTGAGGCATTAGAGGACGCATAATACATGATGGGGATTTAATGTATTGATATAATGATGCATGTTGCTCGAAATCTTAGCGGGGAATGACGATTCAAGTCAAAGAAGCTCTTTCATGCGCCGAACTGAACAGCACCTTCTACTGCTACAACGCTGCCTTTCCGCACCTACATTCCAATAGGGAATCTGCTTATTTAGTTTTAATCAATCTGCCTTTGCATTTACGACACATAATTCTATTCCACCTTGTATCTATTTTTTGTTATATAATTAGCCAAATTTGAATCATTTTCATCAAAAACGTTAGATTTCTAATTATAATAACTTATGTATCTTAAATTTATGATGATTAAAGACTACAAATTAAGGCGTTTTCATCGTTATTTAAGATGATTGTAAAACACTAAACCATGTTTTATGCTATTAGAGTTAAATCATACTATTAGGAATTCTTTACTACTCATTATAAAAAGTATATTCATCTTAAATTGTTTATAAAAGTTTAGGACCTTACTTTCAGCATAGTTTTTAAACAGATTTCTCTGTTATTAATCTTGTAAATTCCGCGGTTGTTATTCACGTGAAAATGGTCGTCCATAATTTATTTTTTTAATTTTATGTTGTACTAAATAAATTTCTCATTGCAGATAATTAACGTATTTTATAATTAGCTCCTTATGGTACCTTAACGGGCAGTCATTTGCAAACAATTTTTGTCGCTTCCATGATCCTTACAAGTTGAACTCCTCATAACCTTTGCTAATTTGATATGCACTGTTAAAAATTTTCGTTAAATAATGACGCGTTGACTGCATATTTGATATTCACTTTACCATTTTTCTAGAAAATTTGTTAAACACGATTAATTTACAACGATTTCGTTCGACCAATAGTAAAAAAATCCCCTTTTAGCTGTTATACCTAAATACGCTCAAACGAATTACGTAATGTTACTTCTCTTCTAACCAATCAAAACGTTTCTCATTCAGTTTAAGAATCTGGCAACATCTGAAAAGTTGTTTGCGCGGTTGTGTTTATTTACGATGGCGGCGCGAGCGCGAAATTCATTTCATCGTCAATCTTGTACGAAACGAAGCAGGAGAAATTTCATCATTCAAGTAAGTTATTTTGCTGGTTATTTTAAGGCTTATCATGTTTATTTTCATGTTGGTGGATTAAAATGCGAAATTTAAAAAATGAATTCGAATATGTAACATCGAGATGCGTTTAAATTCTGTTCACCCGATCGGGTGAAATGTACTTTACTCTCCTTCGCCAAGGCGATTTTTTGTTTTGAGCGTAATAGTCCAAATAAATAATTAAATATTTATAAATTTTAGCAAATATAATCGCAATGAGATTTTCAGAGTAATGTTGCACTAAAATACGAAAAAATATGTGAAAAAAAAAAAAAAAAATTGATAATTGATAAAAAATTTGGTAAATTGATTTTTTTTTTTTTTTTTCAAGTAAAATTAACTTTGCCCATATGTGGGTGAAAATAATTTTTAAAACTAAATAAACAGTCACTTACATATTTAATAAAAATTTGTAATAGCTAAACCTGAAGCAACATTACTTCACTTTATGCTTTTATTGTCTTCATGAAGAAAGTTTCATTGAATTGACAAGGAAATTGCATCATGTTTATTAGGCATACACATTAATATTTATTTGACCTTTTATAAATTTAATCATTTTGAAAATTTTCCTACTTTTCAGTTTATTACTTATTAGTTTTAATGTTTTACTATATTGCAAGCATTTTTTATAATTTGCATTGTGTTATTACATTCAAGTTGCTGTTTAAAATTGTAAACAAAGCAATGACCAGAAATCTGCAAAATTCTAAAATTCACACAACGACTGATCCCAAGTTGTGAGAATTTGAGGTCGTCTACTTCATATATGATGATATATATCAATGAACCCTGCAATAGTATAAATATAAATTTAAAAAGTAAAGGGCGAGTGGGGTGTTGTGGGACACTTTTCATAAAAGTAAGAAAATCAATTTTGTTTGACACAAACTAAAATTTCGATATATAGAGGGTAAGGTGATTCACTTTTTAATCTCTCTGAACAATTTAGAAACATAATATGCAATAGCTATTTTATAATTATTGAATATCCTTCTTTTATCTTTATGACTATGTAAAAATAATAATATCTACACAAGCTTTTACATAGTGACATGAATATCTGAATATCTAACGCTGGCTCAGTACAGCCATCTAGCGGATCTAAATGTAAACATTGGTACATTTGTACCTAACAATAATTAAAGAAATTGTAAGTTCCAAAATGTTTCCAAACCCCCTCACTATAGCAATTAATCAAAGCTTTATAAGGCACAAGTTGTCTAGTATCAGATAGCTACACAATCAAACAAGAATTGTAGGTTGATAATGTATGATGTGTCGAATATAAAATTTACAAACACTGCTTGCCTGAAGAAGAAAAAAAAAAAACAAGATAGTCATGGATGGCAATTAAAAATTGTCAATTCAATTTATTTACATTTTGAAGTAAATGAATATATTATAAATGTTATAATTTCCCGGATATGTCCTGACTTTTGTCACAAGGTCCTATTTTTGTGAAATTCAGAAATTTTTCTTACATTTGTGAAAATTCTAGTCATAATTTGTAAATTTTAAACTATCAAGTCTTCAGGTTCAGATTTTTCATGTGAGCTAAGTAATATGCTTTTTGTGGACTTGAACTGCTTATTTACAGTCCAGATTTTAATTTTAAATGACTAAATTTTGAAAAGTTCAATTCAAAGAGGAAAATTTCTGAGAAAGGTCTATTTAAGAAACGAATAATTCTGAATTGGTATAAAGTGTTTTGCGGAGGGTCCTGTTTTAAGATAAATTATTTTGTGAAAGGTCCTTTAAACATTTTAAAATTCACTGATATTTCCAGGTTAGTCTTAAATTTCCAGATTACTGTTAAAATAAATTTTCAATGATTATTTCTTTAACAATATTACGTTTATGCATGGAAGCAGCAATTTCAGCAGAAAAAGAATATGGGACTAAACAATGCCTATTATTTCTTCATACTTTATTTTTGCAGTATGTTATGATTATTGCTTACTGTTGCTGAAAAATTACCAAAAATAAAAACTATTTAAAAATCTATTTCATAAAATAATAATAATTTGTATGCTTGAGAATAATAAACTGTTGAGATAGTCAAAGCATAGCTTTTAAAGAAATTCCATAAAAGTGTCCATTTACGGCACATTTACCCTATATGGATATTATTTTTTTCTGTGTGTGAAAGAAAGGGGGGGGGGGGGAGGCTTGAAATTTTCAGTATTAGTTTAAGGACGTCCAAAAATTTTAGGAAAATTAAGAATTGTATCAGATTGAAAGAGCTGTACTCGCTCTATTAAAATATATAAATAAGTAATGCAATGTATAAATTTTTTATTATTAAGAAAAAAAAAAAAAAAAGCTTTATATAATGCTAATGTATATAATATATGAATATATTTGGCAAAAATGTTACAGTAATATCAGAAATATCTCGATTTCTTTCAAAAATAGAATTATTCTTCTTTCATGAAAAACTGCAAGTTCCATAATAATATCAAGAATAACATATTGAAGTACATACTACAGAATGCTATAAAACTAAAAAAATTTGTAATTTTGTCCCTACATCTGAACTTAAAATGTCATTGTTTACATCAGTGAGGATGTATGGATTTTAGGTGCTTGTGGATTTGAGGAAGTCTGCTGTTCATTTATTTTTTAAATATCAATTTTTTTTTTTTTTTTTTTTTATGTTTTATATATCTGATGTTTACTTTCGAAAAGATGTTTCATAGTTTCTATATTTTATATTTATTTTCAATCTATCATGCTGCAAGATATTTTTTATGTTTTCAGTTAAAAAAAGTGTTAAGGAATTTTTGAATTGTTGTTTACTATGTCATACTGTAGATAAGGAATTTTTGTTGCTGGCAGTGAATTTTTTACTGTCTAATTTAGGTAATTAGTTACATACAGCTTTATTAGAAAATAATCTTTTTTGGTTTTGATTTAGTTGAATTTAAGTTTAAACTGTATAGCATTGTAGAAAATAAAATGTGACAAGATTACATTTATGTTAACTTTTTCTTTAAATAATAAACTATTTTTTATTTCTGATTTTTTAATGTTTCATACTGAATCCTATATTTTGTTTTAAATGTATAAAGCAAATAGTTTTTATTTTTAATTTTGTTCTTAGTAAAAAAAAAAAAAATATTTTTTGAATATTGTTTGACATTTTTCTAGTTGAATGCAGTATGTTTCTTTTTAATTTTATCTTTGCTTGAAAATATTTATTTAGTGTTCATTTTTGAAGGAGTAGCCAACCATCCTTTATCAAATTTACAAATTGCACCCTGCCCTTTTTAAAAGTCGTAAAATGCATCACTAGTTGTATCCAGAGATTTCTAATAAAAGTTTCTCCATTTCATAGTATTTCTAAACCTGTGTTCTTACAGTCTTGCAAAAAAGATTGAATTTTCTTATTTCTTTAGGGGGAAAAAAATGAAATTATTCAATCACCTTGTAATTTATTTGTATTTTTTTTATTTTTATGTCATAAAATCATTCAAAATTAATGTTTATTGCATATTTTCCCACATTTTTCTTCTTCATTAAAGTCAATAATATATTTTCTCTTGCGATAGTGCCCTTTTTCTTTCTAGTATAAACACTAATTTATTATAGCAGTAAATTGGCTATTTAAAAAATTGCTGGATTATTATCATTATTTTTTTAAATATTGTGATATTTACAATCCTTCATTATTTGAAATTTTAAAATTTAAAAAATCTTAAATCTTTTTTTTTAATACATTAAAACTATATTTTTTATATTTAAAACTTTAAAAATTACAATTAAAATAAACAAATCAAAAGATATCATTTCACCACTGAAATAATAAAATTAATACTTATAATATAATAAAGTATGGTGGTAACTTGTAATAAATTTGAGATTTTCTGCATATAGAAATGAAAACCATGGCCTGTTTGTGTTTAAAATTATTGATCTTGGAATTCAGAACAGGCTCAATTAAAGGTATTTTGATTGAAACATTTTGACATCATATCAAATAAACAGAGCAATTTTAATCAAAACCAGTTTTGCTTGCCAAATGTAGCCAACAGTAATGCCTGTTTTTTAATTGCTTAGGTTTTAGGTATAATTTAGTTGAAATTATTGCATAACATCTGTATATAAATTTAGTTGATGTGAATAATGCATCAATATTACTTTTAGTTTTTATTATGTGTAGTTTGAAATATTGAAACACAGACTGCACATTTGCAGTCTTCTATTCTGAATGCAAAAGGTTTCTTTCTTTCTTTCTTTCTTTTTTTTTTTAATACAATTTTCAAAGATTTTGTATATTGAGAAAACTATCTTTAAAAAAGTAATTAAAATGAATGACTCTACTGAATCAGTATTTGCTGACCACTCTTTTTCTTTAAAAATGTATATTTTGATGCAGGAAAAAGAGAATCATCAAAATAGATATATTTGTGTTTGTACAAAATCTGTCATTAAATTTAGGTTTACTTGATAAAGGGATTAAAATTTTTGTAAAATTTTTTTATCATTTTACAAGATTTTTATCAGATTGAAATTAGTTGATTTCTAATTCCCTTATGTTTATGTAACTTAATTGTACTTGGAATTGCTTTCACTTTAGAAATCAGTCATTTTCCTAGGGAAAAGTTAATGACCTCCCCCCCCCCTCCCCCCAGAAAAAAATAAATGTTTGTACAAAAGATTAGAATATCACTCAAAATAAAATATTTTTAAAATTATTATTAAGAGAACAGCCAAAAGAATATTTAATGATCTAAAAGTTTTGTTGTCAATATTTCAGTTAAGCACTGTCTAGTGCCAAACATGATTAAAATCTTACCTGCATCATTTGAGATAGTATAATATAAGAATATTGTTTAAGTGAAAAATCTCTGTTTTGGAATTTTGATACAGTAACAGCGTTTTAAAAATAAAATATATGCGTATAAAAAAAAGAAAGAAAAAGGGGGGGGCAAAAAATTAATGCTAATTAAACATAAAGTCTATGTAACTGCAGTTTAACTGTTTAAAAAGCCTTTTTTTATTTCATAAAAAATATTTTATTACAATGCATATTTTTGGTCATTTTGTAACACTTCCCTCTCGTCCTCTTGTAAAAAAAATAAGCATATTCTTTAATACATTATTATTTATAGCCTTTGAAAAAAAACTTTAAGAAATATATCAGTCTTTAACTTAATTAGGCACATGCCTAAAAAATTAAACAAGAATCATAGCAATATTATGTGTTTGGCATTCACATTTCCCCTCTGGCATCTTAATCTTTGAATCAATGTTTCTGCATTGTCCATTACAGTAGACTCCCTCAAATCCGCAATCCTAAAATCCGCACATAATTTATGGATGTAAGAAATGAAACATTCAGTTCACATACAGAGAGAGAATTTAAATTTTTTTAATTTATACCAATTCTATGTATATTTTAATGTAGGGGTGCACAACCTTTTCAAGAGAAGGGCCACTTACAAACATATCTGGGTGGTCGAGGGCCACATCAATAACATGGATAAAATTATAGTTTCATAAAGAAGTGTGTATGTGAGGGGAGGGGGGGCACAAATTTAAATTCACTTATCAGGTCAAAATATCCAATTCAATTGGTAAGGATATATTCGTAGCTTTTACGTTTTTATATATAACAAACATAGCAAGGATTATTTTCAAAATGTAAAAATATTCTTTGACTTTTTTTTGGGAAAGGAATTTTTGTTTTACTAAAAGTACTAAAAAACAAGCATAAATGGCTGGTACCAAAAAATGTGAACTTTATGGACAAAGGAGAAATAAGGAGCCAATCAAAAAAGTTTTTCCTTGCCGGATCAACGAAATTCCTGATTTTCTGTGTTCGATCAATGAAATTTATAATTTTCCCACGCCTGATTTACCAGATTTGCAATTTTACGAAACCAGTAGACAAAATTCGCATTTTTTATGAAGTCAATGAGAAAATTCATGATCTTTCCTTGCATGATCAACAAAACTCGCAATTTTTACGAAATTGATCAGGAAAATTCATGATTTTTACGAAGCAGATCGACAAAATTCATCATTTTTAGAAAAACGATCGACACAATCTGTGATTTTTCCTCACCCGATCGGCAAAATTCTTGATTTTTTTCCCCCCTGATCGGCAATGTTTTCAATTTTTTGTCACCTGATCGACCAAATTCGCGATTTTTATGAACATAATCGACGAAAATTGCAATTTTTTCGCACCTGATCAACGAGATTCGCGATTTTTATGAAACCGATCGAGAAAATTTACGAGCTTTCTGTGATCGAACAATAAAATTCGCGATTTTTTTAAGCCGATCGGCGACATTCGTGTTTTACGAAGCTGATCGACGAAATTTGAGATTTTTAAGAAGCCGACCAATGAATTTCGCGATATTTATAAAGCCTACCGACAAAATTCGCGATTTTTACAAAGTTGATCAAAGAAACTTGCGATTTTTCGGCGCCTGATCGACAAAATTCGCGATTTTTAAGAAGTCGATCGACAAATTTCGTGATGTTTCCGAACTTGATCATTAAAATTTATGATTTTTACGAAGCTGATTGATGAAATTCGCGATTTTTTCAAAACGGATCGATCAAATTCTCGATTTTCCTTTACATAATCGACGGAATTTGCAATTTTTATGAAACTAAATCCACAAATCTGTAATTTTGTTATAGCCTGATCGACATAATTAGCTAATTTTTCCGTGTGTGATGAAAGAAATTGGTATTATTCCCGTCTTCATGGAACGAAATTTGCGATTTTTAGGAATCCGATAAATAAAACGCACGATTTTTCAATGTCCAATTGAAGAAATTTGCGCTTTTTCCAACCTTAATTGACGAAATACGGATTTTACCATACTCTATCGATGTAACTCGCATTTTTTTACTAAATTTTGCCAAATCTGCATTTTTTTACGCGGCAAGATGAAACTCGCGATTTTTTTTCTCTTTATAAACTGACGAAATTCATGATTGTTTCTCAGCCGATCAGCGAAATTGTCAGATTTTCCGAGTGTCATTGCTAAATCCGCGATTCTTCCATGCCTTATCAACAAAATTTGCGTTTTTTTCTTGCCGGATCACGAAATTCGCGTTTTTTCCACGAGATAAATTGAAAAAATATGCTATTTTTTTTGCAACCGGTGAATTTAATTTACATTTTTTTCGAGCATCAACAAAAGTGACGATTTTTTCTTGCCCTATTAAAGAAATGTGTGTTTTTTCGCCCCCGATCAATAAAATTTGCGATTTTTCCATGCCTGATCGAAAAGACTTGCGATTCTTCAGCGCCATATCGGGAAAAATTTTCTCTTTTTTTCGAGCCTCATGGAAAGAATTCACGATTTTTTCATTTCTGATGAGCAAAACTAGCGATTTTTCCTTGCCTCATTGACAAAATTCACCTTTTTCCGCCCTTGATTAACGAAATTTGCGATTCTTAAGTGATGAAATTTTATATATTTCCGCGGTAAATTGACGAAATTTACGATTTTTTTCTACGAGCCATGAACAAAATTGCAATTATTTCCAGTTGTAAATTGATGAAGCTCGCGGGCCACACCTTAACCCTTCAGGGGCCACTTTTGGCCCGCGGGTCACAGGTTGTGCATCCCTATTTTAATGTGTATTTTCTGTTAATATTACTGAATCCATGTGTTTTCATGAAGAAAGAATAAATTTAGTCTTGAAAATATTCAAGATATTGCTAATATCACTGCTAATTACAATCTTCTTACCAAATATATTTATGTATTAATCAAGCTTTTTTGGTTATTAAGTCTGGCTAAACCTGAAATAAAACCTCCTTATTTTATGATTTTGATGTGAATTACTAATGTACCTTTGAGATAAGCTTCATTGAATCATTTAGGAAAAATAGATTTCTTCTTTACAATGAATATTCAATCATACATTATTGATTATTAACTTGACCTTTGCTTTCAATATTTTAATCACTTTAAAAATTATCTATTTTTTTATTTTATTTTATTACTTATTTTATTATATTGTAAGTATTCGTTATAGTTTGGATTGCATTATTAATTACATTCAAATTACTGTTTAAAAAATTTAAACAAAGTAATGATCAGAAATTTGCAAAATTCTAAAATCTGCACAATCTCTGGTCCCAAGCTGTGCTGGCCCCACCAGTAGCCTAGAGGTTCTGACCTCTCAACTGGTAGACGAAAGGTGCTGGGTTCGAACCCAATCTCGGCCATTGGCCTAACCGTTCAGAGTTTTTGTGGTTTTCTTTGAACCTTGCATAAATACGGGTTAGGTTCCCTTAGAAAGACACCCACAAAGAGCAGTCATTTGAAGATTTAATTACTTTGTATTCTGGTAAAAACAGATTACAGACTATTTTGAAATTTTGATGTAAATAACAAGTCACAAATAAAAAGATAAATTTTTGGTTTGGATCAAACATGATGATATAAAAAGACAAATCCCCTTCTTCTCTAGAGATATCTTAAGGTATGTGCCAGTCTAACTCCCCCCCCCCCCCCTCTTCCCTAAATTGATAACATTATATTATATGTACCAGCCCATTATCAGGCTGTTCATGTATTTGCTTTTAATTGTTCATCTATTTCCTTTCAGGGTTTAATTAAAGTTCTTTGCTGCATCTTAATTTAAAGTTTATTGATGTCCTATACTTTTCGGATGCCTGCCATTCTGATGTCTTCATAACAAGAAATCAGGTACTTATGCTTAAAAATTATCATTTTTACATATTTGACATTTTACCTAAGATACATAGTAATTACAACATGATTTGCTAATTTAAATTTTTATTAACATGATTTTAATGAGTTTTTTTTTTAATTTGATTTAAATCAATAGTTTAGCAGTGTTGAATTCATACCAGATTTTTCAAATTTATAAACTGTCTTTTGTGTACTAAATAATAAACATTTGGATGTAATTTGATAAATATTCTTTTACGCAGTTATTAAAATAATAAATTTCAAATACTTCTTGGAGATTTTTTTTTCTTCTTTTGAGTGATTATTTGAAATCAACATTTTTAGTCATTAGATTCAGCTGATAACAGAAGGGGGGGAAAAATATGATTAGAATGCTATAAATAGCAACAAATCTTCGAATACTCTCTTATTCGACTTCATATATTTTGATTTTAATTCTTCATGATAATCTCCTTAATCAAGAAAAAATTTCTTGTACAGTTTGGGCAAAATCTTAAAGATCATCCTGTTATGTATTAATTGCTTTAAATAATCTGCATTTTTTAAAAATTAAAATATTTTCTACTAACTATTAAATATTTTAATCTATTTTTTTAAAAACATTTCACATGTTTTAAGCCTTCTCTTTTGAGTAATAGATATGTTCACCAATGCATACGGATTTTGATCTTATACATAAAAAAATGACCTAGACCCACTTTATCCAAGGCTTATTGCTAATAAAGTGTTAAAAGTAGAAATTACTTATAAGCATTAATCTGAAACACATAAATTATAAAGGAAAAAGAGAATGTCATTAAATTTCTTTCTTTTTTTTTTTTTTTTTTTTTTTTTAAGGGGGGGGGGGGAAACACAGTTGGTTATAAACTATGGTTTAAACCGTGCCAACCCTGATAATTCCTCAACATTTTAATAAAAATTTATCTAATTTTTGTTTTCATTCCCAAATACTTTGATTTTGAAATCAGTTATGTTGAAAGCAGGTACACATTGATATCTGTTAGCAAAAAGTATGGACTAATAACTATCTCTAAACAGATTTACATATGATTGGAATGTCTTCAGCATTGACATGCTGACAAAACGCAGTAGAGCATGATGATAACATACATACAACTTATAGATCTTTTAAAACAGGGAGGAATGAAAATACAAATCTTTGGCTTTTACAATTATCCATATTATTCTGAAATGTAGTGTAAAACAGTGAAGCGATAAAATGTAAGGCCAGGTGAGGTAAAATATTTGAAAAAAATATTTTAATCTACAAAAGAATTACATTGAACATGCAAACAGGCATTGCTCTCAACACTTTAAAAACAATTTCAACAATAATATTTATAATTATTACTGATAATGAAAATTTAAAATGCATATTTTACTCATACCATGAGGGTTTTCTAAAGAAACATGAAATAAAATTCTTCATTACCCTTTTTTTTGTGTGAGAATTTAACTACATTATAACCTCATTCCATTGTTTTTCTAAGGGTGTTGGGGAGAGGGGGGGGGGAATGATGAATGCGGATTAACTTCAAGACATGAAAAAACACGATGTTTAAGCATTACTAATGCATGTAATGTATAAGGTATACTAATTTATTGCTTACTAAACTGGTAAATAAATAATCTGAAGTTATAGAAAATTGATATTTATTTTTAAAAAATCAAAAGTTTTGTTTGAATTTTGTTATTTTCTTTTAAATCAAAAAAAATAAATTTTCAAGATATAGAACATTTTTTTTTTTCAATTTTAATGAATGTTTATTGTATAGGCTACAGTAAAATTGATGCATAGTATCTTGTTATATGTACCTACATTAAAAGTATTTGCACTTTTCTACATTTATTTTCTTACGGAAAAAAACTAAGCTCCTAAAAGTAATAGTGAAATTAAAAAGATGTTAAGTAAGAGAAAAAATGTGCTGTTCATGTGAATTTAATGTGTACTTTTTAGAAAAGCACAATTTTATCCCCTCCCCCCCCCAAAAAAAAAATAAAAACAAAATAAAATAAATAAAAATTTCATTCTTTTAAACAGTTGCATTTAAAGATACTATATTTACTGTGTGTATGTATTAATTATTGATGTACATTAAATAGTGAATTTTAAAAATTATGTGTAAGGTTGTTATTGTGTGACATTAATTGTGAACAGGAGATATACAATATAAACTTTCAAAAACTCAGTCTTACTGAAAAAGTGACTAAAATAAAAAGAGATAAGTTACAAGTTAAAAATATACATTTTATTTAAAACTTCTTTTTACTTTTGGGTTGTATTTTCAACTTATAACATCTTTTTTTATTATCTCAGTTGCTTTTTAAATAAAACAGTGAGCTTTTTTTAGCTCATATTGTATATTTTTTGTTTGGATCAAAGTGGAATTTTTCAAATCAATGAAGTATTTGGGTTTTTGATGTGGTCGTTCACAAGAACTTTTTGACATCACAATTTAAACTTGTCATAAACAGAAACATGAAAAATCACCAACCTTGTGGTCAGATTTTTTTAAAAATAATTTATAGCCTGAGGATGATTTTATAAAACTTTCCACAAGTCAATTTTGTTTTGAGAATTTATTTGAATGTATTTTATCCAAGTATTATTATATTATGGCTAAGTTTAATGCATTTAACTTTTCTTTAAGGTACTCAATGTTGCTTAATCCTGTGTGTGGAACAAAGTACAGCAAACCAATTGGCACAGCTATTTATATTGTAAACATGGCCAACCAATGCATTATTCTATCAAAAAACAAATTATGAAAAGAAATTTATATGTATTAATATAATTATGTATTATAATATAATGTAATTTATCTATTGTAATAAATATATTTCTGTATTTTAATTGATTGTTTTGTGATTATTTCTAATTCATAATAATCTTTGTTGATTTTAGTAGATTAAAACAATAATCTTAACTTTTAACTATATTTTTTCTAAATACACATGCAGCAGTATTTTTATTGCATTTTAACTGTCAGTGGTTAATATGTAGAAGTTTTGTTAAATATTGTTTGTTGACAATTGTGAAAATTCATAAATTTATCGGGTTCATTTTAATTTATTAATCTTTTTAATTTTTATTTTGAAAATAAAATTTATACATGCAATTTATACATGTTTTTATTGTTTATTAAACTTCTACATATTTGTTTGTGAAGGCCCATTAAGTATTCCACTTAAATACTAAATGTAAATTCATATATTTCAGATAATCAGTGACGGTGCTGCAACTATATAAGTCATTTAGAGAATAAATTTTGAATATTTCGATATTGTCTTCAGTTTTTTGCAGTTGTATTAAATTTGCTACAAAAATTTTGGTTTTATAAAATATATATAGGAAATATGTTTTAAAAAACACAAGTATAGTAACATGTGTATTCTTTGTACATCAACTCAAAATCTAAATATTCATAACTTATTCTGCAGTAATTTTTTTATAATTTCATTAATTCTTTACTTCCTAATGGCACTTTAAATCACTATTAAAATAACTTGTTCTAAGATTCATTTTGTATATTGATTGTAATAATACAATTTAAAATGAATTATACTTACATTACATTATTGGTTGCAAAAAACAAAAGCATTTCTAAAAGGATGATTTTTTTTTTCTCCATTTTCATCTTTTTAGCTATTTTGGCATTGAAAGAAAATAGGAGAGAGGGGGCAGTCTAAGTTTGGAAATATTTTTATATTTCAGTTGTAAGAGGTTTCAGTTGTGCATTTCTTGTTTCTGTAAAATACAAATAAAACATTGGATATTGCACAGTATCCCTATGCATTCAAATTTAAATAATTTTACTTAGCAAAATTCTTCTAAAATTTATTAAATGATTGTGTAAATTTTCTAATGTAGCTTCAAATATCACAAAAAATGCTTTGGAAAATGAAAGTTTCACAAATTTATAATTGAGAAAAAAAAAAAAAAAAAAAAGGATTAAAACCCCAACATACTGTAGTAAACTTCTCAGTGATTAATTGATTTATATAATGATATTGTAAAAAATCTATTTTAAGTTAACTACATACAGTATTTCTAAAAGTGTGTTATTAGTGCTCTACATTTTAAAATACATACTAAGTTTTGCAAGAATAACAAAACACTATTTTTCCATTTTTAAAAAATCACAAAAGTTTGATTTGTTAGGCAGTGGCAGTTTCAAACATTTAACTCAAAGTAGATAGATTTGTATATTGAGAGAAAATGAAAAATTCAATTAAATAAGAATCTTGGAAGTAATTGTAAAATTTTGGTCAATATTAAATTTTGTTTTTTGAAAATATATGATTTTTAAAAAATACATTGAAATTCTTGTTTAATACGTATAGATAATATAATATAAAAAGAAACTTATGTTATACATGTATAATAATCTATATTGCATGATTAAAAAAATTTAATCTAGTGCAGTAATGAATTATTTGTTATATGGCCAAACAAAAAGTTGGTTCCTGGTTAGGCATAATCAGTATTACATACTAATCTTTTTACATTTTTTAATATATTATTTATTGTACAAGAACTGCTATTTATTTGTTTTACTTTTTTAAGATTGTATATCCATACATTAGTAAAGAATGAAAGCAATTTGATATAATTTTACATGTACTTCTGATATTCTTGTAACATAAAATCAGAATTTTTAATTCTCATTTATTACATACGTTTTTAATTTATCGTTTTATGACTGTGAGATATATATATACAATCTTTTGATTATTTGATTTTTAATAAGGTCAAATATTCATATATATGTGTATTAAGCGTATATAACAAGCTGAAAATATGATTAAATAACTTATCAAAAATTATAATCAAAAGACCGAACATGTCCAGGGTGCTTTTGAATTTGACTGACAAATTCAGAGGAGTTATTGTGGTTAACTGTATTATGATTTTTTTTTAACATGTGACTGTAAAATATCTATGCATGATCATTTGATTTTATTATGGATTTATTAGTATATGCTTATAAAATATGCAAGATGTTGCCGAATTTGGGCGACAAAATCATAGGGTTGATAGGCATCATGGGATGAACATTTTTCATGGTATATGAGATGATTTCAAACCACGCTGAGTTAGATAAAATCACAAAAATAGTTGTGAAGTGTGTGTTGAGTAGAACAAATAAATAGAAAAACATTTATTTGACCTCAGCAGCAATATAATGCATGACAATTCGACATCAGGACATGATTCGACATGACAAGGCATTTTTACTACTATTGTTCAAAATTACATGTGCAAATGTCATTGCACAGCAATCCTTTTGTAGATGTCTACTGTGCAATTACCTTTGTGGGTTCAATTTCAAACAATTCCGTCATGTCCTTCTGATGTCAAACTGTAATGCATTATAATCCTGCTTAGGTCAAATAAATGTTTATCTGCTTATTATTTGTTCCACTCAATGTAACACCCTTCATAACTACTTTTGTGCATTTCTTTCAATGTGGTTTGCAACCATCTATGTTCTATGGCAATGTTTCATCCTCTTGATGCCTACTATCACCCCTCTGAATTCGACGATCGAATTCAGAAACACCCTATATATTTTATGGTCATATATTAATACAACCATAATGCAGTCAAATGACCGTACATACATATTTTACAGTCATATGTTAATAAAATTATAATACGGTCCAAAAACCATAGAATGTATATTTCACGGTCAAATGACCATCTTATACAATTACAGTCAAATGACCATTTCATACAATTACAGTCAAATGACCATTTCATACAATTACGGTCAAATGACCATTTCATACAATTATGGTCAAATGACCATTTTATACAATTATGGTCAAATGATCATTTTATACAATTACAGTCAAATGACCATTTCGTGCAATTACGGTCAAGTGACCGTTTCATTGAGTTACGGTCAAATGACCATTTTATACAACTACGGCCAAATGACAATATATATATTTACAGTCATATGACAATATATGTATAATACGGTCAAATGACAATATATATATTTTTTTACAGTCATATGACAATATATGTATAATACGGTCAAATGACAATATATATATATTTTTTACAGTCATATGACAATATATGTAGAATGCGGTTAAGTAACCGTTATCTCGAAATACGGTCAAAATGCCGGACAGAATGCTGCCGTTCAAATGACCGTTTTTTGACAATGAAATTTTTAACAGTGTGGTTTCTTCTTTGATTTTGTCATTGTCGAGATTATTTTAAATGCTTAAACCATCAATTGATGGCATCACTGAATTGACAAACTCGATTTTAAGATCGGAATCAGAATGCTTAATTTTAAGAATTTATGCGACTTGGGTCAGATGTCTTATTTGTTTCACATCTGAACACACCTGATTTATAGATTTATGTATTTCTAAAATGAATAGCTCAAGTGAATTAGAAGATTTTACTGTTCACATATCTGGAAAGAATCAGAAAATTATCTTTTTTTTTATTGTGTTGAAACTTCCCAGCATGTCACATGTGTACACATAAAAAGTCAAATATAAGGTAAATAAAATTGTGATGTAAAAAAAAAAAAAAAAAAAATTACCATTTTTGAACACATTAAACAAAAATACACTAATTCTTCTATTAGTTAACTCCAAATTTTATGCCTAATAAAATGGGGTAATGAAAAAATCGATGATTTTTGAATGAATTTTCCGAGAATTACGCAACGATTAAGGGGTTAAAGCGTGTCAGTGTTTTTTGTATGGAAGTATTTGAAGTTAATGATGCATTTAAAATGTAGATATATCGTGCATAATATAGAAAAGTTCTCACTGCCATAGTATTTGAGAAATACCCAGGGGTGTAGTCATAAAAATAACAGAGGATATAAGCTCTAAGCACAAAATATACGCTCAAGGCAAAGGGTATGCTCTACAGTATGTATACTATGACTTTCTTGAGAAACAGAGGGTATACCGTGTTCCTGTAAAAAAATCGAAAAAGTATAAGGCGTGTACCCCTGTATACCTTCCACTACAAAGAAACACCCTCCACTCCCCAGAAATACGAATAAAAATGCAAGAGTAAAACTTTTAAGCAATTATATTAGACTCAATTTCACAAAATTGTGTAATAATATTCAATAATATTATTGTACATTTGAATTTCACTTTTTTAAGAAATTAAATACAACCTGTAACAATAAAGTTCGGTGAATGAATTCAGAACTACCGATCTGGCAACACTGAGGAAACAAAACGCTGCACCTGGATAGAGGCAAGTGTTGACCATCTTTCCCCTCCGTTGTTCAGTTGAGCGTCGTTTACGTTCTATGTAAGACGTGCTTTACTAAGTGTTTGTTCAGAGTGTTGGTTCTTAAATGAGAGTAGGAAAATGAACGAACACTAGATCAGTTTATAGTTTGGTTTTAAGCTTTGCAAGACACCGAAAGAAATTCATGAGAGGTTGTGCAAATTTACCATCCACCATACTCCCCAGCTCTCAATCCGCCAGTTTTCTTCCTAATTTTCACCAGTCAAACTCTCTTTGAAAGATATTTGGGCATATTGCTGACATCCAACGAGACGTGACGAAGCTTTTGAACTCCATCCCAAAAGACGACTTCTTCCGAATTTCCCAGTACATGTATAGCAGATCTCAGTGGTACATAGTTATGGGAGATGACTATTTTGAAAGATGGTACAATAACTTTTGTTAATATTTCATCTACATTAATGTTACAAGACTATTCACCGAACTTTATTGTCAGAGGTAGTATATTTACGTTTTCCACATTTATTATAAATATACATTTTACAAGACTTTATATGTGATAATACGCTTGCAACGCAACCATTCACTCTGAAAACGGGATTTTCAAAACTGAACATAAAATACTCAAATTTGAATATAGTAGTCATAATGACTCCGAATGAGAGTCACTCAAGTTTGAAACACATACTCTTTCTGAAAACATTGACATACTCAAATATGAGCACATTCATGATGTTTGTTCATTATTGTACATAAGGTTTGTATGGCTAAATATCATATAAACGTGCATAGAATTTTTTTTTTCCAAACTCTATGTATGAGTTTCAGTTTTTAAAAATACGTCCGAATAAGTCTACCTTAGACATTCTGAGTTTGGCAGAGATCAACCATGAATTTTTAAAAAAATTATAAAAAAAATTCCATAAAAGTAATTTTAAAATTTTATTAAAAATTTTCATTAAAACGTCACGAAAATGACCGTCGCGAAAATGACGGATAGCCAATAATTCGTTCTATTATTAAAAGCATGCTTTCGTTAAGTCTACATCGGCACGTTTCTTTCTTCTGGTTCACATTCTTTATTAAAATAAAACTTTATTTTAAATTTTAAAATAATATTTTTTTATTTTCTAAGCATCTCAAAAATTACAAGCAATAAACGTACGCATAGCATATAAACAATAAAAATAATGTTATCACTATCATAACATATTTTTTATTTTCTTCAAACTTTTTCTGCCACAAGTGCTTAATCTAGGTTTCCAATCACCAAAATGCTGTTAAAATGAATAGTAGTACCATCATTTGACCGTTTATGAAGTTATTTTCGCGTGTCACGAAAATGATGGATAGGCTTGGATACATACAATTTAATTACTCATGCATGATAATTAACTTAAAATTAATTAAAAAAATATTTTAATTTGAAAACAAAGTGAGTTTTTTTACAATAATGAGCAATTTTTTTAAATATTATTTTATTTTTGTTAGATGAAAACGTACTTTATATATAGACTTTTGGTCCTGGATACTGTCACAAAAATGACATTTTTAAGGTTTAAAATTTTCTAAAAAATAATATAAAACCGTATTTTTTGATTTATTGATTTTTAAAACAATAGTTCTAAAGAATAATAATAAAATTTTACATTTTATTTTCTTAAAATCAATAATAAAGGTCTGAGAAACTAAAATGCACGTTTATGTGATATTCAGCCGTATTTATATACTACTGGGTCAATCCATTTCAAGTGGTCCAGAAAATATTTTTTTGGTCGCTTGACCATTTTTAAAAAATCTGAAATTTTTTGTACAACAACCCTAACATGACGGAAGTTCAAAATGACCGTTCTTTTAATTTTACTACTTTTTGTTTGTGCATGGCGGCCATCTTTGTTTCATCGTGTGCAGCGATTTTCTCAGATACTAGGATACACAAAATTGTAAATATCTCATCTTCTATTTTCCCAATTGAAATGGAGTTTGCAGCATTTTCTTCAGAATAAAATAGGCTAAATATACAGTGATAGAAAAAGTTTGAAAAATAAATTTTTACTGGTGAAATTTTAGCACAAAATGTACGATTTTTTCCAAAATCTATCCGTTTGCAACAGAAAAATTTTATTGCAAGAGCAACTGTCAACCTTACACAATTTTTTCTACAAATAGGTCAAAAGTACGTGTACTCATACACCAAGTCCCAGATCTTGGAGTTAATTTCTCCTTGCAAAAAAAATTCCGAAATTCGTCAAAAATTTCAAAAATCGCACTTTTTAGGCTTTGATATCTCTGGTGGGGCACGAGATAAAAATCTGAAATTTTGGCCTGTGATAATATTGTGTAGTAACGTTATGTACAAAAAATTTCAAGAAGGAGATTTGACTACAAGCTGAGATATGACATGGCAAATATGTGAAAACAATACTGTCAAACTATTGTAAACCTACTATGTAATTGTTCAACAAGACTGTCAACCTTGCACAATTTTTTCTACAAATAGGTCAAAAATGCGTGTACTCATACACCAAGTCCCAGATCTGGGAAATGATTTCTCTTTGCGAAAAAAAATTCCGAAATTCGTCGAAAAATTCAAAAATCGCACTTTTTAGGCTTTGATATCTCTGGTGGAGCACGAGATAAAAATCTGAAATTCTGGCCTTTGATAGTATTATGCAGTAGTGTTATGTACAAAAAATTTCAAGAAGGAGATTTGACTACAAGCTGAGATACGGTGATTAAAGAAATGTTAAGAAATGCTATTACGAGTACATTAGGAGAAATGAGAGTAGTCTCTTTTATTACAATATTTAACCAGAAAATATCGTTTGTTGAAAACAGTTAAATAATAAGCATTTAATTTACAAAATACTGTATATGCTCCACAAAGAGCTTAACAATATTTACGAGAGATGTTATGAGTTCGACCAGTTACTGTTATCAGTCCATCAGGCTATTCTTTTTAAAAAAATTATTTGAAGCTCCCCAAGTCTTGTCATCCCTTGTTAACTTGAATGAAATTCTTTAGGTTTAATAATTGAAGCCATATCAACTCGATCAGTTGCAATTCATTGTCTGTAATTTACTTTTCCTGAAATGTGTTCCGAGTAAAATTGTTGCAATAGCATTTCTAGTAGATTTGTTCATCTGGACAAATAGTGTATTGGCTTAGCTTACATTCTGAATTGTTTAAATCACACAGAAGCATTTGAAAAAGATATTTGTAATTAACATTTAACTTTGTACCATAAATAATTAATTTAAAATTGTGGAGGTATGAACAATTACATAGTATGTTACAATAGTTTGGCAGTATTGTTTTCACTTATTGTCCATGTCATATCTCAGCTTGTAGTCAAATCTCCTTCTTGAAATTTTTTGTACATAACACTACTACACAATACTATCAAAGGCCAGAATTTCAGATTTTTATCTCGTGCTCCACCAGAGATATCAAAGCCTAAAAAGTGCGATTTTTGAAATTTTCGACGAATTTCGGAATTTTTTTTCGCAAAGAGAAATCATTTCCCAGATCTGGGACTTGGTGTATGAGTACACGCATTTTTGACCTATTTGTAGGAAAGATTGCGCAAGGTTGACAGTCTTGTTGAACAATTACATAGTAGGTTTACAATAGTTTGGTAGTGTTGTTTTCACATATTTTCCATGTCATATCTCAGCTTGTAGTCAAATCTCCTTCTTGAAATTTTTTGTACATAACGCTACTAAACGATACTATCATAGGCCAAAATTTCAGATTTTTATCTCGTGCCCCACCAGAAATATCAAAGCCTAAAAAGTGCAATTTTTGAAATTTTTGACGAATTTCGGAATTTTTTTCGCAAAGAGAAATTAACTCCCAGATCTGGGACTTGGTGTATGAGTACACGCACTTTTGACTTATTTGTAGAAAAATTTGTGTAAGGTTGACAGTTTCCCTTGCATGAAAATTTTCCTCTTGCAAACGGATAGATTTTGGAAAAAATCGTAAATTTTGTGCTAAAATTTCACTTGTAAAAATTTATTTTTCAAAAGTTTTCTTACACTGTATATTTAGCCTATGTTATTCTGAACAAAATGCTGCAAACCGCATTTCAATTGGGAAAATAGAATACGAGATATTTACAATTTTGTGTGTCCTAGTATCTGAGAAAATCGCTGCGCACGATGAAACAAAGATGGCCGCCATGCACAAACAAAAAATAGTAGAATTAAAATAACGATCATTTTGAACTTCCATCATGTTAGGGTTGTCTTACAAAAAATTTCAGATTTTTTAAAAATAGTCGAGCGACCAGTGCTGGACCACTTGAAATGGATTGACCCTACTGATAGTTGTCAATTTTCACTTAAGAAGTCTTTCTTTTATAAATTTATTCATCCGTTCTTAAGTTTTAAAATCTGGAGAACAAACTCTACATTTCTGCAATTTCATTGCGATGGATTTTAAGTGTAATTCTGCGAACTTTATAAAAATGTAATTCGCCACATTTCATGCTATAATATGTGACAAGAAGTGTTTCGTTCTAAATCGTAATATATGAAATAATAGAAATAAATTCAAATACCCTGATGAAATTTAATACATTTAACGAGTAAAAAGTAATTATATTTGAAATGAATCCTTTTGGTATTTCAGAATTGGAAATATTGAGTCGTCATATTTGAAACAAAGAGTTTTATAACAAAATGAAAACATAGGTTTACTCGGATTTGAAAATGTCATGCAACTCAGTGTATGAACTTTTTTTTTATGCTCAAACAAAACAGTGTCTTATGAAATTTTCCCCTTATTAATATAACTTATTTTTTAATGATAAATAAACTATTATTTCATAAAAAACAAAAAATTTAAAAACTAAGAAAAAAAAAACAACAACAACAATACAATCTAAATCAATACTAATCTTAATCAAACAGTAACAATCTTATTTTATTTATGTTCATTCAATGATAAAATATAAACATGACCATGGATTACGTTCATTTATTATATAAAGTGTTGAAATTTCCTGAAAATCTAACTAATCATTTTTGCGAGATCTTATACGAAAGCTGCAAAATATTAATTTTAATTAATATTATTATTAAAAATTAAACATTTCCCCTGCTGTAAATAGTGGTAGCTATTTTCTTTTTTACCCTCTTTCTTTTCTAACACTAAACTTGTATTTAAAATATTACATCTGAATTTTAATGTAAGTGGGTAAAAGAATCAATATTTACTGGCTTTAAAAGTACCTGAATTCTTAACCTTAACCTTTTGTTGCTCAATGAGAGATATTTTAAGGCGAACATGTGACCTTTACTATTATTTACTATATGGCTAAAATCCGAGGATGGAGAAGTAACTTTACTTTTAATTCTTTTCAGACGGAAATAAAGTTTGAAATGGTAATTTTTTTCTGCATTTTTCCTTTCTTTTCCTCTTTTTATTGTTGTTGTTAAGAGACTTTGTTTACTAACTTTAAATATTTCTGTATACATAAGTTTTTATATTGATTTTTTTTCCTGTTTAGTTTTCAAAGTTTTTAATACACAAACTACAACTAAAACAACAAATAAATAAGTAAATAAATGTAAATCAGAGTGATTTTCATAATTCTTGTATGTTTTGTTTTGTTTTCACAATTTTTGTTTTGTAAGATAAATTTGCATAATTTAATATATATTTTTAATAAAACTCGCACAGAATCGCAGTTGCGAGTTCAATTCCTTTCTTATTATAAAAGAGTTTAAGAAACTTAGACGGTATTTTTGTTTACATTCAAACTGGTTTGTAAAAGACTGTAAAAGAGTTTAAGAAACTTGACCTGTATTTTTATTTCCTTACAAACTCAGTTTTAAAGAATTGTAAAAGAGTTTAAGAAACTTAGGGTGTATTTTTATTTCCTTTCAAACTGAATTTTAAAGGAATGTAAAAGATTTGAAAAAACTTAGACAATATTATTGTCTTAAAATAGCAGGTCTTTTTTTCTTATTTGTGCACAGAATAAATAACATTTTCACTTTGAACTCCTGGCTTCGGATCTCATCTTTTGTACCTTGATACGATGCTCAACATTAGTGATGAATGGTTATATATATATATATTTTTTTTTTTTACATAAAAGTTAAATAACTTCAAGAAAAAAATTGTAATTTAACAAATTACAACGAATATTTAGAAAATGATGTTTCAAAAGACTCAAATTTTAAAGACTTATAAATAAATTCTATATTCAAATTAATAATAATAATAAACATCATTTTTAGGAGGATTATAACGAGTCATATATTACGTACGCCGTGCATTAAACATTAATATTCATAGACCAATGATAAAAAAATAGTAGTTAAAGATAGAAAACTTTAACTGTTTAAAATGTACATTTTTATTTGATGGAGTTAATCAGACAGACTTCTGAACGCCTCATATTACGTATGGCATGGATTAAACATTAATATTCCTTTACCCATCACAAACAAATTTTAGGATTTATGAATTTTAAATGAAATTTCAGTTTTACAATTTTCGGAACTGCAAATTTTTAAACTTCCAAATATCGCCCATTTTAAATTTTTACACCGTTTCGTAGAGAAACAAAATGCACTTTTTAATGAAATTTGTTTGAAACCTCCATAACAATTTGTTTTTAAATTATTATTATTTTTTAAAGTTTTTATTACCTTTTTGTCATCGTGGCAGCAGAAGTATTAAATTTTTGGACATTAATATTGGACCAATCAGAAAACGAATAAAATAAAAAATAGAAGCATTCCATTTTTGGACATTAAACTTGGACCAACCAGGAAACGAATAAAATTAAATAAGTTGCAGAATTTAACCAATAAACAGATTCATATATACTTTAGATTTCCCAATTCTCCACCGAGAACAACAACTATTTTTTCCAAATAGTTAATAAAAAACAAAAAATAGGGAGGAAGACAAATATTCTGTTTTATATTTTATTGTAATTGAAAATGAGATCATTAGCAAAATGAAACTTTTTCACCAAAAAAGAAAAAACAAAAAAAAAAAAAAAAAGAAAAGAAAAGAAAATTGCAGCATTTATACAAAAGCTATGCCTTCTAGTAAAATAATCTATCCAGACGAATTGTATAACCTTTTTTGTTGCAAGTCGGTTAAAAATTGATTTTTTTTTCCCCAAACAAAATATAAATAATTAATTTTTGTCTTCGAAACTTACGCAGAAAAAATTTTGCAAACTGAACCTATTTATGATGGAAATATATCATGCTCCTGTCAAAAAAAAAAAAAAAAAAAAAAAAAAAAAAAAAAAAAAAAAAAACACAATACAAGTATTACCTGCTAGAACAAAAACCTGTCCACAATGGAATATTTTTCCAGTTCCTAAATTTTCCGATTTAATAGATTTATAAAATTTCTATATTGAAATATAATATAGTTGTATATTTGTCCATCATGCTAAATAATAATAAAAAAAAAATATTGAAATTGTTATGTGTCCTCTGAATAATTAATTGTTTTTGAAACTGTTCTTGAATATCTTCCAACATACAGGTATTTTCCAAAGCACTGTATCAATCTTGATCAAATGAACAATTATTAAACTGGATTTTTTTTTATAAATGACACTAAATATCTAGAAGAAAATAAACACAATCGATTACATAATATTTCTGGTTTGAAAGTTTGACTGCTATATAAGAAAAATCCCTGTTGGTCCTACAGGAGCAGGTAGATTTCGAAGTTAAGTGCTCTTCACCAATAAAAAGTAAAATATGATGAGAGATAAAGCCACTTTAACAACTTTATTTGGCCGCTTTTGAAGAACTTTTAATATCATTTTTCTGTAAGAGCTGGTTCTATAAGAATCATCTTAAGGGAAATTCGGTTCAAAATGATAATTTTGACAACATTTTTTGAAATATATTCTGCTTTTATGAAAAAATGGACCAATACGGCAGATTATCTAGTTTCTAAATAAGATAAACTGCATTTTCATGCGTTTGAGAGCAAAAATGAATTTAAAAATGAGTCAGAAAATAAGCAATTTGTTATTTAAATACATCCTCAATTCTTCAATCACGATTGCTTCCGGAAATTCGGTTCGAAATGTCCAATTTGACAGCTTTTTTTGAAATATATTCTACCTTTACCAAAAAACTGACAAATGCGATACATTATATAGTTGCTAAATAAGAGAACCTGCCAATTGGATGCGTTTGAGAGCAAAAAGGAATTTAAAAATGAGTCAAAATATAAGCAGTTTGGATTCGAGTACACACTTAATACAATTTTTTTCTTCAACTCCTATTATATATATATATATATATATATATATATGTGGATTTGATATCTTAAGAGTTGACGAAGTAATGGATTTTTTTCTTCTTCAACCTCCCCCCTCCCCCTCCATTTTTTTCGTTTTTAATGTTTTTGCAATAAGAGTTGTTCCCATCAAAAACTTAATACAAAACTTAGTTTTAGATAATATTAAGATAATTTAAAATAAATTTAATTGAATTTGATATTTTGAGAATTAACTAAAAGTTGTGATTTTTTTCCTTCTCCCATAAACTCTATATTTTTCGTTCCTTGTGGCCATTTTTAATTTTATCAAAAATCTGTCATACATAAATTTTTGATCTATTTTTTAGAAGTAATATAAACTTTAAACCAATTTGATTCTATTTTAACTAAGAAATTATGGATTTTTTTCGGTTTTTACAAAAACACTATTTCCACTCCCTTAGCCTGATTTTGCCAATTAACGAACTTGACCGAGATTTTATACCTCTTGATTTTAAGTATCAGTTTGGAAGAGATCAGAGCAGAATTATAGGAGTTATCGTGTCCATAAAAAAGGTATATAATAGACAGACAGATAGGTATAAAGTTTTTTACTGATGGCAGTTTTGTGGTCTAGGGGTCATAATCGGTGTAGGTCTGCAAAAAATTTTCAGAAATTCCAACATAAGGGAGACCGCAATAGATAGTATTCCATGCAAAATCTACCTAATAGTGGCACAATGATACAATGTAAAAAAAAAAAAAAAAGACAAATATTTTTTAATTTACGGAAATATAAAATTAGCGCGAACGAAAGTATCCAGTAACCTCTTTTGAGTTACCCACGATCCCCAGAAGCCTTCTTTATCTTTAGTAACCTCAGGAATGATATATATTATATTTAAAAACACGTTTATAAAAACAGAGTTTTTTTTGTTTGCACTCACTTTCGGAAACGTTTCCTATTTGTTTTTTGAGTGTTGTAATCCATTTTAATACATTTTTAGGATGTCGCCCATTCTTAATTAAATTTAACTGCGTAGCTGAAAAACCAATATTACAGTTTGAGAAAATTGATTAATACACTCTAAAAACGACTCGGAAACATTTCCGAAAATCAATGGCAGAAAAATATACAATCAATGGTCCTTTAAATACATCGAAAATACATTTATTTCTGGGGGTTTTAAATATAAATAACGCTTTTCGGAATCGTGAGTAACTCAGATATTTGTCTACTTTCGTTCGTAGTTAGTGTTGCCAAGTGTTCCGCATTAATCGGGGTTCTAAATATTCTAGACACCAATACTTGAAAGTAATTTTCTATAGCTTATCTAATGGCAGAATTATCTACGAATAAAGATGGCGAAATAAACTATAAAAAATTAGTGATGTCCATTATACTTGGGATCTATATTTACGCATGTCACATGGAAACACTAACGGTGATTGTATTACATTTTACTAGAATTTTGTCTGCGTTCGTAATTATGTAAAACATACCATTTATAATCGTCTTTCAGTCCGTCCTTCTGTCCGCATATAAACAGAGCAAAAACTATACAACCGAATCGTTTAAAATTTAAAATATATAATTGTCGCACAATTGTGTCGAGTCATTTCATATTGTATGTAAATCAGATGTATAGTTTAATTACAGGGACAATCAAAATTCTTCCTTACATTATGTCCAATGGGAAAAAATAATTTCAAGTGCATTTTAATAATGTTACACTCTTTCGAACAGAATAAAATTGATATGCATCTATAAAGTATATACTAAAATGTACATTCTATGCAATCGGTGGTGAAAAGAATATTTGTTACTAGTGAAAAATGCTCCAAGGAGCAGTGCAAAAGCAGAATATGATTTTAATTGAGCATTAAAAAGTAATGGACAAGTTTATTTTTTGGAAAAAGTACACAAACATTTAAAAGTAATGAACAAGTTTATTTTATTGAAAAAATGCCCAAGCATTTAAAAGTGATGGACAAGACTTGAAACTCAGTCAAGAACTAGTAAATAATTTCCTCAAGACTTGAAAATGGCTGATCATGCTCTTATGTGACAAGCATATTCAACGTCCTTTTTTTATCCCTGTCTATCTTAGTATAGGCATGTTGGCAGAATCTAACACTGTGCTTTAGAAAAACTCTGTTTTCACAACAAGTATTAGATACAGTATCTATATTAAACACATCCTGGCCCCTCTTTAACAAAGCCTTGATATTACTGCTTTGCACTGTATTTACTCTTATCACAACCATTTTTTGCACGCAATCTTATCACTAAAAAACAGTTTTTCTATCCAATCTTTTTTCTAAAAATTTTTAAGCGGATTTTTATTAGCAAAAGATAAAATAGTGCTAAAATTTTTATATTTTCATAAGTAATCGATAAGTTTATCAAAAGCACTGTATATTTCAAGCAAATTTTGATTTTAATAAAGTTAGAATACCTGATAAGCACGTAACATGTACAACCAAACAGCAACTGCTTTTCCATTTTTTTATGTACTTGGACATAATAAAATTGCCATAAGAGTTACTACTTCACAAGTAAATTGTTAAGGAGCAGCATGTGGTAAATTTAGCTACTTCATCAAAAACTTGCTCTGAAAGTTCAGCTTTTATAGAGCACAATGTTATATTCTGATAACGTGTCAATACTAAGATAGACAGGGATGAAAAAAAAGGACGTTGAATATGCTTGTCACATAAGAGCATGATCAGCCATTTTCAAGTCTTGAGGAAATTATTTACTAGTTCTTGACTCAGTTTCAAGTCTTGTCCATCACTTTTAAATGCTTGGGCATTTTTTCAATAAAATAAACTTGTTCATTACTTTTAAATGTTTGTGTACTTTTTCCAAAAAATAAACTTGTCCATTACTTTTTAATGCTCAATTAAAATCATATTCTGCTTTTGCACTGGTCCTTGGAGCATTTTTCACTAGTCCTTCTATTTTTCCATATTCCATAGGGATACTGCACAACTTGTTTTGTATGTAAACTTGTATGCAACTTGTTGTATGCAACTTGTTTTGTTGTAAAAATAAATGCCGAAAACACAAATGATTTTAATTATTTATCTACAATTTTAGTTTCTTACGTGAAGTTTTTCTAAGGCCATTTTCAATTTACGAAAATTTTTTAATTATCAAATACAAAATTTTGTTGAAACTATCAATTTTTAGTTAGCGCACGATTACTACAAACAAATATATATATATATGACATACGATACTCACACTATGTTTACACCGACGTGTTTTCCTAATCTAAGGCAAGCCTAAGCATTTTCTATTCAAGAATGTGGTTTTACTCTCTTGAACAAGTTCGTTCGCACTACAACATCTAGAATATACACTGTAAAAAATATGAATATTTTGCTGCATCGTGACTCCCCTGCTTTTATAGAATATCACTCTTTTGGCCAATGAGAATGCTCCATGATAGCCTGAAGTAGTCGTTTTCTATAAAAGCGGTGGAGTGACGATGCAGCAAAATAGTCATATATTTTACAGTGTATAGTGTAGAAATCTGCTACACTATAAAAAAAATTACTCATTTGCTGCATCGTCACTTTTATAGGAAACGATTACTTTGCCGTATTCTGGAACATTTTCATTGGTCAAAACAGAAATATTCTATAAAAGCGATGGAGTGAGGATGCAGCAAAAGGGTCAAATTTTTTACAGTGTATGCAAACAGCAATAAAATTTTTTATCCTTTAACCCTTTTGCGCTCTGGTGTAAATTTCTTCAAAATTCCAAATGTGACATTCGCATCAGTAATTCTAAAAGAAAAAAACATGTTAAAGATATACACGAAAAAATGCATTAAACCTTTTTCAAATAAATCTGGTCGAATTTTCTGGTGCCGTTGTGACAATTCGGAATTAAAATTATGTAGTAGAAAATTCTACCATCAGAACTCAAAAGGTTAAACGTGCAACGATGGTACTGAAATCTAAAGTATCGATCGCAGCAACATCTGCGGGATTTCCTAATACATTGTTTAGATTAGCAAAAGTTGCGCAGTTTTAGAAAAAAACGCAGATGTCACTGTTATCTTTAGATTTCATCAGCATCGTTGCATATTTAAGGAATACAATATTTTAGCGCATTTTTTAAGTATTACTGAAGTACACCGTTAAAAATTGGAACCATTTGCTGCAGCGTCACTCCACAGCTTTTATAGAATACCTCTTTTATGACCAATGAGAATGCTCCATAACACTGTAAAACAACCGTTTTCTATAAAAGCGGTGGAGTGACGATGCAGAAAATGGATAAAATTTTTAACAGTGTAGCCAATTTTTACACTATACACAGTTAAAAAAATTGACCGATTTGGTGCAGCGTCACTCCACCCCTTTTATAGGAAACGATTGCTTTACTGTGTTATGAAACATTCTCATTGGCCATAAAGAGATATTCTATAAAAGCTGTGGAGTGACTCTGCAACAAATGGGTCAATTTTTTAACAGTATGCGTATCCTTGGCGCTATAGTTTACAGGAGTGGTACATTGTTCAAAATTTGAAACTTTTGCTGCATCGCCACTCCATCGCTTTGATAGAATATCTCTATTTTGATCGATGAGAATCCTCGATAATGCATTTAAGTAATCGTTTTCTACTTATCTACTATATCGTTTCCGTATATTTATTTTTTCAATCAGCACCAAGGTGCGTACTTTATTAGAAGACGCGCTCTATTAGAGGGCGCATTCTATTAGAATAAATACGGTATATACTTATAGTAAATACACTTTGTTAAAGTACAGGGCCCCAATATTTGACAGGTATGCCAGGCATTTTTGCCATTGATGCCATTGTGCTAAAAACAAAATATAAATAAATGAAAAAAATGGATAAAATATAAATTTGGCATGGTGCAAAAAATTGCCTAATTTAAAATTAAAAATCAAATTTGACAGCCACCAAGGGCTAGACACCGTGCATAATTATTCAGTAAATGATTCATTAAAAAATGACAAAAATCAGCATGTCAAAAATTTCAAAAAAATTCATAATTCGTTAAAAAATTAAGTTAAAAATAAGAGAAAAAAAAGCATTCTCTATTTTTTTATGCTTAATCGAATGGTGTAACTGGTTTTTCTCTCCGATGATCAGAAGTACCTCAGATTGATGACTGCTATTCTTTTATTTCATCTTGTAAAAAAACTGTTTAACGTAAAGCTATGAATTTTTGCAGGATTAATTAGCATCGCAAAATCTTTAAAATAAACTTTACCGCAACATTCTATCTGCAATAGAACGTTAGATATACCCATTTATGACCAAGTTTGGAAAATACGCAATTTCAGAAAAACCGCCCACCGAAATAACGTTTTCTCGATGAGTACCCCGGGATAAAAAGTTTGTCTTTTGTTTAAAAAAAAATTAAGTTTTTATCTTTAGTAGTTTTCGAGAAAAGTGCTGTGACACAAAATTTTCAGAATACTCTACAGTACACCTACAGTATGCCGTAAAAAAAAAATAATTTTTGTGCTATGTTGTGCTTCTTGGTCAAACGAACATTTAAAAAAAATCATCAAAATTGGATAAGTATTTAGTTAGTTATTGCAAAAAGAAAAATTGAAAAATCCGTGTTTTTGCGGTTTCCTATGCTTAAGAATTATCGCTCAATCATATTATTGTTGCGCGCTGCAGCGCGCACAATGATTAATTTACAGGCCACGCAAAAGTATTCCATTAGATAATGGTGAAGGGGGAAACACTGTTTGGGGCGCGTTTTAATTGTAATTAAACTATTTTATATGTTATGAAATTGATATACGTTCCTAAGATTTATTTCAAATTATCTCCGGTATAATAGAAAACAGATAGTATTTACAGGGAGGCACAAAAGATTTCGGCCACTATACTGTATCCGAAGTACTGAATACTATTATACCAAGATCTGAATATTTTTGAAAATTCGATAAAATACGAATGCAGCTCATTTGCTACGCTTGACGTGCAATTTCCAATTTGTTTTTAATATTTTATCAATGTCGTGTTCATAGACTTTTTATTTTTATTTTGTTTCATTATAGAATTTTCACCTATCTTTTAAAGTCTAATTACAGTTATGTATTTGCTTAAAACAGTTTTACAACGTTATTTTTATATTAATTTCTTTCTTACTGGAGCTATGCTAATTAAATTAATTTTTTTACATGCTCTGTGATTTAAATAAGAATTTTAATATACATGTTTTTGAGCGTGTTTTTTAAATATCTCAAAAACTAAGCGATACGAAATTATAGATCGTACTTTAATATGCATCATTTTCTTTGAAATTTTAAGCGAGTACACGTACTTCTTAGAAACAGTTATGTATAGAAAAATATTCTTTTTACATTTTTATGTTTCAATTTAGCCATCTATTTGTAGGCAAATCAATACTTTTTGGAGAGTTTTCAAGGTTAGCGTGGAAACTGCGCAGCAAAATAGATCCAATCAAAGTAAACTATCATCATTAGTTGATATAATAAAGAGCTCTTTTTAATACTACTTATTTTTGGCTTATAATAACAGCTCAAAAAAATTTTTATGCACAAATGACGATTTTTACCCTTACATGAAAATAATCATTTTTGCCAAATACTAATTCTGAAATATTTCTACTAAACCAGATTGATAATAGCAAAACAAGTTGAACAATTTATGCAGTGGCGCAGCCAGAATTCGGCTCTGGGGGGGGATAGAGTTGCTTCAGGGGTGATTCTGGTAGAAATTTTTTTTTCGGAAATCGGGGGGGGGGAATTCCGCGAGTTACCCCCCCCTGCGAAGAGGGTTTACCCGCGATCTTCAGACGAAATAAGCGTTTTCCCGCGACCTTCAGACGAAATCAGCGATTTATTTGCGATATTTTAGCAAAATCGGCGATTTATTGCGATCTTTCGTCAAAATCGGCGGTTTTCCGCGATTTTTTTACGAAATCTGCGTTTTTCCGCGACCTCTAGACGAAATCAGCTATTTATCTGCGATATTTTAGCAATATCGGCAATTTATTGCGATATTTTGACGAAATCGGCGGTTTTTCCGCGATCTTATGACGAAATCGCTGTTTCTCAGTGTTTTTTTTTTATGAAATCGGCGTTTTTTTCGACGGTCTTTAGACAAAAGTTGCAATTTTACGCGATCTTTTCTAGAAAACGGCGTTTTATCCCCGCGGTCTTTCGACGAAATCGGCGTTTTTTCCGTGATCTTTTGATGAAAGCGGCCTTTTTTTTTCAATGATCTTGACAAAATATTTCTAAGCAATCTTTTATCGAAAACGACGTTTCCCCCCCCCCCCCGATTTTTTAACGAAATTGGCATTATATCAGAAATCTTTAGACGAAATCGACGTTTTCCCTGCGGTCTTCAGACGAAATCAGCGTTTTATCTGCGATATTTGGTGAAATTGCCGTTTTTTTCCGCGATCCGCACAGGAAATTCGCGTTTTTCGGCAATCTTTTGACAAAGTTCGTTGGCAAAAACATTGACAAAATTGTCGTTTTTTCACGAAATATTGACGAAATGTGCTCTTTTTCGGCGATCATTTCACGAAATTTGCATTTTTCCGCGATTGTTTTATCCGCGCGCAAAACCATACAAGTTGGCAACTGTGAGAAGCATCTTCTGAAAGATCTTATCAAAGAATGAAGAACATTTCTCAGTTACATAGATTTTTAATCATGATATCTACTTGCCTGAATCTAGGAAAAAGTGTTATCGGGAAAAAAGTTACCGGAATAAAGGTACAAGATAAAAATGTTACCGGAAAAAAAGTATCGAGGAATTGATTTTGGGAATTTATTGGCTAAGTATGAAGGGGGGGGGGAGGTCGGCTCTTAATTTAAGTGAATGGTTTTTTCATGCTGAATTAACTGCTTTGATTCAATTTTTGGATATACATTCATACTGAAAAAATGCTTGCCTGATTAGTTTGGGGAACGGATGATCCCCCCCCCCCCCTCTCCGCCCTAAATACGAGGAATGGTTTTTAAGCAGAATTATCCAACGTTTGTCAAATTTTGGATATAGGTTATTTCTGATGAGGCTTATATATAGTATTATGGTTTCGCTCACTGAGTTTCTCTTTACTAAGTTGGTTTATTTGTTAAGTTCATCAATAACACATTTTTAATTCCTCAAGTTCTTTATTAGAACCATAGATCAATTATTAAAAAAATAAATAAAACGACATTACAACTACATAGGAGCCACACTCCAATATTACATTTCGCTTAGCACGTATAAGCCATCTTACATCAATGTACTTTCTTGTACATTACCAGCACATGGCTCTCTTCCAACTACTTTCCTTCCCTCTCGATGCTCAAGAATCCCAGTGTCCCCCTCAGCTCATTGCCACTAGACCAGTGCAATTATTTTCTAGGCATGTCCCTTGAGATCAATAGCACATGTTCTTAACAGCTTTTGAATGAAGATACTTTCAACTCTGCACACCTTTTCACAATAAGACTTCGCTATCTATCTTCTGTCACGATTAAAGTTGTCAGTACGTCGTCACAGTATATAATGCCTGAAGAATTTTAGGAGTTTAATGGTTAAGTATAGAGGATACATGGGGGGATAACCTCTCTTAAATTAAATAAATGGCTTTTTATGCAGAATTATCCGATTAGCTTCAAATTTTGAATATAGGTTCATTATGAAAAAGGGTATCCCTAATTATTCATGGGGTTCTTTTGCTAATTGAAAAGGGATGCCGCGATTATTCCCCTCCTCCTTAAATTAGATAAATTGTTCTTTATGCACAATTATCTGATGTATTTCAAATTTTGGCTATAGGTATTTTCTCATAAAGTGAATCCCTGAATAGTTTTAAGTGTTTGTTTATGTATGCTCAATGGCTGTTTGCATTTAAAACTGTGATTTATGTTGGTGCATAGCATTTTTCAGTATTCTATAAATATCGTAACAAAGGAAAAAAATATCCTGTTTTTCTTAAAATCTTTTTTTTTTTTTTTTTTTTTTTTGTAATTTTTTAAGCGTTCAAAGCTGAAGATCTATCAAGAACTACAGGTTTTGAAACAATTAATTTTCTAATTACTAACATAAGCTAGTAATTAAAAAAAATTATTTTTATTACTACAAATTAATGAATTCACTAGTTCATTCGTTCGTGACATATAATATAGTTTGTACATTAAAATTTTCTAACATATATATTTTTAATGTTTTATATCATATTTTGTGATGGGACGTAATATGGGACATTAATTAGTAAAAATCCAGTTTTAAATGATAAATATTTGGTGTAAATTAAAATGACAATTACAACAAATGATTTAGTATATTACTTTTTTCACAAATAAAAAAAATAAATAAATAAACCATAAAAGTTAAAGATGCAAAATTAATGGAAATTAATCATTATAAGAAAAAAGGTAAAATATGTAATAATGTTTTCTGACATAATGTTTTCTGAATAGTTTTCAATCATTAAATTAAGACTTAAAGAAGAAATTTTTTCATTTGTTATTTGCGCTTAGTTTTGCATTCAACTCGCTTTTTATGTTACTTGAATATTTTTGCGGCAAACCTTTACCGGGAAATCCCCTGATCAACAAATTTCCTAAGAGACTAGTCGCCCGCGATATCTACTGGACATCCCTCTCCGTCGAATGGGGAAAGCAAGCTTCTTTCCCCGAAAGAGTTTCCTGAATGGACTGCTGCATTCCTCTCTATTTTAACTATATCCACTAGCTTATACGACTTACCATAATGAAACTACATCCAAAAATTGAAACAAATCAGATAATTCTACGTAAAAAGCCATTTATGTAATTTAAGTGGGGTTATCCCCAGTTCCCCCACTCTATACTTAACCATTAAGCCCTTAAAACTATTTAGGGATCCACTTTATGAGAAAAAACCTATATCAAAAATTTGAAATACATCGGATAATTATGCATAAAAAACAATTTATCTAATTTAAAAGGGGGAAAATCGTCCGTTTCCCTATTTATAATAAGCAAAAGAACCTCATGACTAATCGGGAATACGCCTTATCATAAAGAAGCTACATCCAAAATTTGAAGCAAATCGGATAATTCTGCATAAAAGCTATTTATTTAATTTAAGGGGAGTTATCCTCTGTTTTTGCCTTTATACTTAGCCATTAAACCCTTAAAACTATTCAGGGATTCACCTTATCAGAAAGAACCTATATTTAAAATTTGAAATACACTTGATATTTCTGCATAAAACCATTGATTTATCTAATTTGAGGGGGAAATAATTGCTTGCCACCCCCCTTTATAATAAGGAAAAGAACCCCCTAACTAATCAGAGATATGTTTTATCATAATGAACCTATGTCCAAAATTCGAAGCAAATCGGATAATTCTGTGTGAAAAGCCATTTATTTAATTTAAGAGGGATTATCCCCCGTCCCCCTCCCCTTTATACTTAGTCATTAAATTCTTAAAACTATTCAGGGATTCACCTTATCAGAAAGAATCTATATCTAAAATTTGAAATACATTGGATAATTTTGCATAAAAACCAATCTATCTAATTTGTGGGGAGAGGGGGTAATTGACCATCCTCATTTTATAATAAGCAAAAGAACCCTATAACTAATCAGAGATACGTCTTATCATAATGAACGTATGTCCGAAATTCCAAGCGAATTGGATAAATCTGCATCAAAAAACTTAATTTAATTTGAGAGGTTACGGATTGGGGGGGGGGGGGGTATCATATGTCCAAAAACTGAACCAAAACAGTTAATTCAGCACGAAAAACCCATTTACCTAAATTAAGAGCCTCCTATTGATCCCCCCCTAAATACTTAACCAATGAATCCTCAAAATCAATAACGAATTCCCAAAATCAATAATAAATTCCCAAAATCAATAATAAATTCCCAAAATCAATTCTATGTCCTTTTTTTTCCGCTTTTGTAGCTTATGTCACTTTTTTTCCGGTAACCTTTTTTTCCGTTTACCCACTTGCCTATTTCGGGTGTTTTTTAAATAAGAATTAATATTAATTGAAAAAATTGTCTGAAAGTAGTCCCTTTAAGGGTGTATTTCGATTCAAACTGCTTATTTTCCGATTTATTTTTAAATTCATTTTTGCTTGCATATGCATCAAACTGGCAAATTGTCTTATTTAGAAAGTACACAAGGTGCCGTGATTGTCGATTCTTTGATAAATGCAGAAAATATTGCAAAAAATGCAATCAAAAACGGCATTTTGAACAGATTTTTCCGAAGCGGGAGAATTGGAAACGAATAAAAGTGTCATACTGAGAAGATAATTGTTCATAAATCAAATTCTAATGAATGGAGTGTAAAATGACATCACACGGCCCCTTGTATGTCTCTTCGAAAACCCCCTCAGCAAGTTTCATGTTTCTACTTTTAAAAATGTGTCTGAAATTGTATCGGAAAATTTTGAGGTGTCGAAGGTGAAAAAGCGTTTTTTCGGATACACCCTTAAAGTAGTAGTAAGTAGAAAGTAGTTAGAAATTTGGTGCCCCCTAAATCTCTGCGCCCGGGGCGACCTCCCTCCCCCCCCCCTTTCGTACGGTGCTGTTAATATCTTTTCAGAAACATAAATATAAACGAATTATATGTTTTCCAAACATACCTGGATTTCAAGAATGATTGAAGGAATTCGAAAGATTAAAAAAAAATGATCTCTTATATCCATCTTTTTCATAATTTTCTTCTCTGAAGAGGATTTAATATCCATAGCGAAACGCACAATATAGGAAACCTTAGCACCACAGCAACTAACAACATAATGTTTGTGGAATTAAGTCTATCCTTCAAAGCATGCGAGCATGTGTTTTTGTTTTTCCTGGAATTTGCGAGTCCAGTCCCGTTTCCAAAAACAGAGCAAGGAACAGATGCAACTGATTAAGACCCCCCCCCCCTCCCAGGGCTGCAGTATTGAAAAACCCGAGACGGTTTTGGCAGCGACAGGAAATGACCATTCCTTTTAGCCTTCGGCTAATTTCCAATAGTATAAATGAATGCCGGCCTTTTCCGAAATGAGTGACCAGTTTTCAATACTGATACTGTTACTATGCGCTTTCCCCATTTTTCAAAGTAAATACATTACTGCCGCTTAAACGAGTCAAATTTTTAAATAAAATTTGATTCAATAAAGCGGCAGATTTCGAGAACAAAACAAATAAAATTTTAACTTTAGTTTTGTTTTTTATGATTCGGTTCATAAATGTATTTTTGTCATGGCTCTGGGGGGGGTTTTAACCCCCAAAACCCCCCCCCTCGCTGCGCCACTGATTTATGTATAAAAACTCGGGGTCACAATTCACATATTCATTGAAAAATACAGGGTACCTCATTCAAAACCGATCTCTGATTTTTATAAATTTAACAAAAATGATTTTTTTAGTAGGATTTTAAAAGGATAATGTTGCTATGCTTGAAATGTGAGGACATCAAGTGCACAATAAATAAACAAATTGGAAATTCCACGTGAAGCGGGGCAAATGAGGTGCGTTCGTACGATAACGAAGTTTTAAATATATTACTCTCATACATCAATCTCATAAAATTGTAAATAATTAATTACAATAAAAATGTGCACCAAACAATGGTCTTCCTATACCATTATGTAGTGAAATACTTTTGTGTGGCTTTGTAAATCAATAACAAATGTTCTTTGCACCACAGATTATGCAAAATGTACATTATAATATGTACTTTATAGATGCATATCAATTTTATTATGTTTGAATGAGTGTAACACCATTAAGATACATTTGAAACATTTTTACACATTGAACGTAATGTAACAGAATGCTTTTGATTGTCTCTGTAATTGAGCTATGCATTCGATTTTCATAAAATTTTAATTGACTCGACAAAATTATGTAATAATCATACATTTTAAGTTTCAAACGATTCGGTTGGGTAGTTTTTGCGTTGTTATATGCGGACGGACTGAACGACAACTATAGGTGCTACGTATTTACATAATTACGAACGCATCTAAAAAGAAATGTGCCAAGTTAAATTCATGACATCGAAATGATAGTTTATTCACACTAATTGTACGCTATATTCTCTTATTCCAAAGGATAATGCATGAAATTTCTGTTCAGCTAAATTAAGTACGGGCGGGGATTAGCCTCCCTGTTTCCCCCTTTATACTTAACCAATCAACCATCAAATTTAATATAAATAAATATAATCTTAATAATTTTTTTATTCATGCATTTTTGCATGAGAGTGCAATAAAAAATGTCCCAAGATCAGTATATTTATAAAACTACACTTATATTACGTACATGCCTCAATTGCCAGAATTAACGCACAATTTCCGACTTTTGTTTTATATTATTAATTTAGTAAGTACTGACCAAAATTCCTTCTTTATTTCATAAACTTGTCCCAGAACCATTATGCATACGTCTATTTTTCTAAATTGCAAGTACAGTAATCGAGTTTGTAATAAGACCAATTAGGGGCTGTGCAATATAAACGTTATCATTTTAGGGGGGAGGGGGGGGGGTCCGGCAAATGATATCGTAACATATCTTTAGGATGAGGAGTGTCTGTCTTTTGATACCAATTAATTTTTGAAATTCATCGATCAAAATTTTCTCTTTTTTTTAGAAACATGATCTGCAAAATAGCATGTTATCTTTTTTTAACTTGTTATCTATTTTTATGAAAATATAAAGTTATTATTAAAATATCGAAATTATTATAAAATTATTTAATTCTAAAATGTGGAATATCACTACGTTTGACATTGCATTTTTTCTTCACATGTGTATGTATATTTAATCACGGTTCGAAAAACCATATATGAAATACATTTGAAATGAAGTTTGTGTTTACTAATAAATGAAAAAAGAAAGAGAAGGAATGCTGTCCACTTGTTTTGTAGATAAGAATTTCTATCTGCCCCACGCCATTCCTCCGTTCGGGGCAAGTGCAACTAAACTTTATCACACTTGAATGCATTATATAACAAAAAGCTAATATGAAATACTTTTAAATATTAACTATTTCTTTTAAGTGTTATTTGATATAAATAACACTTCATTTCATTTTTCAGTGCAAGTTTTTCATTGCAAAATGATATTTTATTAACTTAGCTTCATTTGAATCATAAAGGTATGCGAAAAATAATTATGACCTGTTTTATATATCACTTCGAACAAAAAAGAAATAAATTCTGTCAATAATAATAATAATAATAATAATAATAATAATAATAATAATAATAATAATACACTTTGATAACGATATAATTACCGGGGAGAGGAGAGGGTCCAAAAATAACAAAAAGTTGATAACAAAAGTTGGTTTATTTGCAGTTTATAAAAGTTGATATATTTGCACAGCCTCTTACCTTAGTAAATTTCAACTTGTTACCTTTATAACTCGGAAAATGTCAAGGCATTATTCTAATCCTGGCCATCTATGGTCCAACATTAATTCTGTAACACTAGACATATACTAATATCAATTATTCTAGGCTTTAATTATCACAAATTGGTAAGGGCAGGGTTCTCGCATGCTTCATTTGGCGAGTAGTTGAACAATCAGACTCACCAAATTGTGAATGATCAATTTCTACCCTGTGTGTGTGTGTGTGTGGTTACAGTTGAGATTCTTATCTATCTCACTGTAAGATTGATGTTGGTTTTTCATTTTCAATTACACCGAGCCATTTACATTATTATTTATAGAGATACAGACCTCAACATAAATTCAGTTTAGCAATTGTCAAAGACGCAGAAAGGAGTATATGGTAGTATTTCTCGGTTGACAGTTTATCACTATCTATGCGTCGGTAAAGTTGTAACGAAATTACTTGCATCAATCGCCAATTCAAGAAAAGTATTGCTGAATGCGAGTTGAATTTGTCATTTACCGTACTGCAAAGTATTAGTGGCCAATCATAATTTTTTTTTCTATCGTTTATAGTTAAAATCTCATAGCAATTTATCGCTATAAGAATGTTTGAAACATTTAGACATTTAGGAGATATTTAGAATGTACTTTTTTTTAATAGTTTTTGTAGCGTATAGTAGAATTTCTATTTTCCAAGCAATGACAAAAAATTATGGTATTTTTGAACACATTAGGAAAAAGAGCATGCTACAAAGCGTTAAAGGTAGATTTTTCAGTGTTTCACACCAGGTGTAATTTGCTAATATGTTTTTCATTTGGCTATTGTTTTTTATTTCTTATTCGCCAAATCGCTAGTGTTACTCAAAATGCAGCGAGAATAGTGGTTAAGGCACACAGACTCTGTTTTCCTATAACGTCAAAATAAAAAAGGAAAAAGTCTGTATGCTATTTTGTTGGTCCATTCTTTTGAATACACCGAAAAAAATGATTTGATTCCTTCTTGGGAGGAAACCAAAGACAACCCAAAGTGACATAAAATTAATTCTTATTTTAATACAATTATGGAAAAATAGTCTGAAACTTTATCTTCAGTATTGTTTTTATCTTTTTTGTATAAAAATGGTCTTATATACATTCATTAAAATACAAATATATAATAATCCACCTTCCAAGACTTTCTTTTGGAAAAATTAAGTCAACCAGAACCAGACCCGAAAAAGTCAAAACCTAACCCGAAACTAGTGTTGATAATTAGCCGTCCTAAAATATAATCAACCAACCTAATCCGAACCGAAATTTCTAAAGTTAATTCCACTCGTAACGGAAAAAAAAAATTACGTCAATTAATGTAAGGAGGCAAATCTAGAATTAAGGTTTCATGGTCTTAAGGCATTGAACTTAAAAGAATCTTCTTCTCTCATTTAAAGGGAGAAAAAACAATTTGTGAATTGTGAAGCTATAAAGTATTTTCTCGTAATTTTAAATTTACTGTGATTGGGAGAAAAAAAAAATCCCACCCCAAAGATGTCCTAAAGAAAGGTTTGATCAGTGATGTACAACAACCAACAAACATCAGTAATGCATCAATAGTTTCATGCAATAGAGCCCCGTACCACGATTTCTCATTAACATTTTTTTGAATGTCCACAGTTATTCATTAACAAATACGCTATTTTTTGCTTCTAATGATTATTTTTCCTGGTCTTTTCATTTGAAATCACTCACCCAATTTTTCTATCATTAAAAGAGCGAGATGCATCACAGGTTTTTTTTTTCTTTTCGAAAATGCTCTTATAGGAGAATACTTATGTAATGTTTCTGGGACATAAAAATTTCAAAAATATCACAGTTTTACTTTTTATTTAACTATTATACGTAGCATAGGGTAAGTCTTGCAATCGTTTTAGAAATTTAAAAAAAAAAAAAAAAAAAAAAAAAAAAAAAAAACGGATTTACACGTTTTAGACACTGGAAATTTCGAAAATCATATTTTTAGGAAAAAAAATTGCCGTTTGTGTGTCTGTAAACGCTCTATCCCCCTAAAAAATTGAGAAAGAAACTTGAAATTTTGTGTACTTAGAATGTAGTAATTGGAAGAAGCCTTGAATATCAGTAAACTCGATTAACCGGAACTAATTTTTTCGGACTCTCGAAATATTCATTCTGAAGAAAGGTATATAAAAAATTACGAATTTTTTTTATTTCAATAGATAATGTAAAATACAATAAAAAACATAAATTTTGCATAAAAAATGAAGTCGATCGGATAATTAGTTGTCGAGATATTTTTAATATTATTTTCGACTCTTCTATTTTTCATGATCCTGTATTTAATTCAAATTTCAATTCAAAGATGTATTTTAATTGGAAATAAGACGCTTAATCTAACGCAGTAAACTGTTATTTAATATGATTATAATTTTTGGAGTTATAAGATAAGGATGTCTCTTTTACTCAATTCGGTTCAACTTGATTAACTCGTCAATCAAAAAAATGTCTCTAAATTTCTCGCCAATTTGGTGATATATCGCCAAATCTGGCCACAAAAATTACTCGCTAAAAGGGCACCAAGTTGGCGCTATTTCCGGTATTTCGCCAAATTTCTACAGACTTCAATTGTAATCTAATAGGGTCCTGTTTTGTTAAAAATATTTAAATATACGTTTAAATTTTGTTTTGGAATTGTGATGCATTTTATAAATAGTTTACTCATATTTTATCTCCATATTTTATACTATGCATATCCATGATAGGTAAGTATTACGGCAGCCCCCAACGACTATTTTATTTTTAATTTTAAAATTATTATTGTTTTTAGAATAAAATGATAGAAAATGCATGCAGATATAATAATCATATCAAAAGATATAATTCTTTAAATTTTGCTTTAGCTGTAGTTGTCTAAGGAATGCTAGATATTAGGTAGATTTCTTATGAAATACTATACCTATTGCGTTTTCCCCTACAGTGCGTGTAAAAACTATAAGGACAGCAAAAAATATTAATTTTTTTATAAATTTAATAACAATAGTTTTTTCTTAGAATATGTATCATCATGCTGAAAAGGGAGTAAAAAAGAAAACAAAATTCAACTGTGAGTTTTTTTTATTAAGAAAATACAGTAATTGTACAAAAAAAATTTCACTATTTTTGCCGGCGTAAAAATTATAAGAACAGTAAAATAAATTCAATACAGTAACCGAAGAAATAATATTTAATATATTATGCATCCACCTCTGAGTTTAATGATTGAAAATATTTCATCATTCCTCGACATCATTGATTTTTGTCACTGTTCGGGATTGTTTTTGTGCTATTCATCTTCAATCATAGATCTGAGATCTGATGCTGAGGAAAAATGCCTTCCATTTTTATAAAATCATTTCGCTAGATCTCCTCATAAGTTATCGAATTGATTTAAATCAGGATTTCTGAGCAGTCATGGAAAACATCAATATTTATCTTATGGAACTAAAGTTTGCCTCACAGTTTATGTGGATAGGCGCATTATATCGCTGTTATGTCCTTTTTTTTTCCTGCCAGACATGCTACTACAAATGAAAGATAGTCAGAAAAAGTTTGTACACGTGTTTTTGAATTAAATTTTCCTGAAAGAATATACAAGTGACACCATATATTTGAACAAAAAGCAGTCCCATGTCTCAATGAATCCGCCAACTAACTAATTTTTAATAAAATCACTTTTTTTCTTATGACTTACTTCTTACCTTTTTTTTTATATACAAAATGAAGGTGTAAAAATGAAATAGTTACATGAAACAAAAAATACATATATATATATATTTGGACAATCTGAAATTTAATAAAAAATAAGTCAGTCGTAATATTTGCACTTTTTTTTTTTTTTTTTTTTTTTTTTTTTTCAAAGCGCAGATACACATGAAATAAGTTCTTCGAATGCTGTAAGCACTTCATATATGATCCCTCAAATCATAGTCGAACTCATCTGTTTTCAATTCAGGAAAGTGACATAAGTGAAGCATTTTTAAAGTTTAATAACTCGGCCAATTTTACTGTTATATGAACAAGACTTTTTTTTTTTTTTTTTTTTTTTTTTTTTTTTTTTTTTTTTATTGTCTTACTTGTTAGTGTAACAGGAAACTTTTTCTAAATATAACTCACAGGACTGGGGGACCATATAAAATTTTTAATAATTTTGCTGACTCCAGTTTCTTTTAAGATATTTCTTTACTTTACTTAAAACATTTTTGTAATTGGAATTTATATGTCTATGATTAACGGTTTAAGAATTAGCCATTTGGCATTGTTGAGGATGGAATTTGTATAATAAAATTTCAAAGATATACGAAGCCTAAATAATACCAGATATTGCTATTCTGTATAACTCTTTCTTTATTCTTATTTTAATCAGTTTTTTTTTCTTTTTTTGAATGAATTTTTTTAGTATTGACAGTAAAAATAGTGCATATTTATACTTCATTGGGTATTTCATAAAATTAAGTTCAACGTAGTAACAATCTCTTGTTTCTACAGTGCAGCTAAAATAAAACCCTTATTTAAAGTTTAAACTTGGCATTGTGAGAAGCGCGCTTCGAAAGTATGCGGCAAAACTGCAACACAGCCCATGGTCTATTCCACGTTTTACTACTAGAAATGCCAGAAATTTCAATCAAGTTTTATAAAAATATTTCACACCAGAATTTTGATTTAGAATAGTTTAAATTTATTTAACGTTTTTTTTCTTTGTATTTTTTATGTTTTTTATAATATAGTTTCTGGTTTGAACCAAAATATATCCTATGGTAGCATTCAAAATGACCGCACATGGTCATTCTACTATTAATTAATACTTAAAAACACGAGAAGCGTATTGTGAGATACGCTCAATGCAAACTAGTCGTGATTCCCGTAGTATTTATCTAATTAACACATTAACAATCAGCGGCATGTTTTTAGATCACTTAGACTTAGATCAGTGACAAAAAAGCGTCTTTAACACCAGTAAATATGAAGATAAATACATAACTTCTTTTTCAAGACAATATCCGTGATAAAATAACATAAAAATACTTTCCTTTTAAAAGTGGTGGGGAATCTACAATTTAAAGAAGAAAATAATTTAGACATTAATGGATTGATTCTAATTAAATTTATCTGTTTTTATCAATGTGACATTTATTGTTTTTGTACTGCACTGTTAAAAAAAAAAAAAAAAAAAAAAAAAAAAAAAAAAAAAAAAAATCATGAAGTTACTAAAAATTTTTTAGTAAATTTGTATTCCACAGAATTTTTTTAGTAACCATTACTCACAGTACAATTAGTAACCATTCCGATCCTTTTTCCTTTTGCAAGTGAAATAAACATTTCTTTTGTAAACTGAACAAAAGAATTTTTTTGTATAACTAACTTAAAACGTTTTAGTATGAGCCACCAAGCAAATATTAGAAAGAGCTCCAAAATTATTTTTAGTAACCATTACTCATAGATTCTTAGTAACTATTAAAAACACAATTTTAGCAAGTGAAACAAACATTTATTTTGTAAACTGTATAAATGAAATTTTCGTATAAAAAACTTAAAACTTTTTAGCGAGATCCACCAAATGATTTCTGTTGTTGACGTGTGCCCGAAGGGCAGTAGCTTCCTTTGAACTGCAAACAGTGGATAAGAAGACAGACTTCTGCAGTGGAAGATTTTCGGCAAAGCCTCAATAGATGGTAGCATCGAACATTGCCACCTGCTCAATTTCGATATGATTCTGAAGGGGAGGAAAGTCCTGAAATCATTACCCATGGTAACTGCTACGACAGGATTTTAATAACCCCTTCATTTAACGAGTGCCTACACTGCATACACTCGGTACGTCTTTGGTGGTGTCGAGCATCGAACCCGCGACCTTTCAGCCTGGAGTTCAGTGCTATGACCCCTAGGCTATCACGGCCTCAGCAAGTGAATTTTAGTAATAGCTATTAAAAATATAAAACTATTAACTCTTATTCGTTGCTAAATTTTTCTAGTAATTCTTACACATTTTCTTATAACTGAGAAATATTACAAGAAATTTTTTAGTAATTGCAAGGATCCTTGAGAGAAACTAAAATTTTTTTAGTAGATAGAAGTTTTTTTTTTTTTTTTTTTTTACAGTGTGCTACTAGGCATTTACATTATACAAATATATCATTAATAGTTTTATCTAGGCTTAAAAGTTGATGGTACATAGAAATACGCCGCACCTGTCATTATTTATGTCCAGACCCACCGTATCTTTAAGGGTTAATATCTCGCCTAATTTGCGCCCTTTTTTCTTCAGAAAATAGTTATTAAAAATGCTTTTATAATTTTATAACGAAAGGTACCTCTAGCGCTCCTCATCACCTTTGATCAATGACCGTAAATCGAAATTTGCGTGTCACGGAAAAATGTTGCTCTTTTCCCAAAAACTATTCGACCTAAAATATTCACTATAGTTTTTTTTTTTTTTTTTTTTTTTTGTGTGTGTGTGTGCAAGGTTTAAATTAATGTCTACTACACATAACTTTTTCTTAATTTTAGTTTCAGTAGATTCAGAAATAGATGGGGGTGGGAATATATTTTTTCTCTACATTTTCGACGTTATCTCAAAATATATATACCTAAAATTAAAAGAAATGTGTTTTTGAATTCAACATTATAAAAGCTTTAATACGATGCCCCACATGATTCACAAAGAATTTTTTTTCAGGTAAATTAATTAGCCTCTCTACATTTTCCGTAAATATATTTGTGAATGTTTAAAAATTTGTCAATATGTGATCAATAGTCTTTATTACTTCTCCTAATTTCAACTTTCCACGTTCCATAGTTTACGAGTAAAATACCTGTGACAGACAAATATATATGTGATCATACAATGGTTCCGTTTTCATTTTTTAAATACGGAACCCTAAAAAGAAAAAAAAAAGATACAAACGTATTAAAATATTAAATTTTGCAAATGCAAACATTGAAAACTATGTTTAATAATAATAATAAAAAAAGTTACAATATAAAATATTTAAAGTCAACATTAACGTATTCAAAAGCATATTGAAAATGTCACATATTGCAACCATACCTATAAAAACATCGTAAATGCATATGCAATAACACTGATCTGATATTTAATAAAACACAAAAACACTGTGTTTATAAATCGTAACACTATCAAAAATGTAAATCCAAATAATTCGATAAAATAATATTTTTTTCTACAATGACCTTAACCACATGTTATATTAATAATATAAACATTGTAAATGAAACTAATGACACTATAGAAAATGATACAATCATATTAAATAGCATCGCCTACTTATAATATCGCTGACCCGCAAGAAAAGTGACAGATCTCGCCAAAAGTAAATTTCTTTGCAAAGATGAAAGAAGGTATCAATATTATATCAATACAAACACAATAAAAATGACATAAATAACAATATTTATAATATCGCTCACCCGCAACAAAAGTGACAGATCTCGATAAAAGTAAATTTCACAGCAAAATTGAAAGAAAGTTCCAATATTATATTAATACAAACACAATAAAATGACATAAATAACAATATTTATATTATCGCTCATCCGCAAGAAAAGTGACAGATCTCGACAAAAGTAAATTTCACAACAGAGATGAAAGAAGGTAACAATATTACATTAATACAAACACAATAAAAATGACATAAATAACAATATTTATAATATCTCTCACCCGCAAGAAAAGTGACAGATCTCGACAAAAGTAAATTTCACAACAGAGATGAAAGAAGGTAACAATATTATATTAATACAAACACAATAAAAATGACATAAATAACAATATTTATAATATCGCTCACCCGCAATAAAAATGATAGATCTCGACAAAAGTAAATTTCACAACAGAGATGAAAGAAGGTAACAATATTACATTAATGCAAACACAATAAAAATGACATAAATAACAATATTTATAATATCGCTCACCCGCAAGAAAAGTGACAGATCTCGACAAAAGTAAATTTCACAACAGAGATGAGATGAAAGAAGGTACCAATATTACATTAATACAAACACAATAAAAATGACATAAATAACGATATTTATAATATCGCTCACCCGGAAGAAAAATGACAGATCTCGACAAAAGTAAATTTCACAACAGAGATGAAAGAAGGTAACAATATTACATTAACACAAACACAATAAAAATGACATAAATAACAATATTTATAATATCTCTCACCCGCAAGAAAAGTGACAGATCTCGACAAAAGTAAATTTCACAACAGAGATGAAAGAAGGTACCAATATTACATTAATACAAACACAATAAAAATGACATAAATAACAATATTTATAAAATCTCTCACCCGCAAGAAAAGTGACAGATCTCGAGAAAAGTAAATTTCACAACAGAGATGAAAGAAGGTACCAATATTATATTAATACAAACACAATAAAAATGACATAATTAACAATATTTATAATATCGCTCACCCGCAAGAAAAGTCACAGATCTCGACAAAAGTAAATTTCACAACAGAGATGAAAGAAGGTAACAATATTACATTAATACAAACACAATAAAAAAAGACATAAATAACAATTCTTATAATATTGCTCACCCGCAAGAAAAGTGACAGATCTCGACAAAAGTAAATTTCACAACAGAGTTGAGATGAAAGAAGGTACCAATATTACATTAATACAAACACAACAAAAATGTCATAAATAACAATATTTATAATACCGCTCACCCGCAAGAAAAGTGACAGATCTCGACAATAGTAAATTTCACAACAGAGATGAAAGAAGGTAACAATATTATATTAATACAAACACAACAAAAATGGCATAAATAACAATATTTATAATATCACTCACCCTCAAGAAAAAATGACAGATCTCGACAAAAGTAAATTTCACAACACAGATGAAAGGTGGTATCAATATTATATTAATACAAACACAATAAAAATGACATAAATAACAATATTTATAATATCGCTCTCCCGCAAGAAAAGTGACAGATCTCGACAAAAGTAAATTTCACAACAGAGATGAAAGAAGGTACCAATATTACATTAATACAAACACCATAAAAATGACATAAATAACAATATTTATAATATCGCTCACCCGCAAAAGTGACAGATCTCGACAAAAGTAAATTTCACAACAGAGATGAAAGAAGGTAACAATATTACATTAATACAAACACAATAAAAATGACATAAATAACAATATTTATAATATCGCTCACCCGCAAGAAAAGTGACAGATCTCGACAAAAGTAAATTTCACAACAGAGATGAAAGAAGGTACCAATATTACATTAATACAAACACAATAAAAATGACATAAATAACAATATTTATAAAATCTCTCACCCGCAAGAAAAGTGACAGATCTCGAGAAAAGTAAATTTCACAACAGAGATGAAAGAAGGTACCAATATTATATTAATACAAACACAATAAAAATGACATAATTAACAATATTTATAATATCGCTCACCCGGAAGAAAAATGACAGATCTCGACAAAAGTAAATTTCACAACAGAGATGAAAGAAGGTAACAATATTACATTAACACAAACACAATAAAAATGACATAAATAACAATATTTATAATATCTCTCACCCGCAAGAAAAGTGACAGATCTCGACAAAAGTAAATTTCACAACAGAGATGAAAGAAGGTACCAATATTACATTAATACAAACACAATAAAAATGACATAAATAACAATATTTATAAAATCTCTCACCCGCAAGAAAAGTGACAGATCTCGAGAAAAGTAAATTTCACAACAGAGATGAAAGAAGGTACCAATATTATATTAATACAAACACAATAAAAATGACATAATTAACAATATTTATAATATCGCTCACCCGCAAGAAAAGTCACAGATCTCGACAAAAGTAAATTTCACAACAGAGATGAAAGAAGGTAACAATATTACATTAATACAAACACAATAAAAAAAGACATAAATAACAATTCTTATAATATTGCTCACCCGCAAGAAAAGTGACAGATCTCGACAAAAGTAAATTTCACAACAGAGTTGAGATGAAAGAAGGTACCAATATTACATTAATACAAACACAACAAAAATGTCATAAATAACAATATTTATAATACCGCTCACCCGCAAGAAAAGTGACAGATCTCGACAATAGTAAATTTCACAACAGAGATGAAAGAAGGTAACAATATTATATTAATACAAACACAACAAAAATGGCATAAATAACAATATTTATAATATCACTCACCCTCAAGAAAAAATGACAGATCTCGACAAAAGTAAATTTCACAACACAGATGAAAGGTGGTATCAATATTATATTAATACAAACACAATAAAAATGACATAAATAACAATATTTATAATATCGCTCTCCCGCAAGAAAAGTGACAGATCTCGACAAAAGTAAATTTCACAACAGAGATGAAAGAAGGTACCAATATTACATTAATACAAACACCATAAAAATGACATAAATAACAATATTTATAATATCGCTCACCCGCAAAAGTGACAGATCTCGACAAAAGTAAATTTCACAACAGAGATGAAAGAAGGTAACAATATTACATTAATACAAACACAATAAAAATGACATAAATAACAATATTTATAATATCGCTCACCCGCAAGAAAAGTGAGAGATCTCGACAAAAGTAAATTTCACAACAGAGGTGAAAGAAGGTAACAATATTATATTAATACAAACTCAACAAAAATGACATAAATAACAATATTTATAATATCGCTCACCCGCAAGAAAAATGACAGATCTCGACAAAAGTAAATTTCACAACAGAGATGTAAGATGGTATCAATATTATATTAATACAAACACAATAAAAATGACATAAATAACAATACTTATAATATCGCTCACCCGCAAGAAAAGTGACAGATCTCAACAAAAGTAAATTTCACAACAGAGATGAAAGAAGGTATCAATATTACATTAATACAAACACCATAAAAATGACATAAATAACAATATTTTTAATATCGGTCTCCCGCAAAAGTGACAGATCTCGACAAAAGTAAATTTCACAACAGAGATGAAAGAAGGTAACAATATTACATTAATACAAACATAATAAAAATCACACAAATATTAAATTTATAATATCTCTCACCCACAAGAAAAGTGACATATCTCGACAAAAGTAAATTTCACAACAGAGATGGAAGAAGGTACCAATATTACATTAATACAAACACAATAAAAATGACATAAATAACAATATTTATAATATCCCTCACCCGCAAGAAAAGTGACAGATCTCGACAAAAGTAAATCTCACAACAGAGATGAAAAAAGGTACCATTATTATATTAATACAAACACAATAAAAATGATAAAAATTACAATATTTATAATATCGCTCACCCGCAAGAAAAGTGACAGATCTCGACAAAAGTAAATTTCCCAACAGAGATGAAAGAAGGTACCAATATTATATTAATACAAACACCATAAAAATGACATAAATAACAATATTTATAATATCGCTCACCCGCAAGAAAAATGACAGATCTCGACAAAAGTAAATTTCACAACAGAGATAAAAGATGGTATCAATATTATATTAATACAAACACAATAAAAATGACATAAATAACAATATTTATAATATCGCTCACCCGCAAGAAAAGTGACAGATCTCGACAAAAGTAAATTTCACAACAGAGATGAAAGAAGGTATCAATATTACATTAATACAAACACCATGAAAATGACATAAATAACAATATTTTTAATATCGCTCTCCCGCAAAAGTGACAGATCTCGACAAAAGTAAATTTCACAACAGAGATGAAAGAAGGTAACAATATTACATTAATACAAACATAATAAAAATCACATAAATATCAATATTTATAATATCTCTCACTCGCAAGAAAAGTGACATATCTCGACAAAAGTAAATTTCACAACAGAGATGGAAGAAGGTACCAATATTACATTAATACAAACACAATAAAAATGACATAAATAACAATATTTATAATATCGCTCACCCGCAAGAAAAATGACAGATCTCGACAAAAGTAAATTTCACAACAGAGATGTAAGATGGTATCAATATTATATTAATACAAACACAATAAAAATGACATAAATAACAATATTTATAATATCGCTCACCCGCAAGAAAAGTGACAGATCTCGATAAAAGTAAATTTCACAGGAAAATTGAAAGAAAGTTCCAATATTATATTAATACAAACACAATAAAATGACATAAATAACAATATTTATATTATCGCTCATCCGCAAGAAAAGTGACAGATCTCGACAAAAGTAAATTTCACAACAGCGATGAAAGAAGGTAACAATATTACATTAATACAAACACAATAAAAATGACATAAATAACAATATGTATAATATCTCTCACCCGCAAGAAAAGTGACATATCTCGACAAAAGTAAATTTCACAACAGAGATGAAAGAAGGTAACAATATTACATTAATACAAACACAATAAAAATGACTTAAATAACAATATTTATAATATCTCTCACCCGCAAGAAAAGTGACAGATCTCGACAAAAGTAAATTTCACAACAGAGATGAAAGAAGGTACCAATATTATATTAATACAAACACAACAAAAATGACATAAATAACAATGTTAATAATATCGCTCACCCGCAAGAAAAGTGACAGATCTCGACAAAAGTAAATTTCACAACAGAGATGAAAGAAGGTAACAATATTATATTAATACAAACACAATAAAAATGACATAAATAACAATATTTATAATATCGCTCACCCGCAATAAAAATGATAGATCTCGACAAAAGTAAATTTCACAACAGAGATGAAAGAAGGTAACAATATTACATTAATGCAAACACAATAAAAATGACATAAATAACAATATTTATAATATCGCTCACCCGCAAGAAAAGTGACAGATCTCGACAAAAGTAAATTTCACAACAGAGATGAGATGAAAGAAGGTACCAATATTACATTAATACAAACACAATAAAAATGACATAAATAACGATATTTATAATATCGCTCACCCGGAAGAAAAATGACAGATCTCGACAAAAGTAAATTTCACAACAGAGATGAAAGAAGGTAACAATATTACATTAACACAAACACAATAAAAATGACATAAATAACAATATTTATAATATCTCTCACCCGCAAGAAAAGTGACAGATCTCGACAAAAGTAAATTTCACAACAGAGATGAAAGAAGGTACCAATATTACATTAATACAAACACAATAAAAATGACATAAATAACGATATTTATAATATCGCTCACCCGGAAGAAAAATGACAGATCTCGACAAAAGTAAATTTCACAACAGAGATGAGATGAAAGAAGGTACCAATATTACATTAATACAAACACAATAAAAATGACATAAATAACGATATTTATAATATCGCTCACCCGGAAGAAAAATGACAGATCTCGACAAAAGTAAATTTCACAACAGAGATGAAAGAAGGTAACAATATTACATTAACACAAACACAATAAAAATGACATAAATAACAATATTTATAATATCTCTCACCCGCAAGAAAAGTGACAGATCTCGACAAAAGTAAATTTCACAACAGAGATGAAAGAAGGTACCAATATTACATTAATACAAACACAATAAAAATGACATAAATAACAATATTTATAAAATCTCTCACCCGCAAGAAAAGTGACAGATCTCGAGAAAAGTAAATTTCACAACAGAGATGAAAGAAGGTACCAATATTACATTAATACAAACACAATAAAAATGACATAAATAACAATATTTATAAAATCTCTCACCCGCAAGAAAAGTGACAGATCTCGAGAAAAGTAAATTTCACAACAGAGATGAAAGAAGGTACCAATATTATATTAATACAAACACAATAAAAATGACATAATTAACAATATTTATAAAATCGCTCACCCGCAAGAAAAGTCACAGATCTCGACAAAAGTAAATTTCACAACAGAGATGAAAGAAGGTAACAATATTACATTAATACAAACACAACAAAAATGACATAAATAACAATATTTATAATATCGCTCACCCGAAAGAAAAATGACAGATCTCGACAAAAGTAAATTTCACAACAGAGATGTAAGATGGTATCAATATTATATTAATACAAACACAATAAAAATGACATAAATAACAATATTTATAATATCGCTCACCCGCAAGAAAAGTGACAGATCTCAACAAAAGTAAATTTCACAACAGAGATGAAAGAAGGTATCAATATTACATTAATACAAACACCATAAAAATGACATAAATAACAATATTTTTAATATCGGTCTCCCGCAAAAGTGACAGATCTCGACAAAAGTAAATTTCACAACAGAGATGAAAGAAGGTAACAATATTACATTAATACAAACATAATAAAAATCACACAAATATTATATTTATAATATCTCTCACCCACAAGAAAAGTGACATATCTCGACAAAAGTAAATTTCACAACAGAGATGGAAGAAGGTACCAATATTACATTAATACAAACACAATAAAAATGACATAAATAACAATATTTATAATATCCCTCACCCGCAAGAAAAGTGACAGATCTCGACAAAAGTAAATCTCACAACAGAGATGAAAAAAGGTACCATTATTATATTAATACAAACACAATAAAAATGATAAAAATTACAATATTTATAATATCGCTCACCCGCAAGAAAAGTGACAGATCTCGACAAAAGTAAATTTCCCAACAGAGATGAAAGAAGGTACCAATATTATATTAATACAAACACCATAAAAATGACATAAATAACAATATTTATAATATCGCTCACCCGCAAGAAAAATGACAGATCTCGACAAAAGTAAATTTCACAACAGAGATAAAAGATGGTATCAATATTATATTAATACAAACACAATAAAAATGACATAAATAACAATATTTATAATATCGCTCACCCGCAAGAAAAGTGACAGATCTCGACAAAAGTAAATTTCACAACAGAGATGAAAGAAGGTATCAATATTACATTAATACAAACACCATGAAAATGACATAAATAACAATATTTTTAATATCGCTCTCCCGCAAAAGTGACAGATCTCGACAAAAGTAAATTTCACAACAGAGATGAAAGAAGGTAACAATATTACATTAATACAAACATAATAAAAATCACATAAATATCAATATTTATAATATCTCTCACTCGCAAGAAAAGTGACATATCTCGACAAAAGTAAATTTCACAACAGAGATGGAAGAAGGTACCAATATTACATTAATACAAACACAATAAAAATGACATAAATAACAATATTTATAATATCGCTCACCCGCAAGAAAAATGACAGATCTCGACAAAAGTAAATTTCACAACAGAGATGTAAGATGGTATCAATATTATATTAATACAAACACAATAAAAATGACATAAATAACAATATTTATAATATCGCTCACCCGCAAGAAAAGTGACAGATCTCGATAAAAGTAAATTTCACAGGAAAATTGAAAGAAAGTTCCAATATTATATTAATACAAACACAATAAAATGACATAAATAACAATATTTATATTATCGCTCATCCGCAAGAAAAGTGACAGATCTCGACAAAAGTAAATTTCACAACAGCGATGAAAGAAGGTAACAATATTACATTAATACAAACACAATAAAAATGACATAAATAACAATATGTATAATATCTCTCACCCGCAAGAAAAGTGACATATCTCGACAAAAGTAAATTTCACAACAGAGATGAAAGAAGGTAACAATATTACATTAATACAAACACAATAAAAATGACATAAATAACAATATTTATAATATCGCTCACCCGCAAGAAAAGTGACAGATCTCGACAAAAGTAAATTTCACAACAGAGATGAGATGAAAGAAGGTACCAATATTACATTAATACAAACACAATAAAAATGACATAAATAACGATATTTATAATATCGCTCACCCGGAAGAAAAATGACAGATCTCGACAAAAGTAAATTTCACAACAGAGATGAAAGAAGGTAACAATATTACATTAACACAAACACAATAAAAATGACATAAATAACAATATTTATAATATCTCTCACCCGCAAGAAAAGTGACAGATCTCGACAAAAGTAAATTTCACAACAGAGATGAAAGAAGGTACCAATATTACATTAATACAAACACAATAAAAATGACATAAATAACGATATTTATAATATCGCTCACCCGGAAGAAAAATGACAGATCTCGACAAAAGTAAATTTCACAACAGAGATGAGATGAAAGAAGGTACCAATATTACATTAATACAAACACAATAAAAATGACATAAATAACGATATTTATAATATCGCTCACCCGGAAGAAAAATGACAGATCTCGACAAAAGTAAATTTCACAACAGAGATGAAAGAAGGTAACAATATTACATTAACACAAACACAATAAAAATGACATAAATAACAATATTTATAATATCTCTCACCCGCAAGAAAAGTGACAGATCTCGACAAAAGTAAATTTCACAACAGAGATGAAAGAAGGTACCAATATTACATTAATACAAACACAATAAAAATGACATAAATAACAATATTTATAAAATCTCTCACCCGCAAGAAAAGTGACAGATCTCGAGAAAAGTAAATTTCACAACAGAGATGAAAGAAGGTACCAATATTATATTAATACAAACACAATAAAAATGACATAATTAACAATATTTATAATATCGCTCACCCGCAAGAAAAGTCACAGATCTCGACAAAAGTAAATTTCACAACAGAGATGAAAGAAGGTAACAATATTACATTAATACAAACACAATAAAAATGACATAAATAACAATTCTTATAATATTGCTCACCCGCAAGAAAAGTGACAGATCTCGACAAAAGTAAATTTCACAACAGAGTTGAGATGAAAGAAGGTACCAATATTACATTAATACAAACACAACAAAAATGTCATAAATAACAATATTTATAATACCGCTCACCCGCAAGAAAAGTGACAGATCTCGACAATAGTAAATTTCACAACAGAGATGAAAGAAGGTAACAATATTATATTAATACAAACACAACAAAAATGGCATAAATAACAATATTTATAATATCACTCACCCGCAAGAAAAAATGACAGATCTCGACAAAAGTAAATTTCACAACACAGATGAAAGAAGGTACCAATATTACATTAATACAAACACCATAAAAATGACATAAATAACAATATTTATAATATCGCTCACCCGCAAAAGTGACAGATCTCGACAAAAGTAAATTTCACAACAGAGATGAAAGAAGGTAACAATATTACATTAATACAAACACAATAAAAATGACATAAATAACAATATTTATAATATCGCTCACCCGCAAGAAAAGTGAGAGATCTCGACAAAAGTAAATTTCACAACAGAGGTGAAAGAAGGTAACAATATTATATTAATACAAACTCAACAAAAATGACATAAATAACAATATTTATAATATCGCTCACCCGCAAGAAAAATGACAGATCTCGACAAAAGTAAATTTCACAACAGAGATGTAAGATGGTATCAATATTATATTAATACAAACCCAATAAAAATGACATAAATAACAATATTTATAATATCGCTCACCCGCAAGAAAAGTGACAGATCTCAACAAAAGTAAATTTCACAACAGAGATGAAAGAAGGTATCAATATTACATTAATACAAACACCATAAAAATGACATAAATAACAATATTTTTAATATCGGTCTCCCGCAAAAGTGACAGATCTCGACAAAAGTAAATTTCACAACAGAGATGAAAGAAGGTAACAATATTACATTAATACAAACATAATAAAAATCACACAAATATCAATATTTATAATATCTCTCACCCACAAGAAAAGTGACATATCTCGACAAAAGTAAATTTCACAACAGAGATGGAAGAAGGTACCAATATTACATTAATACAAACACAATAAAAATGACATAAATAACAATATTTATAATATCCCTCACCCGCAAGAAAAGTGACAGATCTCGACAAAAGTAAATCTCACAACAGAGATGAAAAAAGGTACCATTATTATATTAATACAAACACAATAAAAATGATAAAAATTACAATATTTATAATATCACTCACCCGCAAGAAAAGTGACAGATCTCGACAAAAGTAAATTTCCCAACAGAGATGAAAGAAGGTACCAATATTATATTAATACAAACACCATAAAAATGACATAAATAACAATATTTATAATATCGCTCACCCGCAAGAAAAATGACAGATCTCGACAAAAGTAAATTTCACAACAGAGATAAAAGATGGTATCAATATTATATTAATACAAACACAATAAAAATGACATAAATAACAATATTTATAATATCGCTCACCCGCAAGAAAAGTGACAGATCTCGACAAAAGTAAATTTCCCAACAGAGATGAAAGAAGGTATCAATATTACATTAATACAAACACCATGAAAATGACATAAATAACAATATTTTTAATATCGCTCTCCCGCAAAAGTGACAGATCTCGACAAAAGTAAATTTCACAACAGAGATGAAAGAAGGTAACAATATTACATTAATACAAACATAATAAAAATCACATAAATATCAATATTTATAATATCTCTCACTCGCAAGAAAAGTGACATATCTCGACAAAAGTAAATTTCACAACAGAGATGGAAGAAGGTACCAATATTACATTAATACAAACACAATAAAAATGACATAAATAACAATATTTATAATATCGCTCACCCGCAAGAAAAATGACAGATCTCGACAAAAGTAAATTTCACAACAGAGATGTAAGATGGTATCAATATTATATTAATACAAACACAATAAAAATGACATAAATAACAATATTTATAATATCGCTCACCCGCAAGAAAAGTGACAGATCTCGATAAAAGTAAATTTCACAGGAAAATTGAAAGAAAGTTCCAATATTATATTAATACAAACACAATAAAATGACATAAATAACAATATTTATATTATCGCTCATCCGCAAGAAAAGTGACAGATCTCGACAAAAGTAAATTTCACAACAGCGATGAAAGAAGGTAACAATATTACATTAATACAAACACAATAAAAATGACATAAATAACAATATGTATAATATCTCTCACCCGCAAGAAAAGTGACATATCTCGACAAAAGTAAATTTCACAACAGAGATGAAAGAAGGTAACAATATTACATTAATACAAACACAATAAAAATGACATAAATAACAATATTTATAATATCTCTCACCCGCAAGAAAAGTGACAGATCTCGACAAAAGTAAATTTCACAACAGAGATGAAAGAAGGTACCAATATTATATTAATACAAACACAACAAAAATGACATAAATAACAATGTTTATAATATCGCTCACCCGCAAGAAAAGTGACAGATCTCGACAAAAGTAAATTTCACAACAGAGATGAAAGAAGGTAACAATATTATATTAATACAAACACAATAAAAATGACATAAATAACAATATTTATAATATCGCTCACCCGCAATAAAAATGATAGATCTCGACAAAAGTAAATTTCACAACAGAGATGAAAGAAGGTAACAATATTACATTAATGCAAACACAATAAAAATGACATAAATAACAATATTTATAATATCGCTCACCCGCAAGAAAAGTGACAGATCTCGACAAAAGTAAATTTCACAACAGAGATGAGATGAAAGAAGGTACCAATATTACATTAATACAAACACAATAAAAATGACATAAATAACGATATTTATAATATCGCTCACCCGGAAGAAAAATGACAGATCTCGACAAAAGTAAATTTCACAACAGAGATGAAAGAAGGTAACAATATTACATTAACACAAACACAATAAAAATGACATAAATAACAATATTTATAATATCTCTCACCCGCAAGAAAAGTGACAGATCTCGACAAAAGTAAATTTCACAACAGAAATGAAAGAAGGTACCAATATTACATTAATACAAACACAATAAAAATGACATAAATAACAATATTTATAAAATCTCTCACCCGCAAGAAAAGTGACAGATCTCGAGAAAAGTAAATTTCACAACAGAGATGAAAGAAGGTACCAATATTATATTAATACAAACACAATAAAAATGACATAATTAACAATATTTGTAATATCGCTCACCCGCAAGAAAAGTCACAGATCTCGACAAAAGTAAATTTCACAACAGAGATGAAAGAAGGTAACAATATTACATTAATACAAACACAATAAAAATGACATAAATAACAATTCTTATAATATTGCTCACCCGCAAGAAAAGTGACAGATCTCGACAAAAGTAAATTTCACAACAGAGATGAGATGAAAGAAGGTACCAATATTACATTAATACAAACACAACAAAAATGTCATAAATAACAATATTTATAATACCGCTCACCCGCAAGAAAAGTGACAGATCTCGACAATAGTAAATTTCACAACAGAGATGAAAGAAGGTAACAATATTATATTAATACAAACACAACAAAAATGACATAAATAACAATATTTATAATATCACTCACCCGCAAGAAAAAATGACAGATCTCGACAAAAGTAAATTTCACAACACAGATGAAAGGTGGTATCAATATTATATTAATACAAACACAATAAAAATGACATAAATAACAATATTTATAATATCGCTTTCCCGCAAGAAAAGTGACAGATCTTGACAAAAGTAAATTTCACAACAGAGATGAAAGAAGGTACCAATATTACATTAATACAAACACCATAAAAATGACATAAATAACAATATTTATAATATCGCTCACCCGCAAAAGTGACAGATCTCGACAAAAGTAAATTTCACAACAGAGATGAAAGAAGGTAACAATATTACATTAATACAAACACAATAAAAATGACATAAATAACAATATTTATAATATCGCTCACCCGCAAGAAAAGTGAGAGATCTCGACAAAAGTAAATTTCACAACAGAGGTGAAAGAAGGTAACAATATTATATTAATACAAACACAACAAAAATGACATAAATAACAATATTTATAATATCGCTCACCCGCAAGAAAAATGACAGATCTCGACAAAAGTAAATTTCACAACAGAGATGTAAGATGGTATCAATATTATATTAATACAAACACAATAAAAATGACATAAATAACAATATTTATAATATCGCTCACCCGCAAGAAAAGTGACAGATCTCAACAAAAGTAAATTTCACAACAGAGATGAAAGAAGGTATCAATATTACATTAATACAAACACCATAAAAATGACATAAATAACAATATTTTTAATATCGCTCTCCCGCAAAAGTGACAGATCTCATCAAAAGTAAATTTCACAACAGAGATGAAAGAAGGTAACAATATTACATTAATACAAACATAATAAAAATCACACAAATATCAATATTTATAATATCTCTCACCCACAAGAAAAGTGACATATCTCGACAAAAGTAAATTTCACAACAGAGATGGAAGAAGGTACCAATATTACATTAATACAAACACAATAAAAATGACATAAATAACAATATTTATAATATCCCTCACCCGCAAGAAAAGTGACAGATCTCGACAAAAGTAAATCTCACAACAGAGATGAAAAAGGGTACCATTATTATATTAATACAAACACAATAAAAATGATAAAAATTACAATATTTATAATATCGCTCACCCGCAAGAAAAGTGACAGATCTCGACAAAAGTAAATTTCCCAACAGAGATGAAAGAAGGTACCAATATTATATTAATACAAACACCATAAAAATGACATAAATAAAAATATTTATAATATCGCTCACCCGCAAGAAAAATGACAGATCTCGACAAAAGTAAATTTCACAACAGAGATGTAAGATGGTATCAATATTATATTAATACAAACACAATAAAAATGACATAAATAACAATATTTATAATATCGCTCACCCGCAAGAAAAGTGACAGATCTCGACAAAAGTAAATTTCACAACAGAGATGAAAGAAGGTATCAATATTACATTAATACAAACACCATAAAAATGACATAAATAACAATATTTTTAATATCGCTCTCCCGCAAAAGTGACAGATCTCGACAAAAGTAAATTTCACAACAGAGATGAAAGATGGTAACAATATTACATTAATACAAACATAATAAAAATCACATAAATATCAATATTTATAATATCTCTCACCCGCAAGAAAAGTGACATATCTCGACAAAAGTAAATTTCACAACAGAGATGGAAGAAGGTACCAATATTACATTAATACAAACACAATAAAAATGACATAAATAACAATATTTATAATATCTCTCACCCGCAAGAAAAGTGACAGATCTCGACAAAAGTAAATCTCACAACAGAGATGAAAAAAGGTACCATTATTATATTAATACAAACACAATAAAAATGATAAAAATTACAATATTTATAATATCGCTCACCCGCAAGAAAAGTGACAGATCTCGACAAAAGTAAATTTCACAACAGAGATGAAAGAAGTACTATTATTATATTAATACAAACACAATAAAAATGACATAAATAGCAATCTTTATAATATCGCTCACCCGCAAGAAAAGTGAAAGATCTTGATAAAAGTAAATTTCACTGCAATGTTAAAAGAAGGTACCAATATTATATTACACTGTCAGAAAAATTCGTCAATATACACTAAGTTATCCTCATTTTTTCACAAATAATTTCCTTACTCCCAGAAAACGTATTTGATCTGTGAATTCATTCCGAGCGTCGAAAAATGAGGGAGAGATTCTGTTTATTTCTAGCACGCATGCGTATTGGGTCTGCGAATTCATTCCGAGCGTCGAAAAATGAGGGAGAGATTCTGTTTATTTCTAGCATGCATTCGTATTGCGTCTGTTAGTAATAAATTCGAATTTATTTTTAAAATGAAAAACAAAATAAACAAATTATAATGTCTAATTTAGTTTTAAAAAGGCAAAAAAGTTTTCGAATTTAAAAATAAAATAAGCTTTTTGTAAAAAAAATATCAACCGACTTCAAAAAAGCGCTAAAAAGAATTAAATAATTCTTTAAAATTCTCTAATGACAAAGCGTTATCCAATAAGCACACATCGGTTATCAGGTACCGGCATAAAAACGGTTAAATTTAATATATATAATTTAATATCCACCAAACATTGATTTTAGAAATAATATTTTTTACAAGAGATGAATTGACATATTTATGATTTAATTTATGAATATATACATATAAAAAGTAATGAATTACTTTTTGAAGTTGGTGCCAAACAATCACAATCGATAATGATTATCCCCATTTTAATTATGGTACTAGGCATAATTTAGCTACAATTCTTAATATATTTCAAATAGTTTGGCACCAACTTCAAAAAGTAATTCATTACTTTTTATATGTATATATTCATAAATTAAATCATAAATATGTCAATTCATCTCTTGTAAAAAATATTTTTTCTAAAATCAATGTTTGGTGGATATTAAATTATATATATTAAATTTAACCGTTTTTATGCCGTTACCTGATAACCGATGTGTGCTTATTGGATAACGCTTTGTCATTAGAGAATTTTAAAGAATTATTTAATTCTTTTTAGCGCTTTTTTGAAGTCGGTTGATATTTTTTTTACAAAAAGCTTATTTTATTTTCTATTTTTTAGTTATTCATGCCGTAATATATAATTATGTGTACTGACACACGATTGCTCTTTGCAATGCTTAACTAAAGGACGCACTGTGCTAAGTTCTGATGTATTCAGTTTACTTGTCACTGTTTGATTGTCAACTTTTCTGAAACCATTTACAATTTCGGTTAGTATCGTTATGAATCTCTCTCTTTCTTTTCATATCATCGTCCATGAGATAGCTGTGTAGTGTGTATGGCGGGTAGCGCCATGTATAATAACATGATCTGTACTTGTGAATCTTTATTTATTTATTTGAACAACATACATCTGACTTGTGTGCTCGACATGAAAGCCTGCTTATAAGTCATCGTCAATATACAAGGACGAGACAGCACAAGGAAATTTACATCACAAGAGAAATACAACCAGGAGCCCCACACAGTGTTTGCGCCATGGAGCCAGCAGGAATCGAACCCACAACCTCAAGATTAGTAGAGCGGCGTCTTAACCTCTCGGCCACGGAGGCCCGTGAATCTTTAGAATTTTTTTATATGGTAACTTCTTCAGACAAGATCCGCCACTTCGAAAAGCTACCGCATTCATGAAATCTTAAAGTCTGCATCGAATCCTATGGTCTTCGAAAGTGGGTATCGAAAGGTGACAATATATCAAGTAAAGTGTCCTTACACATAAGATCGCGACATAGTGCTTCCATATATGAGCACGCAGCAAAATGACTTCATATACTATTAATGTATAGTAAAATGCTTTTCTAGTGTAGTCATTCAAAAGTACTCCCCCTACAATAAGAAAAAGGAAAAAGAAAGATTTTAGCAAAAATCGCACTATGCTTCAATCGATAAACAGCAACAATCTAATACCTATACAGGCAGTAATGGCATCGGAAATGAGCGGTGGCAATTCGACGAGGAATCTGAAACTCAAAACCAATACCTGGCTGCCTCTATAAATGAGTGACAGCATTTGATTCCCAAATATTTCTTTAACAGACGCTTTTGTCCCAAATACACTGTTAAAAATTTGAAACTTTTGCTGTATCGTCACTCCACCGCCTATATAGAAAACGATTAGTTAAATGTATTATGAAGGATTCTCATTAGTCAAAATAAAGATATTCTATAAAAGCGATGGAGTGACAGCAAAAGTTTCAAATTTTTAACAATGCATTGCAATGCTAGGCATTTTTTATTACAGAATTTGACGAAGATTTTCTGGAAGAATTCGATTGTACGCGTATGAGACGTGAACAAGATTGACGAAAATTGCCCGCTCAACAAGATACTTGGTGACTCGTTTTTGTCCAGAATCGTTTCAACCAATTATATACTGTGCTCCATGTGTCGTCATATTCATATCGAGGAATCCTACACTGTAAAAAATTTGACTCTTTTGCTGCATCGTCACTCTATTGCTTTTATAGAAAACGATTACTTCACCCAATTATGAAGCATTCTCATGGGTCAAAAGAGAGATATTCTACAAAAGCAGGGGAGTGACGATGCTCCAAAAGGGTCACATTTTTTACAGTGACACTGTAATCGGAAATGAGCGGTGGCGTATTCGACGAGGAATCTGAAACTCAACCTGGCTGTACCTGGCCTATACCTGGCTGTCTCTATAAGAGAGTGACACCATTTGATTTCCAAATATTTCTTTTACAGACGCTTTTGTCCCAATTACACTACAAAAACTTTGACCCTTTTGCTGCATCATCACTCCAGCGCTTTTATAGAAAATGATTACAGTACTGTGTTATGGAGCATTTTCATTGGTCATTAAAAACATATTCTATAAAAGCTGTAGTGTGACGCTGCATCATATGGGTCAAATTTTTAACAGTGTATCATGGAGCATTCTCATGGGTCAAAGGAGAGATATTCTATAAAAGCGGGGGAGTGACGATACAGCAAAATGATCAAATTTTTTTGCAGTGTACAATGTACAAATTTTGGCCCTTTTGCTGTATCGTCACTCCACCGCTTTTATAGAATTCGATTACTTCAGCCTATTGTGGAGAATTCTCATGGGTCAAGAGAGAGATATTATATAAAAGCGGGGAAGTGTTGACGCAGCAAAAGGGTCAATTTTTTTATAGTGTACACTGTTGAAAAATGTGACCCTTGTCCAGTTAGGGTTTCACTCTTTGAAAAGATCGAGTGTCTATGTAAGTGTAACATAAAAGCATGAAAAATGAACGTTTCTAATTGGTCGATTGCTTCGAAAAGATATTGAATTTTAATGTTTTAATTTTTTTTAAAGTTCTAATCAACAGATTTTTTTGAAATTCGAATGGGACCACATGGGCCCCATACGCTTTCAAACAAAAAAAGAATTATCAAAATCAGTTCATATTTACGAAAGTTATGCGTGAACAACAAATACATACAGGTCGAAATCATAACCTCCTCCTTGAAGTCGGTTAATAAATAACAATTACTTTCTTTATTCATTCAAAAGTTCTCACAATTTGTTATCCAAAGTTGGATAAGTTGAATATACTAAGTTATTTATATAATAAATATTCGCATTTAAAATATACTTTAAGTGAACACATTTAAAAAATATTTTTATTAAAAAATAAAATGAAAAAAAATTATATTATTAAAAAAAAAAAAAAAATCTTATCGAATAAAAATATAATACCCAAACTTTTTCTTTAGCAATCTACGTAATATATTTAAAATTTACATTTTTATAGTATATTAATACTAAACGTAAAAAAAAAAAAAAAAAAAAAAAAAAAAAAAAAAACCCAGCCACAGTTTCATGAAAGATGAAATCTTTCCGAAAATAACTTCAAAATTAAAAGCTTTGTAACGAAATAGACCAATCACACCCATATGAAATGAATGGTTTTACTTTAAAGCACTTCATTAATGTACAACGGTAGCACCGAGGTAGCGCGTTCGTCTGCCAATGCTGGGATCGTGAGTTCGATCCTCAGCCGTGCCGGATTGATATCTTCAAGAATTTTTTTTCAAATGACGGATATTTTACCTCTTTTGACGGAGAAAAAAATAAACGGATAGTCGTCAATATACAGACAATTACTGGCAGCAGTGCTGCCAGTACTTTTTCTGTAAAAAGACGGAAGTTTTTTTGAGAGTGTAATACAAACACAATAAAATGACATAAATAGTAATATCTACAATATCGCTCACCCGCAAGAAAAGTGACAGATCTCGATAAAAGTAAATTTCACAGCAAAGTTGAAAGAAGGTACCAATATTGTATTAATACAAGCAAAGTAAAGATGACATGAATAGCAATATCTATAATATCGCTCACCCGCAAGAAAACTTGCGTATCTCGACAAAAGTAAATTTCCCTGTAGAAGTAAAGGAAGATTTGCTTCATTTTACTGTAACATGAAACTATAGCACTTAGCTCTGCAAGAATAAAAAAGGTGGATAAAAGCATAAAACTCTTAAGAAAAGATGTAGGATGAGATTTATGAAGATTGTGCGAATTTTTCCTCCCAACACAATCCACTCTTCTTCTATGGACACAAATAGACATATAGCGTAATAAAGTGATTTCCCGTACAATTACACTTCTGAAAGTTTTTGTATAACAAGAAGCACCTATCGCAGACCTATTGGTGCAATAACTGAAAATAAATTTTTGAGAGATGTGTGACTTTTCTTTCGGGCGAGCGATATGACATTCTTCTTAGCGATGTCTGGGAATTTAACATGTCCAGTTTAGGAAGCTAGTTTCAACTATGGCGTATAAAAATGATAAAATTATTTTAATTTTCATTAAATAATGCAAATATATTACGATTGTTTATTCCAATTTGTTAAAATATTATATTTACCAAATTCAAACGTTGCAAATGAATGTGATAATTAAAAAAAAACACAACATAACATATTTAAAGACAAAAATAACATAAAAGTACATTGAAAATGCTACATATTATAACTGTTATACCAATAAAACATTGTAAATGTAGATTACGCTCAAAGAAACACAAAAGCATTTAAAATATTATGTTTGTAAGTTGTAATACTATCAAAAGTACTGTAAATTTAAATAATTGAAAAAAAAAGTATTTTTTTATTATTATTATTAAAATAACGTGTACCAAGTGTTATAGTAACACAGTATTGTAAATGAAAATAATAATACCGAAAAAAAATAATACAAACATATTCAATATTAAATTTTCCAATATTAATACAAACATAATAATGATGACATTAACACTTTGACTGACAAGCGAAAATTACAAAAATTCACCAGGTGCCCCAACCCCCCCCTTTTTGTGTGTGTGTGTGTATCATTTTTATTTTTTACACATAAAACTATAAATAAAAACAATATTTTTCAATCTGACTCATTTTTCAACACACTTAATACATATCACAGGGAGCCCAACAATCCAACTCCAATACCATTTTCATGGAATTCCTATCGTTTTTTATATTCCCTTGGCAATCAAAAATGATAGCAATCGCATGAAAATCGTACATAGAAAATCGTCGTGGTGTTTCATCGCCAGGGCTGATAACCAGTGTCCCAGCGGTTGGTTGGTTGTAAAAGGTTTATTGACGCAAAATCCTTTGAGGGATATGCTACGTCAAAACAAAGACTAAAAATACAAAAGCGAAATAGAGATAGCGTTAAACTATCTGGATGGGATATCCTATTCAGATATTGTCAGGCAAATGCAGAAAATAAAATATTTAAAATGCAAAAACATTAGAACATAGAAAAAAAAGTATATCAATAGAAAGTGCAATCTAGATAGAGTCCCATTCAGATATAAAAGTGTCAAAGAGAATCAGTTGTAAAAAAATAATAAAGATAAAAATATTATATTTCGAAATAAAATCCTATATGTTTTAAAAAGGTAAAGAATTCCCCATGAGGTGTTTTCCCCAATGAGGTTTGTCAAAATTGGAGATGATGAATTAAAATAAATTCTGTACAAATGCCGGAGCCCCGGACAGTCAGTTAAAAGATGATGAATTGTTAAGAAATCAAAATGACAAAATGGACATATGGATGAATCATCCCTACAGTAACTCGACGGAAACATCACTGGCTATCACATATGATAGCCATGGCAGTCAGTGTTAAAAAAACCCAATATTTATATTATAATATATCTTCCTCTTACAAAGCGATATATGGTAACATTCCTCATACACAGTTTAGCAAGCTAACCTCAACAATGGCCTATTCTTCATGATAAAAATGCAGTTTTATTACAATTTTCATTGTATTATGCAAATTTATTACAATTGCTTATCCCAATTTGGTAAAATGTTATATCTATCAAATACAAATATGATAAATGGAAGTGATAATTAGTATACATATTTATATATAGATATAACACAACATATTTAAAGACAACAATAACATATTTAAAAGTACATTTGAAATTGTTATATATTATAATTACACAAAAAATATTCTAAATGCAAATTATACTTAAAGTAGCACAAAAAAATTAAAAATATTATGTCTGTAACTTGCAGTACAATTAAAAACGTAGTAAAATTAAATAATTGGAAAAAGAAAAAGAAAATGAAAAAAAAAAAATACGAAATATTTTCTAAAATTGCGTTTATCAACTATTATACTAATGCAAACATTGTAAATTAAAATTATGTTAAAAAAGGGATACAAAGGTATTAAACGATTACATATATTGAAATTAAACTCGCATAAATACAAACATTGTTATTAAATATGACTTTAAAATAATAATAATAGTACTTATAATATATCATTCCTCTAAAAAACGATGTCTGTTACTCTTCCATGTATACATTAGATATTTGCACGAGGTTCGGGACGATTTTTATTATGATCGGGACGGGCCCGGGGCTTAATTTTTTCTGAAGACTTATGCTTTATTGCAAACATTAATTTCATGTAAAATGGATCTGCGTTTAATGTTCTTAATTTTTCGGGGCTTTCTTTTCGTTATTTATTATCTTCGAACAATTATTCAAATTGTTAAAAAAAAAAAAAAAAAAAAAAAAAAAAAAAATACAAAAAAAATACAAAAAAAATAATAATAAATAAATAAATAAAAATAAACAGTTCATTCACTCGAAAAGACAGACTTGCTGAGTTTCTAAAAACAATTTTGCGAAGTAACGTAAAAATCGGCATTTTCTCCAGCAGTTTTCAATATTTATTAATACCTTTATTTTTATCAATAATTGCACACATTAAATTTTTTTTCACCATGTTCTTTAGTGTTCTTAGATGCAGCGATGTGTAATGGTGCATTATATCGAATATTAATTTGAATAACATTAGTTCCATTTTCTTTAGCTCTATTATTTTTCATTAGCTCTATTTCATCAGCTTTATTATACTCTTTGCTAATAAATTTGCAGCAATGATATATCATTCCATTGTTGTCTTTATTTCCTTGGATCTTCCATGTTCCACTAATACATTCACAACGTCAATATGTCCGTTATTGTTTGCATAATCTAATGGTGTCAGTCCATCGTTATCTTTTTGGGAGACATTAGCTCCATTTTTCAATAATATGATCGCAACATTAATATGTCCTTTACTCGCAGCATAGTGCAGAGGTGTTCTTCCATCATCATCTTTGTCATTGACATCTACACCACCATTTAACAGACGTCGAACAGACATTTTATCGCCATTTTCTGAAGCCCTTTTAATGTCTATTTTTACTTGTTGTAGAATTTCTTCTATTCCGATGCCATGAAGTTTTATTTTCAATTTGCTTTCTTCTACTTTACATAATATGTCTGCGAGATGAGATTCTCCTAACTTGTCTTTCCCTTGATAAACAATTTCATTATATAAACGAAGAACAGCAATATATTTTCCTTGATGAAAAAATGTTTTTAACAGATGATACAGCGTCTTTAGTGTTAGGAGATGATTGGATCCGAAAACTGATTTCTGCACTTTTAAAACTTCTTGGTATGCTTCAAGAGCTTTTTGATATTTTCCTTCGTCGAAAAAAACTTCCGCAATATCCCCTTTTGTCCGTAAAGTATCAACATGATTAATTCCAAGGAGGTCAATTTGTTTATTTAGAACCTCTTTGTAATTTTTCTGAGCCTCTTCTCTTTTGCCCCTTCGATTAAGAACAAGTGCTAAATGACATTGTGCGTTTAGAACATACCGGTTATCTGATCCAAATACTTCTTTTCCTTTTTCGAAAAGTATTTTACAGATATCCAGAGCTTCCTCATACTTTTCTTGTTTAATTAATAGTCCTGCGAATTGATCCATAACAAACAATGTTCGTTCGTGATTAAGTTCAAATTTCTTTTTCACATTATGATATATTCCTTGGAGAATATTAAAAGCTTCTTCACATCTTTCTAAATCATTCAAAATGACAGCAATTAAACATCTGGTTTCAATAACATCACAATGGTTATCTAATCTGAAAATAGCTTTCTGTTTCGGAAAAATATCTTCAAGCATTTTTAAAGCTTTACGATATCTTCCTTCTTTATATAAAGTTAAAGCAATAAGGAATTCTATTTTTAAAGTACTTGGATTATTCGGCCCTAGTATTTTTTTCTTTTTTATCAACACACTCTGATATATGTGTAAAGCCTGCTGATAATCGCCATTATCCTCGTGCATTGCAGCTTCATTTATCATATCAGACACTATCTGTTGCATCACTTCTTTGAGCTGATCTGTTTCTCGTAAATTTTCCTTCATTGCTAAAAGAGTCAATGTTTCTTTATTCTCATTACAAGCACACATTACTGCCCTCATTGTATTGATTTCTGTAATGTTGTTTAGTTTACTCATAAATATAGTACCTCTATTTTTTATATCTTGAAATAATTCACTCACGAAATTTAACAAATTAGATATGTCTTCATCTGTGCTAAGATCTGTTGGTGTTCTGTCATCCTGTGAAAGTATATTAAAAACTGCACCATGAGATAACAAAGCTTTAACAATTTTCCTGTGCGAGAATTTTACTGCATAATGTAAAGGAGTAAAACCTTTCTTATTAATTACATTAGGATTGGCATTATATTCTAAGATCTTATCAACGATTTTGTCATAACCTTTCCATGCAGCATAATGTAAGGGTGCTTTACTTTTACGATTTTTTACATCAACAACTACACCTGCATTAATACATCTCTCAACTTCTCTGTGATTATTATTCTTAACAGCTTTAAAAAATGAATGTATTGTTGTTAGAAAGCTTCTAACAGTGATACTTTTAGCCATATCTAATGGCTTCCTATTACTCCTATCAGTGGCATTATAAGCTGAACCATTTTTCAGTAAAATTTCCATTACATTTTTATAACCACGACTAGCTGCGATGTGCAGTGAACTTAATCCATTATTGTCTATTGCGTTTACGTCAGCATTTTCATCCATCAAATACTGTACAGTTGCTAAATTATTTCCGTTTACTGCATAATGTAATAGCGTCTGATTGCATTCACCAAGATCAGAAATATTACACCCTTTGTTCAAGAAGAATTGAACAGCTTCTTTCCATCCTTTTTTGGCTGCAATGTGAATGGGTTTTGAACCAGAAGAATTTTTAAAATTAACATCAAATCCATAATTAACCAAAAGCTTTACTAATTCCAATTTACTCACCTGAACAGCTAGGTGCAGCATTGGGTAATCAGCATTATCTGCGATATTTATGTCTATTTTCTTGCTCTGAAGTAATGTTTTTACTAATTCAGTATGGCCCAATGCAACTGACCTTCCTAACACAGTTTTGTACTTGTAATCGTCCATATCACAATTTGTTGCATTCGTTAGCATTATTTTTACAATGTCATTATGACCTTCTTGCGTTGCTATGGCCAATGGGGAAAGGCCTTTGTGAGATCTTATATTTACATTAGCTTTTTTATCTATTAAAATTTCGAAAATATCTGCATGACCTTCTTGAGCTGCAAAATACAATGGTGTTATACTTTGGCTATTAACAGCATCAATATCAGCTCTTTTTGCTATTAGAATATTTACAATTTTTTTATGACCATGTCTAGCAGCAGAATGTAATAGTGTATTATCATTGAAATATTTGAAATCAATTCGAGCATTCTTTTCTGTCAAACTCTGTACCATATCGCTGTATCCTGCTTCAACTGCGAAATATAAGGCTTCACCGTCCTTCTCATTGATATCAACACCTTTCGAAATAAGAATATCAACTATTTGCATGTGATTACGTATGCTAGCTGAACTCAATGGTGTGGAAACTAAACAATTTCTTTCGGCATTAATGACAGCACCATTCTCTATCAAAAAATGTGCAACTTCCAGATGACCATTATCTATGGCTAAATGTAAAGGGGTAGAATTCCAATAACTTGTCGCATTTATTTGTGCATTATTTCTTACCAAAGTGCTTACAATATCATTCCTACCTCTCAGTGCAGCCATATGTAACGGTGTGCACCCCACTATATTTTTATTATCAACACCAGCTTTATTTTGTATTAGAAAATCAAACAAATCTATTTCGGCATTCGTAACTGCTACATGTAATACGGAATTACCTTTTATATCTCGTGCATCAATATCAGCTTTTTTTTCTAAGAGAAGCTTAACAGTATGTTTGCAATTCTTCATTGCTGCAGCATGTAATGGTGTAAGATCTTTGGAAGCTTTGGCGTCAATCTTTGCACCGTTTTCTATCAGAAATTCAGCAATTTTATCTTGACCACTGTGTGCTGCAGCGAACAAAGGTGTATATCCTCGTTCAGCTTTAATATTAGCACCATGTTCACAGAGGAAAGCTACTACGTCTAAATGACCACTGATAGCAGCCGCATGTATTGGAGTCGTTTTATCAAGTAATTCTGCATTTACATTTGCATGGTATTCCAATAAATTCATTACAATTGGTAAAGACCCAAACTGGGATGCTAAGTGTAATGGAGTGTGTCGATCAATTTTATGGTACACATTTGCATTAGCTCCTCCATTCAGTAAAATTCTAACAATTTCTTCATGGCTGTATCGTGCAGCATGATGAAGAGGTGTATAGTTTTCCACATCTTGAGCATCTACGTCTGCACCTTCTAAAACTAGAACATTCACTACAGCTCGATGTCCATTTAGCGCTGCTTCATGTAAGGCAGTACTTCGTATTTTATTTTTAGCATTCAGATCGACATTCTTTTGAAGTAATAATTCGACAATCTCTAGATGACCACCTTCTGCAGCTTCGATTAGTGGTACGAAACCACGCCTATTCTTATGTTTATAACAATTTTTGTTTTCTTCTAACAGAAATTTAACGATTTCAAAATGATTGTTCTGAATGGCGAATTCTAAAGGCAAGTCATCATACATAAACTCAACTTCACTCGCATTTTTTAATAAAAATTCAAAAGTTTTCTTGTGGCCTTTCATAGCAGCAATATGTATTGGTGAATTTAGGTAAATGTCTTTGTCAGATACACAAATATTACCTTCTTCGATTAAATATTTTGCGTTATCCGTTCTTCCGTATGCTGCTGCAATATGTAGCGGGTTTTGACCGTTTATATCTTTAACATCTAAAATTGGGTTTTGATCGTGAAGGAATTTCAAAATTTTTACATCTCGTCCTTTAGCAGCAAAATGGAATGAAGTCCAAGAAGTGAAATTTCTCGCTTTGACATCAGATCCCGCTTTGAAGCATTCGTATAATTCTTCTTTGTTTCCTTCTTCCACAGCAAAAAACATTCTTTTCTGGTTAGAAATGATTTGGAGATTTTTATTGTATTTTTGTCTCAGTTTTGACGGATTTTCGCTTACTAACTTTCCAAGTTTTCTATTGTTCGTCATTAAAGCGTTTCCAGTAAGTTTTATTGCGTTTAAAAGTACCATCTTGGAAGGGTTTGCTAGCAATGAAACCAAAACATTATCATGAGCCAGATAATTGCGCAGACATTTCCCAGTCAATAACGGATAGTTATCGTCTAAAAACAGATCATTGTTTTCCAGTTTATGATAATATGCCAAAATTGATATTATATCTAGGGTAAGCATTTCGACTACAGCCTGTAATTTTTCGTCATTTTTGTAGACGGAAATTCTTTTAGTAGATCCGCTACTTAATGAGTTGTGGTTCAAAATATTTTTTTAATTCAAGTTGCCTTGATTCGAGAATGGTGTTATATTTTTCTCTAGTTGCATCACAAAGATTATGCTGGTTATGCGTACGTGCTCTTTTCTGAAAGAGCTTTTCCCTCAACTCTTCTATCCACTGAATATCATTTGATCGGAACGCAGCCATATGAAATATACCGTAAGCTAGTCTCATAATTTCGTCAATAACAACTGTAGGTTCTTCAAGGTTGTTAGAATATCTTCTCAGTATAACGATAGATAACAATTTCTCTGCCAGTTCAGCAATTTCTTTGAGATACTGAAAGTCTATTACAGGAAACTCATTCTCTAAATCTTGTTCAGCCTGAAATTTCAGGCTGCCAAAATTATTATGGTTCACTGCCCAATTCATATTAACACTAAAGATTTTTAAGTGCCCAAATCCACAATGATAATTAGATTCTATATTTTTTGACTTGTTTTCTGTGAGGTGCATTATGTTATTCATTTTATTAAACAATTCGTCTTCTATAAATGTTTTATCTGGTATTTTCTCAGATAGTTTTTCTATTAGATTTTTTAGTTTTTGATATTCATTGGTTTTAAACTTTTCTTGACTAGTATTTTCGAAATTAGAATTATCGATTACTCTGACAACTTTCTTTATTTCATCCAAATTTTCACTAGCAACAATTTTTTCATAAAGACATTTGAGCACATCCATCTTTCTAGAATACAGAATATCAAAAATTACTTCACCAATTCTTTTAATGTCATTCTGAATGCCTTTAAAAAAATTAGCATCTGATTTTTCTTCGATCTCTGTTCGTTTAAAAAGAGACTCGGCGTGAGATAACGAATTACGTAAATCTGAAATTATTTTTCTTGTGTTTTTTGCTAGAGCTAATAAGATATAATCGCTCGTCACATTAGACATTTTAGGAGACTCTAACGTGTTTTTTAAATGTTCGCCAGTAACTTGCAAAGCTCTTATTATAAGTAACTGTCCATTTCTTTCCTCTGGATTTGCCTTTGCTGCAAAATTTAAGTATGTATTTATTTTTAACATCGAACAGACGTCTCTAATTTTTTCGTAACTTTCGAATAGCTCTTTAAATTGAGGATTCTTATTTATTATATCAGTTACGAGTTGGAAACGATTTATTTGGGGGAACTTAAGTAAATCACCTAGACTCACTCCCACGATATTTTTTTTTTTACTTCTTTAAGTTCTTTTGCGAAATTTTTCAAGTGACGCAATAACTGTTCTTTAGATAAAAAAGTATTGCAGAATAAATTGATTTCTCTTTTTTCTATATACAAGAAAATAAAACAGATCAAGAAAAACTCTATTTCTTCCCAAGGCAGTCTGTTGTAAGTGGATTTCAATTTTCTTTTTAATATATTAATGTTCTGGGCAATAAACTTTGCTATAAATAAAAACTTTTCATCGACATCCATGTTTAAGTATTCCGCGTTTAAGTGATAGATATCTGTAAGTACGAAATCAACGCGTTGTTTTATATTACCTAGACCAGTTATTTGATCTTTTACAGGACTATTAGAAAAAAATCGTAGGTTTATTAATTTATTTTCAACCCAAAATTCAGTCTCGTCAGTCAGTGGTACATTTTTTATTTTCAGTTCTTCGTAGGTTGTAGAAATAACTCTATCTAAGTCATCCACATGAGTATCAAAATAATTATTAGGCCAATCAACGAGCATATATAGGAGCTCAACATTGCCCGATCGCATGGCATAATAAAATGCATTATGGCCCATTTCATCTTCATTATCTGGCGAGATATTTATTCCAGTACAACTGTATAATTGTTTCAGAATCATGCCATCGTTACTAAATAAATGCTGTAAAATAACGGCATCATTGTGTTTGCAGGCTAAGATGATTACATTAGAATTTATTAAGGAATTGATAGCATCCTCATTAAAGACTTCTTTTAGTAATGGTAGGTAGTTTTTAGTACAACTAATGTTATCAAATATATTGCTTAGACATTTTAAATCATCAATTTTACCATCTATTATTGAATTTTTTATTGCAATTAAAACTTCAATTAAAAATGCTTTGGCATTTTGCTCACTATATTTTTCGAATTCTCTTATAAAGTCTTCTCTGGATTTATAAGCTATATGATTCAGATCAGTTTCCTTTCCTGGTGCATCGGTATTTCCTGATGCCGACATTTTTACTGATAGGGATTTTTTTTTTTCTTTTTAATCAAGGAAAAAAATAGATTAATATATAAACAGCAAGACAATCTTATAGCACTGTCTAATCAGGAGTATTTTTATGGTATCAAAATTGTCCAAAAATAGTTATGCTTTTAATGCAGGTTTACCTCATATCATCAATTAATAATTGGATTTAGTTTTTTTTCTTCAAATGTATGAAATAAAATCATTTTGAAGATTACAGCATCAATAACAATTTAAGTTTTTTATTAAAATGCGAGGTGTCGAAAGATGAAATGTTTATCAAATTTTTCTTGATCTTAATTCTTTTTGCTTACTAATAATAAATTCATTGTAGTTCATATTAGATTAGATGCATATACATTTTATTTTTCATCAGGAAATTATACGAAAAGTTAAAAAATCTTTTCAATATCCATTTATATTATTTTGTCTTGTCGCCTATAGATGGCGTTAGCCATTTTATCAAAATCAACTTCAGTTTTAAATAACAAATATGCTTAAAGAAAAAGCGATCTTATTTCGGCCGACAATTCGAGCTACTTTAATTTTAGATTAATCGGCTTCATAATGAAACCAAAACTAGATCAAACATTAAAATTGTCGTGTCCAGCTCAATGAACTGATTGACTGTGACCGCGAGATAACTGTTTCGGAATATTTACGAACCGAAACTAAAACCATATGTGCGCGCAGCTCTTTTGTGTTTAAGATATTAGCAGATGTTGTATTAATTGTTGTGTGTAATGTGTATGTAACGTATCGTAATTAAAGTGTGATGTGCTGTATAATAAAGAGTCTTCACTTATAAAATATCTCACCCACCTCACGACAAGATATGTCAAGTGGCGACCGAGGATGTATTTATTTATTTTTTTATGGTAAATTCTTCACTTTGGATTAGAGCGATGCTCGAAGACGGCTCCAGGTAAAACGTTTGATATTTTTAGTTTGGAACGAATGAAATATGGAGCAGCATATTATAAATTTGCTTAAGCAAAACGAGGAACTGATAAAAGCGCTTCAGAATAAAGAAGGATCTCAGAAAATCACAGTTCAGTTCGAAAAATTCAATGAAGATACTGAACAGTTCGATAGTTTCTTAGAACGTTTTGAAACGTATCTGGATGTACAAAAGGTACCGGAGGAGATAAGAAACAAAGTTTTTATTTCCTCACTGAGTCCCAAGCTTTATCAGTTGTTAAAAAATTTGCTGGCTCCTGACATTCCTTCGGACCAAACTTTAGTAAAATTAAAAGATGTATTAAAAAAACATCTTACTCCAAAACCTTTAGTCATTCCGTCGCGGCATAAATTTTTAAATCGTAAACAGCATGAGGGGGAAAGTATTAGTTCGTATATCGCTGAACTGAGAGCGTTAGCAGTAAATTGCGAATATGACACAACCATGCTAAATACGATGCTGCGGGATGTATTTGTAAGTGGGTTACGAGATAAAACAATACTGGATCGTTTATTCGAGGAGGATAATATTGATTTAGAAAAAACTTTGCAGATAGCATTAGCAATGGAAAAGGCATTTAAGGGTGCTAGTGATATTATGGGGCGTGGGATAAATGCAGTGCAAGTAGGGAAAAATAATAATAAATTTTCTAAGCTTGGAAACAAAAAACCTAATTTTCCTGAACGTCAGAAAAAATCGGAATATTGCAGCCGGTGCACGGGCACGGATCATAATAGAGAAAAATGCCGATTTATTTCAAGTAAATGCAATTTTTGCTCAAAAATTGGGCATATTCAGAAGGCGTGTTTTGCAGCAAAAAAAGCGCACTTTAAACCTGTAAAACAGAAACAGGTTAATGTAAATAGGGAACAACAAAATGTTGAGAGCGAAATTAATGTTCCGATATTTGGATTAAATTCTGATGAAAGCCCAGTGTGCGAGGAAGAACCACGACAACCTCCTATAATGGTAAATTTAAAAATTGAGAACAAAAATTGTTCTATGGAACTGGATACTGGAGGTGCGGTCAGCGTAATGAGCATAAAAAATTTCAGGAAAATCTCGAATAAAAAAATTCAACATACCAATGTAGTATTTAAAACTTACAATGGAAATTCGTTAGTACCTATGGGGTATGTAACTGTAAAAGTTGAATACCAAAATCAAATTTCAAATTTGAATTTGTATATTGTGAAAGAAAATTTAGATACTATTTTAGGTCGTGAATGGCTTAATAAAATTAATCTTGATTGGAGGGCGATAAAAATGCTCAGAACAACGGATAAAACAAGCTTAGATAAGCTCTTAGAAGAGTATAAAGAAATATTTGATGATAAATTGGGGGAGATAAACAATTGTGAAATTAAGTTGGAATTAAAACAGGGGGTTAAACCTGTATTTCGTAGAAGCCGTGACGTACCTTTTGCCTTAAAAGAAAGAGTTGGAAAAGAAATTGACAGACTAGAGAAAGAGGGAATAATTGAAAAGGTTGAATGCTCAGAATGGGCAACACCTGTTGTCCCGGTAGTTAAATCAGACGGCAGTATTCGGCTATGTGCTGATTTTTCAGTTACATTAAACCCAAATTTAAATGTTCCTCAGCATCCATTACCCAAATTAGAAGAGATTTTTTCCAGTTTAAATGGGGGGAAGCAGTTTTCAAAACTGGACTTTAGGCACGCATACCTACAGATGAAAGTTCATCCTGAAAGTCAAAAACTATTAACAATAAACACACACAAAGGGTTATTTGTTTGTAAGCGATTAATGTATGGATTAAATGGTGCACCTGCAATATGGCAACGTTTTGTGGATGGAGTATTTCAGGGCATGGAAGGAGTTAAGGTTTTTATGGATGATGCACGAATTACGGGGGTTGACGAGAAATCTCATTTGAAAGCTTTAGGTGATTTTTTCAAAAAATGCAAAGAATATGGGTTAAAATTAAATTTACAAAAAAGTAAATTTTTCCAAGATGAAATAAATTTCTTAGGACACAAAATTGACGCGAATGGTCTTCACAAGACAGATGAAAAAATTTCCGCAATTTTAAACGCTCCTGTTCCTAAAGACGTACAGGAAGTAAAAAGTTTTTTAGGGTTAGTAAATTTTTATGGGAAATTTTGTGAAAATTTATCGACTATAGCTAATCCGCTAAATAACTTAACTCAGAAAGATGTTAAATTTAATTGGTCCAGGAATTGTCAGGTTGCCTTTGAGAAAATTAAAGAAGAGATTTGCTCCCCAAGGGTCTTGGTACATTATGATCCTGCACTGCCTCTGACTTTAGCAACTGATGCATCACCAGTTGGTATAGGATGTGTCTTGTCACATTTATACCCTGACGGAAGTGAAAGACCCATTGCCTTCGCATCCAGAACATTAAATCGATCAGAGCAGAAATATTCCCAAATTGACAAAGAGGCTCTTGCCATTGTATGGGCGGTACAGAAATTTTATTTATATTTGAAAGGTCGAAGATTCATATTGATTACAGATCATAAGCCTCTTGTATCCATCTTTGGATCGAAACGTGGGTTTCCAGTGTTGACTGCAACTAGGTTGTTGCATTACGCATTAATTTTGCAATCCTTTCAGTTTGATATTAAATACCGAAATACTAAAGACCACGGCAATGCTGATTTTCTCTCTCGTTTACCGAAAGCTTCTGAACAACTCGAAATCAAGGACGATATCACTCTATACCAAATGTGTCAAATAGAAACCCTCCCAATTACGTCCAGAGAGTTGCAACAAGCAACTAAAACAGATAAAGAGCTTGGTCCTTTATTAAAAGCGCTCCAAGAAGGGCAAAATTTACAGGGGAAGGAAGCGCATTATACAATTGAAGACGGTTGCATTATGTATGGACAGAGAGTTTGCATTCCCGAAACTTACCAGAAACAGGTTCTAGAAGAATTGCACCAGGGACATCTGGGCATGGTAAAAATGAAGGCTATTGCCAGATCATTTGTCTATTGGAAGAGTATCGATACAGACATTGAGGAAGCGGCTAAAAATTGCCCAGATTGTGCGAAATTTAAAGCTGATCCGGCTAGAGTTAAAGTACACCATTGGGAGTACCCTAGTTCACCTTGGGAACGAATTCATATAGATTTTGCAGGACCTCTATATGAACACATGTTCTTGATAATTGTTGATGCCTATTCTAAGTGGTTAGAAGTTTACCCATTAAAATCCACTACAGCCAATAAAACAATCGATTGCCTTAGAGACTGTTTTAGTAGGTTCGGTTTACCTGTTGTACTTGTAAGTGACAATGGCTCACAATTCACATCTTATGAATTTGCAAGATTTATGAAGTGCAATGGAGTGAAACACATTACTAGTACTCCATTCAAGCCATCCAGTAATGGACAGGCCGAACGTTATGTGTACACAGTAAAACAGGCACTCAGAGCTATGCAAAATTATGAAGGTAAAATAAATCAAAAGTTAAGCAAATTCTTATTGCAATACAGAAAGGCACCTAATTTGACAACTGCACATAGTCCAGCAATGTTATTTCTTAAGAGAGATATCCGTACTAGAATTGATCTTTTATTGCCTGATCTCAAAACCAGAATTCAAGAAAAAATACGGAAGGGAGTCTACGATTTTAAAGACCGAAAATTTGAAATTGGAGAATATGTTGCTGTGAGAGACTACAGATCACCAAATTGCAAATGGAAATTTGGGCATGTCGTAAATCAAGACGGTGCTCTAAAATACACAGTCAATGTGCAGGGGAATTTGGTCAGAAGACACGTAGATCAGATCCGTCCAGTTGGTGATAAAGTGAAAGAAACTTATTCTTCACCATATGTGTATCGCCAAGTTCCAACAGAAATAGATTTGAATAAAAAATCAGAAACACAATTTGAAGAATCTGTTCCTGTTATCGTAAATGAAAAAGCTGGGACTGAAGCCTCAGCAGAAGCAGTTTCACGTACGTCCAGCCCAGTGCTGGAATCATCATCATCATCTCCTGTAAGTGATTCCATAGTCCAAAGCAGTCCGTCCAAAGCTCCGTCCATTCCATCGAAACCTGAACCGGACTTACGTCGTTCCAATAGGATCCGGAAACCTCCCAAGAGACTTGATCTTTAAGAATTTAAGAAGGGAGGAGATGTCGTGTCCAGCTCAATGAACTGATTGACTGTGACCGCGAGATAACTGTTTCGGAATATTTACGAACCGAAACTAAAACCATATGTGCGCGCAGCTCTTTTGTGTTTAAGATATTAGCAGATGTTGTATTAATTGTTGTGTGTAATGTGTATGTAACGTATCGTAATTAAAGTGTGATGTGCTGTATAATAAAGAGTCTTCACTTATAAAATATCTCACCCACCTCACGACAAGATATGTCAAAAATAAAATAATAAACTGACTTATCTGAAATTAAAAAACGCTTTCAATGCATAATTCTTCTTCAGACAGTTAGCGACGCACATGATCGACTTTCGCTATCGCTCATCTAAAAACAAATCACGTGTTCCATTTAATTTGATCATTTGATCTATCCACATGGCGCTATCTGTAGTCGATAGGGTAAAATAAAAGTAACTATCACAGTATAGTTATATTCCTGCTGTATAACATAGATTCTCTCTTTTTTTTTTTATCATTATTTATTTATTTATTTATTTTAAATGATTTACTCTGTATAGTGCACTGAACTACTTTTATTTGAAGAGAGACATATAAAATCTAAACCTTAAAAAAGATTGTTTTTAAATCAAAATAAACTTATAAATTATTTTCAGCATCGTATTTTGCATATGCATATTCTATATAAAAATACTATTTAAATTTTGAATTTTTAAAAATATATGTATTATTTCAATATAATTATGCAAAAATTATGATAACTTGGAGTTTATTTTCATTGGGACTTTCTCTGAGGCATTGCTTATTAGGCATTTTTGAAAATCTCAACAAATATTAGAATCACATTCCTGCAAATTGTAAGAACTCATTTGTTATATTTTGTATTTTCATCTAGTTTCTTGACAATAATAATTTCTGGCGCATCTTGATATTTCACTAAAAAATGTGAGCAAATCTTTTCGCATTTAGATCACATCATTTAGATAATGATCAGGGACGTTCCGACCCAGTGTGCAAAGTGTGCGGCACACACAGGCGCCGAAGCAGTAAAGGCGCCAAAAGATTTCAGTTAAGAAGCAAATATTTTTAAAAAGCCTTAATTTATTCATATTAAAATACATTATATTTTTTTGGCATCTGAATTATCTTTTGTAGATTTACCTTATACAAATTATTTATAAATATTCATTTCTTTCTTTAAAATTTTATTTTATTCTACTTATGAGTCCTCTAATAAATCATTTAGACAAGACCTGTCCAACCTTTATAAACAGAGGCGTACCTCATATAGTTATAAACTAGCAGGGGAGACCGAGCTTAGCTCGGTCAAAATTAACTTTGTGTTCAACTCGATATAGTATTTCACTGTATCATTAACTCTGTATTATTACTGTAAAACATGTTTATAATAGTATTATTTAGAAAAACAATCAATAAGAAAACTATGTTTTTATGCGCATGTTTATAAATTTTACTTTATTTTAAAATTTACAACGAAAGGACATCGATCTAAATCACTTTTTTAGCTCGACTCTGATTGGTTTAATCATGCATCTCGAATCCTCTTAAGAATGTATAAAAAAATTCTTTACATTCTGAAAGACAATATTTTTTGCTAAATATAGCCAAATTTGGAGGCACTCTTTCATTTGGCTCAAAATACGTGTTTTGGTTTTCGTAATTTTTATAGTCGACTTTTTGGCCATATGTCGCCAATATTTTGTCAAATATCACCAAGTTATTGACTTTTGCCATATTCTCGTGACCCTGACCCGTATTACCCAAAATGAGCCACTAATCAAATTTGATCAAGCATGTGACATTGCTCAATCGTCTTCAGGTAATCAAAAACAGTAGAATATAAAATTGAATCAAAATCGTTTAAGCCATTTTTTAGGTAAAATTAGCTTGGCAGCATTCAGCAATGAAGCGAAATGACCCACTAATACAATTTTGTTTAACATGCGACTCAGCCCAATAGTCTTCTCGTGACAAAAAAGTTTTGTTTCAAAATTTAGGTAAAATTGATTGAGTCGTTGTTATATATAATTAGAATGACCCTAGCTCATTAAGACCCAAAATGACCCACTAATCGAATTTTCGCGAGCATGTGTCCAACCCAAATGGTTTTCTCTTGCTCAAAAACGATATAATACAAAGTATAGTCCAAATGGTGTCAAAATATGTGTACAAAATGGTGTACAAAAATATAGTCCATTTTCTATATAAAATTAGCATGACCCATCATGATCAACAAATGACCCTTATAATCAAAATCTCTCGAACGTGTGGCCTAGCTCATTAGTTTTAGCATGCCGAAAAACATTAGATAAAAAATTTAGATAAAATCGATTGAGCCGTTTTTTAGATATAGTTAGTTTGACCCTGACCCCTTATGATCCAAAATGACCCATTGATCGAATTTTCTCAAATATCTGTCATAACCCAATGATTTTCTTGTGCCCGAAAACGATAAAATACAAAATTTAGTCAAAATTTCGCGAAACGTTGTCTAGATAAAATTAGAATGACCCAAAAGTGACCCACTAATCGAAATTTCTCGAACATGTGACCTACCCGAATGATTTTCTCATGCCAAAAATATGTTGTATACAAAATTTCGTTAAAATCGACCCACCCATTCTTTAGATATAGCTTGACCTTGACCCATTAAGACCCATAAATGACCCTTATAATCGAAAGCTCTCGAATATGTGACTTAGTCCATTAGTTTTCTCGTTTCTAAAAATTGTTACATGAAGAATTTCGTTAATATTGATCCTGCCGTTCTTTAATTATATATAGCTTGACCCAGACCCTTTATGATCCAAAATGACCCATTAATCGAAATTTTTCGAACATGTAACCTAGTCCAATGATTTTATCATGCCAAAAAAATGTTGCATACAAAATTTCATTAAAATCGATCCACCTGTTCTTTAGATATAGCTTGACCATGACCCATTATGACCCATCATAGCCCACAAATGACCCTCATAGTCGAAATCTCTCAAACATGGGATTTAGCCCATTAGTTTTCTCATGTCAAAAAACTGTTACTTACAAAATTTCGTTATAATCCATCACGCCGTTCTTTAAACATAAATAGCTTGACCCAGACTCTTAATGACCCAAAATGACCCATTGATTGAAATTTTTCGAACATGTAACCTTGTCCTATGATTTTATCGTGCCAAAAAAATGTTGCATACAAAATTTCGTTAAAATCGATCCACCTGTTCTTTAGATATAGCTTGATATGATCCATTATGACCCATCATGACCCACAAATGACCCTCATAGTCGAAATCTCTCAAACATGTGATTAGCCCATTAGTTTTCTCATGTCAAAAAACTGTTACATACAAAATTTCGTTATAATCCATCACCCTATTCTTTAAATATAAATAGCTTGACCCAGACCCTTAATGACCCAATATGACCCATTAAAATTTTTTCTCGAACATGTAACCTAGCCCAATGTTTTTCACGTGCCAGAAAACCATAGACTGCAATTTTTAATCAAAATTGCGTGATAAAATCTCTAGATAAAAATAGCATGACCCACAATGACCCCAAAAATGACCCACTAACCGAATTTTCTCGAACATGTTACCTAACCCAATGGTCTTCTTGTAATCCAAAGCGATAAAATATAAAATTTGGTCAAAATCGTTAGAGCCGTTTTTTAGATAAAAATGGCTTGACCCACAATGACCCCAAAATGACCCACTAATCGAAATTTTTCGAACATGTGACCCAGCTCAATAGTTTTCTCGTACCAAAAAACGGTTGGGTACAAAATTTCCTTAAAATCGATCCAGCCGTTCTATAGATATAAATAGCTTTATCCTGACCCATTATGACCCAAAATGACCCAGTAATCGAATTTTCCCGAACATGGGACCTAGCCCAATGGTCTTCTCGTGCCCGAAAATGGTAAAATCCAAATTTTTGCGAAAATCGTTAGAGCCGTTTTTGAGATAAAATTTACCCACACACACACACACACAATTTTTGCTCACATTATAGTATAAGATAATAAAAGGCACCGTAATTCACATAGCTGAAAATATGCAACACTATTATCTCACTGCGGTGGAAAAGCATAATATACAGTTTTATTACCACTGGAGCTAAATTTCACTTGTTTTTTCATTATTATTTATAAGAAATAACTGTTACTTTACTTCAGAATTTATCATAAATAAGAAAAAAATTACTATTCGGAAATTCTGGTAAAAGTTTCTCCTACAATATCAGTCCATGAATAGAGGTAGACTTATATGTTAGAAAACGTCTTATATGATGCGTATATATCTCATGCTGATAGATATAAGTCCCCTATGATTCAGAAACTATTTTAAAATAATTTGCAGCAATAATTTAATTCAGATTAAATTTAAAATTAGATTTTCAGAGGGCAATCTATTTTTCGGAGGTTGTAGGGGGAGCCTTTCCTTGCACTCCTTGCGTACACTCGTTTCTATTCAAATACTGCATAGATTATTGTAATGATTGTAAGATTTGTACATTTCATTTCCGAACATAAAATTGAATTTTTGAAATATGAGCACTTATTAGCATTACACATAACCGTTAACATTACAAAGACTAAAATAGCAAAAAAAAAAAAAAAAAAAAAAAAAAATTAGACATAAATTAAATTAGAAACTACAATGATGGCTGTTAATATCAATGGAAAAATATAGATTTATGAAAAAAGTTTTTTTAAAATCCTGTGCACTTTATGTCCTACTAACCAACCGCCTTGGATCACCTAGGCCAATTATGATAACCTTAAATATTCTAAAGTCAAATATTGAATGTTATTTTTTCCGAACGAATCTAGAGATGGGGTGCGGGGAGGGCAATGTCTTCAGCAGCATGTTGATTTGACTTTATAATTTTGAATAAAAATATTTTCGAACGAACATTATATTGTTAGCAGTGTGTAATCTTGAATTTGTATGATTTTTCCTTTTTAAATGAAAATCCATCCAATCGAAGCTCGAGTTGATTTCCCGCTGCCTTCAGTAGAGTATACCAGCAATGCTATTCTTGTTCCGGTCTGATAGCTAACAGTCAGTTTGTATTTATTTTCTGACATTTAGATATAAAACTTTCAATTTTGACAAAAAAAATGATAAAATAAATAATGGAAATGCGCACAATCCCTCATATATATTTTTTTATTTATTAACGCGAAATGATATTCAAATCACATATTTCTTAGTTGGGAAACGATATTTTGAGATAATTTGCACCGAGAGAAAAAATATGTTTGGCGAATCCTTGAAATGACTTCAAAAATTTTTTTGAACAGTAAATATTAATATTTTCACAAAATATATTATTAGAACCTGAAAAATACCGCGAATGCATCAACAGTTTTTGTTGTTGTTGTTGTTTGTTTGTTTGTCTTTTTTACGTTTGAAACTTCAGAGAAAATGGAAAACTTGAAAACTGATGCGAATCGCTGCCAAATAAAAAGGTTTTTTGAAATAGTAATTAAAAATACCATTGAAATCATTTTTCTTTCTTTCTTTATTATTATTTATTTATTTATTTGCAATTCTACCGGGATCCCACTATATCCCAATTTGAAAATGCAGAAAAAAATCAAACGATAAGCTTTTGGTCAGTGGAAAGGACTGCTTGGGGAAGCACACAAGCATGATCTCGTTGAGGAATAAAAGATCGCAATTTTGCGATGATCATTAAGGGTTGTTAATTAATATTACGGGTAATTAACAAAATATAAAAAAATGAGTGTCAGGTACACGGTGCATCTACAATCATTGATCCTTATCCAAATTTTGAGATCTTTATGTGCGGTAGATTTTCTTAGCCATCGCCAATACATGCAAAGTAAAAACAAACCTCCTTCTTTTTAGAGGCTAGCTATTGTTATTGCATTAAATTATTTTCTTCGGGATAATGAAATTTTAGCGTAATGCAGGATTCTGATAGAGAGTGTTTTCCCCTTACACAGGTTTTACTGTGTTACGAATTTTATTTACATAGCTACCATCCTTCTTTATTTTTCAAGTAATTTAAACATGTTTTGAAACAGAAATTTATTTATTTAATGAAATAAAGTACGAACTGTAAAGAAACAAGACATATTTTATTAAATAAATTTTCTGGTTCAAAAAACTCCAAAAGAATGGCAACTATAAATTTATAAATATTCATAGTTTTTTTTTCTTTTTTTGGGATGGGGATAAAGTTTTATTTTTACAGGCGATTGGATGGGGGGGGGGGGGGGTTGTAGGGCGCTAAATGCAGTTCTGCACACAGGCGCTGAATACTGCTGGCACGCCCCTGATAATGATATGAATGAAGATGGAGACTTTTTTTTAATGCCTTATTTTATCTAAACTTGATTTTTGTAAAACATTGTCTTTATCTTATAAATCCTTTAAATTTAAATATTTTGTTTTATATCTTTACAATATAAATCCTTTAATGTTAGTTAATAATAAACAGTTAATAATATCATTAATATTTTGTTTTATATCCACATTATAAATCCTTGATTATAATAAATTCATAACTTAAAATTAAATATTTTGTTTTATGATTTTTCATTATAAATCCTTTAATGTAATGAATTTCTAAGTTAAGTTTTAATTATTTTTTTATTAGTATGCTTTCATTAAGTTCTAGAGCAAAATACAATTGAAACAAGTTGGAAATTGCACGTGAAGCGTAGCAAATGAGGTGCGTTCATACGATAACGAAATTTTAAAAATATACAGATCTTTCTGATATGGTAGACAATACTTCGGATACAGTACAGTGGTTGAACTCTTTGTGTTCCTATAAACATATACAGGAAGTAATTTTCATTACACTTCAGCAACGTATATCATATTCATAAAATGTGGCACAGTTTAATATAATTAAAACATGTCCCAAACAATGTTTCCCCGTATAGCATTATGTAGTGGAATACTTTTGTGTGGCCCTGTAATTTAATAATAAATATTCTTTGCATCTCAGATTGTACAGAATTTTTATTTTAGTATATATGTACGTCATAGGTTCATGTCAGTTTTATCATGTTCGAATGAGTGTAACACCATTAAAATGCATTTGCAATTTTTTTCCCCATTGACTGCAATGTAACGGAATACTTTTGATAGTCTTTGTAAATGATCTATGCATCTGATTATCATAAGATCTGAAATGACTCGACAAAATTATGTAATAATTATATGTTTAAAATTTTAAACGATTGTATATGAATACTATTACTACTAATTGAAGCACACTAAAACACACTTTTAAAATAATAAAACTTTTGGACTGTATCTTCAAATGTATTTTTAATAACACACTAAAATTAGCGAACACTCTGGTCGCCATTCTATTCACAAACTATAAGTAGCGAGTACTCTGGTCGCCATTCTTTTCACAAGCTCTAAACAACAACAACATTTTTCTCTACTCAGTTCACTTCACATTTCAACCAAAAGGAGTTCACGACGCCCTCTTACGGTACTTATAAATTACTAATTTTCAACAATAATCAACGATGAAAATGCATTTTAAACTTTTTTCCCCATTGACCGTAATGTAAGGGAATCCTTTTGATTTTCCCTGTAATTGATCTATTGATCCGATTTTCATAACATTTGAAATGACTCGACAAAATTATGTAATAACTATGTATTTTAAATTTCAAACGATTCGGTTGGATAGTTTTTGCGTTGTTATATGCGGACAGACAGAAGACGAACAGACAAACGGACAGACAGACCGACATCCGGACGGACTGAACGACAACTATAGGCGCTACGTATTTACATAATTACGAACGCACCTAAAAGCAATTATCTGTTATTTCCTGTAGGGTGGCCCATTACTGGAACATAGGCGGTCCATTACTGGAACATAGGTGGTCCATTACTGGGCATTTTGGGTGTTTAGACATATTTCTATTATTTAAAATTAAATTTTTATTTCTATTGGGAAATGTAACTGTAGAATTAGTTAAATATTGTTGAAAGATTAATCTGATATGAAAAAAATTGGAATACAATAATTATAACTATTAATAAAAAATTATTTTTTAGAGAAATTCCTTAAGGGGGTCCATTACTGGCACATCTACAATATTTTTAGAGAAAAAAATGCCGACCGTCTGTTTGTGTGTCTTTAAACGCTCTATCTCCCGAACAAATTGAGATTGATACTAGAAATTTAGTGTGTACTTGGTGTGTAACAATGGAAAGAAACTTAAATATCAGTAACCTCAATTATCCGGAACTATTTTTTTGGACACTCGAAATATTCGTTCTAATGAAAGGTACATAAAAAGTTTCGATTTTTTTTTTTTTTTTTTTTTTTTTTTTTAAGCAATGGATGTAAAAGACAATAAAATAACACAAATTTTGCATAAAAAACGAAATCAATCGGATAATTAATTGCCGAGATATTTGTAATCCTATTTTCCATACTCCTCGATTTTTCATGACCCTATATTTCATTCAAATTTCAATTCCAAGAAATGTTTTAATTGGTTATAAGAAGCTTAATCCGACATAGTAAACTGTTAGTTAATATGATTATTATTTTTGGAATTATAAGGATGTTTCTTTTAAGCAATTCTGTACTACTTGAGTAATTTGGCGTTTTATATAATTTGTCGAAATTAGTTCATCAGCAATTTATTAATACAGCATTACTATGTGTTAAAATATTTAAATATGCGTTTAAATTTTATTTTGAAACTGAGATGCATTTTATAAATGCTTTAAACATGTTCTATTTTCATATTTTATATTATGCATATTCATGATGGGTAAGTATTACCCCCCCCCCCCCCCCTTCAATGACTAGTTTCGTTGTTATTATAAGATAGATGTTTGTTGTAGTTACAAAATGTATATAAAGTAGTAGTAGTTTTATAAGTAATTTTTTCAATGATTTTTTTTAAGTATCTGATCTACAATATGTGTATTTGTATAATGGCTGTTAAGTAAGTATTTTAATGCTTTTGAATTTCTTAAGTCATCATCATCGTTTACTATGTTTGAATTCGTGTGTTTCTAAAAACAAATATATATATATATATATACATATATGGGTCATTTTCAAAAAACTTGCACATTCTATGTCCCCCAACTTTAAGAATTTTTAATAATTAAAATAAAGTTTTGAAAATAAAATTTAAGCATTTACATTACTTGTCTGACTGTTTAGAGTAAATGTGGGCTAAATATTATCAGAAATTAAAAACTAGTTGGATGTGCCAATCCCAAAACTTTCTTCTATCTCATACGTACATTTTAATATTTAAAAAAAAATAGTTACTCATTTTAATGCATTAATAATTTTAATTCAATACGATACCAACTTTGATTTTTATCTTAAAATTTCTGCTTCAATAAATTAATCGGAGTAAAAACGAATTTCCGTCTCTGCACGAGCCGATGGACAATAGAATGATAGGCAGATTTTTTTTTTATTCAGGGAGGATCTACTTGCCTTATCAAAAAATAATCAAATACAAAAAATTTAGTTCAGTTCTAGAACTAATGTCATACACTTTTATGCGGTGAAATATTGAAAATGGCATAAAATTCGCTATTGCAGCGCCCCCTTCCGGCGGATTATTTTCAGATTCAGGGCGATCCAACTTGCCATAGCCATACACTTACACAAAAAATTTCGTTCAATTCGATGCATAACTTTATGTACTTTCGGTAGGTACAATATTGAAAATGGCACAAAAATCGCAATTGCAGCGCCCCCTTCCGACGGATTTTTTCAAATGTAGGGAGGACCAACTAGTCATAGTCATACACATACACAAAAAATTTGGTGCAATTCGACGCATAACTTCATATACTTTTGGTCGGTACAATATTGAAAATGGCAGAAAAATTGCGATTGCAGCGCCTCCATCCGGCGGATTATTTTTAAATTCAGGGAGGACCAACTAGCCATAGTCATATATTCACACAAAAAATTTGGTTCAATTCGATGCATAACTTCATATACTTTTGGCCGGTAAAATATTGAAAATAGCACAAAAATCGCGATTGCAGCGCCCCCTTCCGGCGGATTATTTTTAAATTCAGGGAGGACCAACTAGCCATAGTCATACATTCACACAAAAAAATTTGGTTCAATTCGATGCATAACTTCATATACTTTTGGTCGGTACAATATTGAAAATGGAACAAAAATCGCGATTGCAGCGCCCCCTTCCGGCGGATTATTTTTAAACTCAGGGAGGACCAACTAGCCATAGTCATACATTCACACAAAAAAATTGGTTAAATTCGATGCATAACTTCATATACTTTTGGTCGGTACAATATTGAAAATGGCACAAAAATCGCGATAGCGCCCCCTTCCGGAGGATTATTTTTAAATTCAGGGAGGACCAACTAGCCGTAGTCATACATTCACACAAAAAAATTGGTGAAATTCGATGCATAACTTCATATACTTTTGGTCGGTACAATATTGAAAATGGCACAAAAATCGCGATTGGAGCGTCCCCTTCCGGCGGATTATTTTTAAATTCAGGGAGGACCAACTTGCCGTAGTCATACATTCACACAAAAAAAATTGGTTAAATTCGATGCATAACTTCATATACTTTTGGTCGGTACAATATTGAAAATGGCACAAATATCGCGATTGCAGCGCCCCCTTCCGGCGGAATATTTCAAAACTGAAGAAGAACCTGCTTGCCACAGCCAAAAACCTTCACAAAAAATTTGGTTCAATTCTATGCATAACTTCATATACTTTTCGATGGTAGAATAGCGACATACACATAGAAACACACACACAGACACACACTAGTGATGGGCGATTCTGGAAATTTTGAGAATCGATTAAAATCGATATCGTATAAAACAATAGCGATCATAATAAGAATCGATTTCTCAGTTCTAGAATCGATATTTCGATATTCACACAGGTTAACACAGAGAAGATCCAAATTACTAATTCCAAAACTTAGACAATCAGCAGGACCGTAATTACCGCCTCCCACCCCCCATCCCCATTTAGGGAGGCATAGAATTAAGCCATTGCAGATTTTAGAGTCGGATAATAAGAATTTTAAATTTTAAAATGATTGTCACTTATGGTTGTCACTTACACAAAAATTTTGACAAATTTGAGAGACATAACTCAACTAATAACAACACTGAGTAACTTGTCATTAAACCGAGTATAAAGAGTGCCAAGAGCGTGTAACTAGGATGGGGAACAAGGAGTACAGACAAAAAAAAACTTTTTTTTCTAATGCCAACCAAATGTTACACGAGATAATTTGGAAGAACAAAAAACATGCCCCATTCCCAAGGGGGCAGGTAAACCCCACTCTTGACGAAAAGACGACCATAGCCCAAATGTATCTTTTGTCGAAGTTTCAAAATGAGGATTTACAATAAAATAGAACGAGAATTGGATATTTTTAAAATTGCATTCATACTTTGAACGGCCCATTTAGTAAAGATTGGCAAGGAAGGGGGGGGGGCAAAGGGATTAGAACGGACGAAATTGAAAAAAAAAAAAAAAAAACATAATTAGCTAATAAACCAAATAACTGAGCTTCTAAACAAAAATATAGTGCTTAACTTAGTGTTGAATTCATGGGGTGGCCCGCGGGGAACATGCACTCTTTGAAACTATAAAAAGTGCCAAGAGCATGCAACTAGGTGGAGAGAGGGGTAGTAACAGAAAAAAAACGAGGAGATAAAAGCTTTATAACGATATGTTACATGAGATGGTGTGGAAGAAACAAAAAATATGCCCCCCACCCAGGTGGGCAAGGTAAATCCCAAACGGAAAGAAGGACGACCCCGGCCCAAATGTATCTTTTGTTGGGGTTTCAAAATATGGATTTATAACAAAATAGAACGAGGATTAGACTTTTTTAAAATCGCAGTCATATTTTGAACGAAACTGTAAGTTAAGATTGGTGAGGAAGGAGGGGGGGGGGGGGAGGCGGTAGGACGGGCGAACATGAAAAAAAAAATAGTGGCACTCTGAGAATGCCGATGGAAGTGAAACTTTGAACAATTACGTGTGTATTTTTTGAATCGTTAGGATATATAATTTTGAATCGCCAGGAAATACTTTTAAATGAATAAAAAAAGGTTCTATAATATTAAAGAATATACTAGGACTTCCCTCAGAGGGATTAGTCTGAGCGATATTGCTGAGAATACACATTTAATAACTTGCGATAAGTAAAGAAAATGAGATGTTACCTTTAATTGGTCATTCATTGTGATAAAATATGATGAAAATAAGCATATTGAATCATAGAATTATAAAATCTTACATATAAAGTTGCATATACTATTTTTATATAAGAAAAGCAAACCATGCATGGACATAAAATTGGAAATATGCAAAATGCTAAAAGTAATACAGAAAATAAAACACCAAATTTTCCTATATTGGAAATATAACTCTTTGAAATGATGTCATGAGCATAAACAGAAGCTTCGCACCGATTTGAGAAACTATAAATAACATAAACTATTATGTTTGAAGAGAATGGAGTGTACTTTATATGGTGTAAAATCCGTCCGAATAGTTTATAATGTTGAATATCTGTTTTCCAAGGGTGCAATGAGGTTTTCGATAAGAGTTAAGGAATCCTTTTTAAAAAATTTGTCCTAAACGAGCACTTACATCTTATAAGTTACTGTGATGCCAAAGTTATAGTTTCTGAGCCCAGCTGTATCCTAGAAATTGCAATATTCTCAATAAATTGGGTTTAAAACTTTTTCTAGAAAAAAAAATGTTTAATTTGTGAAATTAAATTGTCGAATGTTTTAGAAATCGTTCATAACGAGAATATTATATGTTAAAACTTGCCACAAAAAAGAAAAAATTTAAGATTTTAAATTTTTAGTCATATCAACATCAAAGAATTCTCAATTTTAGAACTTTTTTTGCTCGTTCATTGATGCTGATTATTGTTCCTACGCAAAATATAGTATATTTTGCAGCAAAGATGGTTACCAACATTTTTTGCCCACATTATTTTTTAAATCGGCTAGGTACTCCCAATAACGAAAAACACACAAACGTTAACGCTTTATAGCATAGAAATACAGAATCAAAAGCTATTTATCTCCTATTATATACACATAAATTATCTAATTAGTGCTAGCAGATACATTTTTAAATATACATAGATCATTATAATGCTTCATTTTTCTTTTATTAGTATTATTCAGTAAAAAACTCACTTTCTTAAGCCCGAATTACGTCAAATTTTTTATAAAAGCGCCTAAGTCAATGTATAACAACAAAGTATTGTGAAGAGTATTAAATACAAGGTAGTAAGACACTTAGCCAAACGCAGGTAATAAATAGCCAAATATTGTTCTTTTCGCCCTCTCTCGAAATGCATTTTTTCCGTACATTTAAAAAATACGATTTTGAGTCATCTTATTTAAAATTCAAATAAATAAATAAGAGGAAGCAATAATAGTATAAGTCAAAACATTTTATTTCAGCATCAAGGAATTGTATCGTAGTTACACATGTGGAAAAAGCTACTTTTGGCCAAAAAGCGTTGTCTTCACTAAATTTGAATCCGATTAAAAAAAGTACCGTGATTAATTAAAATGTTATAGGCAGAGCTGCCATGTCTCCGGCATTTTGGATACCGGTATTTTAATACAGAAAATGTTTTATTAAATTGGAACATTCTGCGGATTTAAAAAATAACTTTTCCTATAAGAAAATTCTGCTATTCAATAAACGGGGGCTTGGCATCTCTGTATAGGAATATTTTGTAATCTACTTTTTAACCTAAAAAAAGCAACGACCTTTTTTCGGGTACAAAAAGTATTGCTAATTGTTCCATTTTGCATACAAGGTACTGATTGTAATATTGATACATCTATGGTGATAAATTTCCAATAATTTTTCAAATCCCATTTATTTCATTAAAAATATAAATCTTTTATTCATTTAGTTTAAAATAAATGGTTTCTAACTAATTTCATAATACTTTTTTTGAAATATCACTTTTCATTGGCCATTTTTTAAGCATTTAGAAAATGGTTGTTGTTTTCAGTCAAATATAGATTTTGGTCTGTCTGCATTTTATTTTATTATTATTATTATTTATAAATGGTGGAGAATTATTCATACTTAATCCATAACGTACATAATATATGACTCTGTTATTACACAAGGCACCTATTTATTATCATAAAAATTATGTTTTTACTGATTTTTATTAACTAATTGGGAAAAATTTTGTGCTTTGAGCAATATATGTCCGCTTTTCATTTATTTATTTATTTTAACAAAATTCTTTGTACTTTGAAGAATTTTTATTTAAATAGGAAATCCAAATGTCGCTGTTAATAAAGAAGAAAGTTACAAAACGAGTAGACGCATACTATCAAATATGGAAAAACGACGAATCCAAAAAAGACGTCGTATGAAATATCTTTTAAAGCAAAAAAACGAGGTCTGATTATCGAGCCTACTGATTACGAAATGTGCATTACATTAAAAAAAAAAAAAAATATTGCAAATATTGAATTTTTTTTCTTTTGTGCAGTTTTGGCTTCGAAAGGTGCACTATGTTGCAAAAAGATATAAGCGACTATGAAAATACACTTGGTAAACGTTCATGCTCAGTTTTACAAATAAATATGACACATATATGCCCTATACACACCGAGGTACCTAATTGATGCCAAAATGGCGTTCAGTTGCCTAACATGCTGGTTGTCATATAAATGTTATAATAAATTGTTTGTTCTAAAAATATTATCATTTATTGATTGTTACTTCTTTTTCTTAATAACAGAAAATGTTTCGTTTATTCCTTTTTTTTTTCATTTTGAAATAAATAAATAACGTGTTATTATAGCATGCTATATGTATCTGGTAATCAAAACGATGTTTTCGCCTAATTGGCATAAAAAATCTCGCCAAACCCAATGCTTATATCTCTAGTATATTATCTCAAGTATTTTATTTATGTATACTATAATTGTTTTTACATACCACTTACTTCTTCTTGTATATAAAAAATTGGTAAGTGGCTCCTTTATGCAGTATAAATTGTACAAATCTTTAAAAAATAACCCCCGTTGCCCCTTTTTGGATCGAATTAAAAAAAAAAAATCCATATCTACTGATGTACCAGCGTTGTAAGGTCTTCAGTTGGCAGAATGCCAAGCCGATTCCATTCAGACTTTGGGGGTAATAGCCTATGAGGTCGAGAAATGATATTAAATATTGTTTTCTATTTTTTGTTCCGAGTGAAATTTTATTTTAAAATTAATAGATTGTGGACCTATTATTAGTTCTCGGAATAACCTTTCCAAAATATATATTTTCTCGTACATTTTTTGAATTTTAATAAAAACATGTCTGATTTTTTTTTTCTTACATTTATATTTATGGCTAAAATGCAGTTTTAACGACTGCTTGGCATCTGACTTGGCGGCTATGCAAGAAATTCGCCAATTCTAACAACCTAAATATTCAGGGCACTTGTGTGTCATATACTCACTGGGATTTACTTGGCGTCAGAACGGCGTTATTTTGCCTAATATGGCAACCCTGATATTGTTTATTTTTTGATAAATTGTTTATTTACCTTAATTTTTTTTAATTATATAAAATGTTTTTTGCTCTATTGTTATTTGTTTTTAAAATTTATTATATTTAAAAATTGTTTTATTTATTGTTATTTTTTTTTAATAATAGAAAATAATTTTAAAATGTTTATTTAACCAGCATTCGAAAATGAGGTTTTCGCCAAATTGACGTTAGAATTTTTTTTTTTTTTTTTTTACCAAACCTTGCGCGTATTTGATATCTGCGTCATTTCTCATTTTCATATCCAATGTATGCAAATAATATAATAAATAATGTACACAATAATGTAGCGAAATAATTTTAAAAAAATGCTAATCTGGCAAGTTTTAAAATAACACCATTCAGGCGTTAATTCTAAAAAAATTAAGTTACGCTGTATTGCGAGGGAAAAAGTTAAAACCATACCTTTAAATCATCTTTTTTATATATTTGTCTTTTTTTAACTTATTTTAGTGTAACTGAATTACAATGTAATGTTTAGAAACAGATAATTGAATTAGAGAAACAAAAAGGTATTCGCCAAAAAAATTCGACATTTCCAGGATGTTTAATAAATAAACTCATCCTCGAGATGGTACGAACTCTCCCATTTTCGCATTGGACTCGCTCTTTTCGCCCATGCGCAGTTCTGTCCAGGTTTCTCTCAAACGTGGTTTATCAGTAATACCAGTATTGCTCCTAGGTATGTATACATGTTCCAAATTTCAAAGTTGTATGCCAACAGGAAATGGATGAAAAATGGGAAAAGATGTCACATATGCACCAGGGTACATAATATGCGTCAAAATGGCATTATTTTACCTGAGATGGTAACCCGACTTTATTTATTTATTATTTGTTTATTTACTCATAAAATATTTATTTACTTCCATTTCCTTTTTTTTTTTATTATATAAAATATTTCTTTTTATAGTTATTAAGTATTATTATTATTTTATTTACTGTAAATTCTTTTTGAAAATAGAAAATAATTTAAAAATGTGTATGTAAGCGTTATTTGAAAACAGAGTTTTCACCAAATGGGCTTTGAAAAAAATTGCGCCAAATCTGATGCGCTTGTGGTATCTGTGCCGAAAAATTAGTGACCAGAATTGACTTCCACACTACAAACAAAATATAAGTTAAAAGAAAACATGTAATAAAAATAAATATAAAGGGAAAATGATGTCATAAAAGAAACTTTTTATTTAAAAACGTAATTGTTTCAAATTTTCACACGCGAAATATATAAAACATTCTTTTAGCGATCAAAAAATGCTGTTAAGTTATTATTACAAAATCTTTTTTTTTAATATAAAAAAATAACAGTTTTATTTTCCTGCATGATTAAATTTTAAAATGTTTTATTGCATTCAATATTTCTGAGTGCGTAAATGCGCTATTTACTCCACGTACTGATTCGGTTATCTACGAAAATATCCAGCCGGTGAATTCACGCTCACCAAATTTCTGTGACGTATGCAAATAAATTGTGCTTTTTTATCAGTTTTTTAATATAACTTTTAAACTATTTGGAATTAATTTTTAAAAGTAGGTGCATTCACCAGATTACCTTCATAGGTACCTTCTGGTACAAACAGAATCGAAATCCGACAAGTACTTTTTGAGATTTGCTTGACGAAAGAATTTTTTTGACTTTTAATATCGTTACGTATCTCTGAGTATAAAGACTTCGCTTCGCTCAGACAATTAATAACTATAAAAAAAACCGCGCCATACCATATGTCCAGCTATTGTAGTTTACTCACTATAAGTACTTTCTTACATTTTAAAACGCGATAAATACACCAACCAAAATTAGACCATACTATCGATACCTTAATCCTTATCCAAAATAAATCATTTTGTATTAATGCCTGTTACAATATCTGTAGATTACTTTTTGAATTATTCAAATCGGATATTCCATTCAAAATATATTAAAAATTTAAAGATGACAATCTAAAGAAATAATAGCGCTGCTGAGTACTCGGTGGCCAATAAGCTTAGGGATTACGTGTGCAATCAAATGATTGCGGGTTCGAACCCCAGTTTCGCTGATATGTATCAATGGTTTTTTTTTTTTTTCGAAGTTTAAAAATTAAAATTTTAACACATTATGGGTCCGTAACGTGACCTGAAATGATGGGAGAAAATTTCTTATGCTAGATTTGTAATGTATGAAGCATAAGCTTTCAATAGACATATTGTATCAAGAAATGAGAAAATCATCCTCTCCCCCCCCCCCCCCAAAAAAAAAAAAAAGGTCCTATAGCGAAAACCGGAAAAATGGAATAGCTAAAAGAACGGCGAGAAATGGTTAGCTATACAAGAATTTTTCTCATCACTGTAACTCCTATAGAAGCAAAGTCATAGCCTTTTAAAGATTGAAATGAAGTGAAGAAATAAGCAAAATAAGATGAGTGATCGACAGGGGAAAGAGGTCCACAGCTATGGGGGTGCCATGCAGCTTAAACTTTTAAGTTAAAAAGGTAGAGAATTAAATGAGCGAAATTTTAAGGTGTATATTGGGGAAGGGTGCAACCCCCCCCCCCCCCTCAATTTTTTGTTTCTTTTGAAGAAACATAAAAATATGCCCCCCGGCGGGGCTCAGATAAACCCCAAACGGACGGAAGGGCGACCCTTTATTTATCTTTTGTCAAGGATTTAAAATGTGGATCTAAAAATAGACCAAGAATTGGACATTTTTAAAACTGTATGCATATTTCGAACGGCTCTGTAAGTTAAAACTGACGCGGAAGAGGGGGGGGGGGAATTAGAAGAGACGAGCGTGAAAAGTAAAACATAATAAACTAATACTTCAAATAACTGGACTTCCAAACATAAATATAACGATTTAACTTAGTGTCGAATTAATGGGGTGGCCCGCAAGGGATTACCCCCCCCCCCCTCCGCCCCCAGAAGTTATGAGATTTTATGATTTTAATGCACAAATTGTGATTCCCCTTCTCTTACAGAGCTGTAAAACATGATGCCTTCCTCCGGAGTCGCAGAAAAATACCTGCATTCAACACTGATTTAGCCTAGAAAAAAAAAAAAAAAAAAAAAAAAAAAAAAAAAATCGAAATCGAATCTAAAGATCGAAATCGAATCTAAAGATCGACATCGAATCTAAAGATCGACATCGAATCTAAAGATCGAAATCGAATCTAAAGACCGATCTTACGGGCAGAATCGATTTTTCATTTTTACTTTCTTTTGTAACTGTACAAGAAGAGAATATTAGATTCGTGAAAATTTTTGACTTCCCGTTTTTGATGGATTTATATATTTTAGAAGGTCTTTAACACGATTTCATGGTTTTTAAGAAATATCTGTCTGTGTGTGTGTCTGTCACTCTGTGAGTCTGTATACGACAAAAATTTCTGACCGTTCTATCTCAAGAACAAATGCACGGAATTCCAAAAAACTTTAGATTTAGTTTGACCTTCATATAAACTGAATCTAATTAATTTTTGGTGCATATAGCCTAACAGGTGGCGCTGCTATACTGCATTTTTTGCGATTTGCGCAAAAGGCTATATCTGAATAACGAATGAACGGATTTTCATCACATTTTAGATCCAGTTAGTCCTTAACATGAATTGATGTTTTTTTGCATTTTGATGTATATAGCTTCTCAGATGGCGCTGCTATACTGAATTTTTCACAATTTCCACTCAGTGCCATGTGAAAGGGGGGAGGGGCAAAGGAAGCGGTCGTTCCGAGCACGGAAATTTAGGGAGCGCCAAACTTTTTACTACTAACATCACTTCTAGCCTATCACAAGAAAAAGTTAATAGGGGGGGGGGGGGCTAAATTGGAACTTTGAACCGGGAGCAGTTCTCTTTTCGCATGCCCCTGTTTCCATTTTAGCTTTATCTCAAGAACTAATGCACGGACTTTCATAAAAATTTAGATTCAATTAGTCCTTGATATTATTTGATGCTAATTACATTTTGGTGTAAATCGCTTAAGAGATGGCGCTGCTATACTGCATTATTCATGATTAACGCAATAGCGCTATCTCAAGAACGAATTTTCATCAAAATTCAGATTCAGTAAATCTCTGGCATAGATTAGTATTATTTAGTTCTTGGTGTAAATTGCCCTACAGGTGGCGCTGATATGCTGCATTTTTTATGATTTCGCAATAGCTGTATCTCGCGCTTTCATGGATTTTCATCAAAATTCAGATTCAGCAGGTACTTAATAAAAATTGATCCTGATAAATTTTTGGTGTACATCACTCAACAAAAAACGCTATTTTGAAGGGGGGGGGGGTGAGATTTCTTTAATTCTTCTATCTTAGAAACTAATACACTGAAATTTTGGAATTGGCACATCCGTCTATTTTATCTTCGATTTTTGAAGGAAAATGAAAATTATATTACATTCAGAGAAATCGATTAAAAATTTTAAAGTATCGATTAAATCGAGTTGGCCGTGGTATCGATTAAATCGATTTAAAAAATCGAAATCGCCCATCACTAACACACACACAGACACACATACAGACACACGGACAGACAGACATTTTGTAAAAACATGTTTTTTGGAATCTCTAACCCCTAAAACGTGTAAATCCGTCGAAAACCGGAAGTCGAAAAATTTTCGATTACAATACTTTCTTCTATTGAAAATAGAAGAAAGTAATAATATTAGTGTTGTTATGGTTTTAATGTGTCAGCTATAGCTAAAATGCTATGTCCTCTCTTCCCTTTTTACTTTTTCAACTGCTATAAAATTATAAATCAATTGTCAAAAGTGCTAATTTTTTCAGTTGTGACAATTGTTGTATGTCTTATCTGTAGCATAGACCATATAATACAGTAAAACCTCCATAACGGAGACTCCCGAATAGCGGACAGCTCTATTTAACGGACAATTTTCTAATCCCCACTCCCAAAATTTAAATTTTTCTATGTTTAACCTCTGAATAACGGACATTCCGAATAGCGGACATTTTTTTCGGCGATAAAGAATAAAAAAGTATCTTTTAACGAGAAAAAAATGAAAAAAAAATTTAAAAGCGTCTATATTTATTGGGGAAATGTATCACAAATTTTGTGATCACAGATAAATGCAGAGGATGGGCTGGAGAAAGCCCCCCCCCCCCCCCCCTCCACGTCCAATGTTGAATTCAGGAAGTTGCCCGAGAGGACATCTCCCAGAGCATTCGAAACATTCCCCCGGATGATTTTGCGATTTTATGTTTTTAAAGTTCAAAAAGTTCAACTTCCTTCCTTTTTCCGTCCCAGAACTCTATAATATCCAATAAAGTCGCATTAAAAAACAAATTACATGTAATCGCAAGAAAAGTAAACTTTTCTAACAGTGTTTTTCACAAGAGTGCTAGACAGTGGATGAAGGTGTACACAATTTTATTTCATTTTTATTGCTTAAAAAATATTTTTAATTTCTGATTAATATGTAATAGAAGTTTTAGGACATATAAAAGCCAATTAATGAAACATTAAGTATTTCTTAGCGATTATTGAATCTCTGAAGTTTTCCCAATAGCGGACACCTCCCAATAGCGGACAATTTCTGCGTTCCCGAGGTGTCCGTTATTTAGAAGTTTTACTGTATATTTTTTAAAACTTGTTTTTTATAAAAATGGATCAATTTATTGTTGTCCCCAGATTTTTTCCCCTCTGTTACTTCCACTCTGTTACCATATTTATTGTAATAAATTATTACTACTAAATGTTCAACACAAGGTTTTGCAGTTCTTCGAACAGTCTATTTTTAGATGAGGCCACCATTTTTTAAATTATTAAGTTATTTTCACCGTGGTGTTGAACTAAAGCATTTACAAGATAAGGATGTTTTATTCAGTTTCCCCTCTGTTTCCAGCTTATTTATGTGAAATTTATTTTTTTTATGCTTTTATAAAATTTTAGCCATAAGATCAAATGGTGCTTCTTAAATAAATAGGTTTAGCTTTTCTTGTTTTTAATTCACTTTATGCTGATAAAATTATTTGCAGTTTTTTCCTCCTCTGTTACCATGCTTATGGTAACAGAGTGGAACAAAGTGGAACAGAGTAAGAAACTACCAAAATAACAAGTTTATTTGAACATTGTTCTTGAAGGTTGCACATTCTCGTTTCACGTTCTTAGAACAGAATTAAAAATATGCATTTTTCTTTTTAAATATAAAATAGTAGTTTTTGTGGTGAGCTAGTTGCCATTGTAGTACGGTTTGAAATGTCGTAAACTGTAGCTCCAGCTGGATTGACGTGCCAAGTTTGATATTTTTGTCTTAAACTGGAGATTTTGACATGGAGATTCCAAATATCTTAGGTGCCATTTTTTTCTTGCACGTTTTTGGGGTTATTTTTACGGTGGCATCCAAGATGGCTGCCATTTACTGACTTCTTTAATATTTGTTGAATATTAATGACTAATATGTCAAACTATATGTTTTCCGGGTCAAGAAATACAAATTTTAAACAAAATTAGGAGTAAATTGAGTTTTTTAAGTATTTTAAGTGATAAGATGCAAATAAATTACAAACATATGAAAGACATCGGATATACTACAGTTTTATTAATCAGTTATACACAACCAAAATATTTAAATGAAACAACATAAATAACTGAAAATATTAAAAATAATTATTAAAAACTGCATTTATATGTATATACACTACTGGGATATCACGTATCCTCTTCTGAATCGCTATTATCACTGGGATGGTATTGATAGTCCTTTGTATTATTGCAGTCACTGCATTTGCAAAGGGTAGTACAAACCAAAGAGTTCTTTAAACAGGAACATTTCCTAACTGTACATGTTCTTTTACACTCGCATTTCGCAAGTTCAATAACGCCTTTAGGCGCAGGTAACTCCAGGGATTTGACTGGAGTAATTTCTCCTTCGCTACTTATTTCCCAACCATTTCCAATAAGTGGGGTTAAAATAGGTCGGGGATTTTTGTAGCCCTTTCCAGTGGTGCAAATTAAGTTGGATCGTAGAATATGTGGCTTCAGTGCTCCAATAGTTGGTGGTAATTTCTCTCCCTCAAAACTTTTAGTTCTGAAAAGGTGCCATCTTTACAAAAGGTGCCATCTTTACAAAAGGTGCCATCTGCATCCAAAGGTGCCATCTGCTCTACATTAGCTTTGAAATGCTTGAAATATTACTATTTCTCAAATAAGTCAAGTTGGTGAATTTTTCAAATAACGACAGATTGGATAATGGATCAACGTTAGGTTCCCCAAGTTCTTGAAAAGCTGTTATAATATCATCATCACACGGAAGACTGATATATACTTTTATCCACTTTTGTTTTGAAATGCCCAGAAATTTTCCTCCCCAGCCTCCACCAGTGTATGAATGTAAACCTAGTAAACCTTTGCTTTTATGATCACGTATTGCTCTACATCTTTCATTAATATTAATTTTCCTATGTTTGTTGCCTCGACCAGTAACAAAATTGATTTCACTGTTTACTAGATGATTTGAAACCAAGTCAATCAGCAGTATGAAAATATCTGTATCTTGTGAAAATACATCTATCTCACAATTATCGTGATATTTAACTATATCAAGTACATGAAGAGGTATAATGGTGTCTGCTTCTTCATGTATATGATCACATAATTTTGAATCATAAACATTTGCTTGATTACTGTATGTTTTATTGCCAAAAACGACAACAATTTTCTTGATGCTAACAGCAAAAACCTGTAGTAACTTATTCCCAAGATATTTGGTTAGCTGTGATTTTGTTTCATTGTGTGAAAGGAACATCTTTAATGATACTAAAGATATATTGGTACTATTTGAAATAGTAAATTTTATAGGTTCTGTTGCCACTAATCTTTTCTTACGAGTTTGTTCCTTCAATGAGTTTTCAAGGTATTGATCAAATATTATTCTCCCCTCAGTGTATCTGTTTGTCATTTTTATAATGATTTCGGTAAAAGCATTTGCAAAGTCCTCACAAGTTTTCATGGCAGGTGTCTTTTTTATAGATTGTACAATTGTCATTCCATCTATAATGCACACTTTTTCTAGCGGAGAAGTAATCGAGGATGCTAATGATTCATGTACGGGAGAACGATTGTATTGCTCTATTTCTGCAATAAATGAACTTTTGTCAGATGGAATATGAAGATACTCATCAGAAGAAAACAATGATCTTGGTATTATAGAAAACTCGTTATTCCCAATTGCATGGTCTAGGTTTGTAGACATTTGAGGTCTGGATTGCATAACTACGAGAAAACGAGCAAGAAGTTGCCTATCTTCTCGAATTTTAACTAATTTATCCCCAATCTTAAATGCAGTCTTTTTGTTCCAAGTACTGAATGTTTTCAATTTAATTTTTTTCATTGGATGCCAAATTGACAATTTAGAGTATTCACTCTGTAGTCTATCTTTTACAAATTTTTCGAATTCCAATTGGCCTTTTTGGTCACGGTTCAGAATATCATCCTTCAGATTCTGGAACTTTCATAGAGGATGCGATATTCATTAGTGTAGTATTATCTCGGAACGGGTTTCCGCCACAATTATTTCGAATGCTTTCCTTGATGATGGCTGCATTGTGAAAAATTCTTATTGACATGGACGTCTGAAGTTGACAATGTTTCATGGGCTGCTTACATATTTCATTTGGGCAGTACTTTTCAAAGAAACTTGAAACAATACGTAATATTTCTGGTGCACACAAGAAATACCTTTCGAGGGCGCTTTCGTTCTGAGTCAAACCAGTAATTCCTCCAATGTTCTTCAGCTTTGATTTTCTGTTCCAAGTTCTGGTCTGAAAATAGTTTCGTAAACGGCACATTGGATTTCGATATTGCAAAACAACCAGATTCAAGAGCATTCCATACGTCTGGATATGTTGTTTTAAGGTCCTTCATCTGTGCTATGTACACTGGAATGTGTCGGGTGTAATGAAATAAGTCATGTGCAAAGTAATATTTGATTTGGTTCTCTAATGATGCGAGATACAGTGCCCAATCTCCTTGACGACTGGCACGGATGAAACGTAACAAAGATCCAAATTGGTTCATATACTGCAGTAGGAACTTTGCCATGTCACCACTGCATTGTGTAATATGTGGAAGACAATCTTTTTCCAACTACTCTTTTGATCTCTTCAAACAAACTTATAGCTTCAACTTCACAATTATGCAATTTCTCACGTAATAATTTACATTTTTCTTGCAGAGAAATAATCTCAGTAGAATGTGGCAATGTTTCAAAGAGAAGGTCGTAACATGCCAAAACTATAGTCATGTGGAACTCTATGCCTCTAGTGTAATTCTTACCTCCGAAAATCTGACGAATTGTTGCAGGTGAGTAAAGACCAGTTTCAGTACATATAAGATCAAGACCACTGCCGTCAATGTACTTTCCTAGTGCATGGAGAGATGCAAAACAAGCATAAAGCTCTCCAACTTGGAGCAGCCAAACGTTTGATTTCCGGCAGACAGCTAAATTTAGAAAGTAGACAGACTGGAGTTAACTTTGACTCATCAAATTTTGCTCGCTTTGCAGGATATTCTTTCAATTTTTCGAGATTATCTGTTCCAGGTTTTTGACATAGTTATCCACCTTTTAAGCACACTAAACAATTCATTGTGTATTCACAACATGTTCATTCTCATTAGTAAGTATCATCCAGAGAGCATGTAGTTTTCACATCTGCATCAAACAAGCAATACTAATAATTTTGTAGTAAATTTATTAATAATTACTAAATCACACAATTTATGCCTATTTTGATTGTAGATTTGCATTCCTTGACCTCAAAAACGTATAATTTGACATACTGGACAATAATATTACACAAATATTAATGAAATCAGTACATGGCAGCCATCTTGGATGCCATCTTGAAAATCACCACAAAAATGTGTAAGAAAAAAATGGCACCTAAGATATTTGGAATCTGCATGTTAAAAGCTACAGAATAAAGCAAAAATATCAAACTTAGCACAAAAATCCAGCTGGAAAACATTTCAGACCCTACTATTGCCATAAACAATAGGCTTTAATTTTCTCAAACAAAATGCTTCTTTAATTGTAGTCATTTATATTTATGAATCAATACTACTTATTTATGAAAAAATAATGCAGCATGAAATATCATTATTTTCGAATATTAATTTTTGTAAAAGCCTTTAATTCTTGCTTGGTCTGTTTCAAATTTTAGGATATTTTATAACATATGATAAAAATGTATTAAAAAAGAAAAGATCATTATTTAAGTAGGAAAGAATTTATAAAAAAGATACACCGCGTCAAATACTAAGATGGTCTGGTGTAATAACGCCAGGCAGGGTAATAACGCCAAGTGCTAATATTTTGCATAATTACGAAATAATCTGGTAAATGACACCCATGTGCTCTGCGCAAAAGGCTTTTGAGTCATATAAATCGCAAAAAACAGCTTCAAGTTAATTTGTTTCATTTTTAGGTCTTATTGTTTTTACAAGCAACTAAAATTAACGCTTGATCTAAAATTTGCGAGATACGTTTTGTGATGTGAAGACTATTTTTTTTATCCGGAAATACTTTGTTAATTACATAAATTTGTAGTACATTTCATGGACTTTCAAAATATTGTTGAAGATTTTGGATATCTTCTCGAGATAATTTGTAATTTAAAATGTACAGCTCAATAACTATAATGGGGTAACCATTATAGTTAATATAACACCAATCCTTGGCATTAATACCCCGGTTGATTCCCTACAGTGGCCGAGCTACATCCTAAATACTGATTCAAATAAACACAGTTAAAACTGTGCAATGTTTCTAATAATTCTATTTAAGCGGTCCTTTTTTAACAAAAAGAAGCTCACGGTCTGATATTGTTTTGCCGCATCCCCTCCTCCCCACACACACCACACCTTTATTTTTCTTACACTTTCTCAAAAAATTGAACATTTTCAATAGCTTAGAATGCAATTTGTCAATTTCTAAGTTTGTAGAGTTTGTATATTTAGAATTGGGCAATCTACATGCAATTATTCCATCTTATTTCATAGCTTTGTTTGCATGGCGTTATTACCCATATAGATGAGTAATAACGCCAAATAGCATTATAGATAGCAATAGAAATCCCGCCATTATACATTTTATGAATACATATCTGTTAAATTATTTTTTTATATAGATAGTCAATGAGTTGCTGTATCAAATCATATATTTGTTTGAAAAATACAAACTAAAACTGAGCCGTGAAAATTGGTAGAACCTTAACGTGGCGCTATTACCCCAGGGTACCTTACTATTTTCAAAGAGCAATTTCTGTAAAAATCGTTATTTCTTGGGTTAAAGCGTCATCCAATTGGCACGCGAATTTGTTAAAATTTGAAAATCTAAGGCGAGCTGTTAGAAATTGAAACACAGATTATAACATATGATGAAAATTTATAAAAACAATGCCACATGAATTACCAGTATTTTCGAGTAGTAGTTTTTTGCAAATGTCTTAAATTCTGCCTGGATCTGTTTGAAACATTGAAACTTCATGATAGCTTATAACACATAATAAAAAGTTATATTAAAAAATTGCCTAGTCTAATCCCATTATTTTTTAATAGTATTTTTTGCAAAAATCTTAAATTCTTGCTTTAAAGCATCACTACCTCGACTAATATATGATGAGATTTTTTTTTTTTTTTTTTTTTTTTTTTTTTTAACTAAGCAGTGCGTTTGTCATAGCACATGATATAAATTTACAAAAGAGAATGCCCCGCCAAATACCACTATTTCCCAATAGTAATTTTTGTAAAAATCTTTTAATTCTTGCTGAATATGTTTGAAACATTAAGATCGGATAGAATACATGATATAAACTTATAAAAAAAAAATATGTCACATCAAATATCGCTCCACTATCAATCAGCGTTCCCTTCGGTTACTTTTTTTCCACTCTGTTACCGTTAATTTAAGCTGGTTTATTTCACTAAAAATTTTATCAATCATCATTTTGAATGATTAATTGTGTAACTTTAACTAATATTTTATTTATGTAATATTGTTTTATAATTTAACTGAAAAAATGTGAATGCACATTTAATTAAAACTTATGATTTTTCCAAAAAAGTAACAGAGAGGAAATCTTTTGTATTTTACAGAAAATAAAAATAATCATAACAAAACAACAGTTAGAATTTTCTGAAAGTAGCAATCATGTAATTAAAGGAAATGTGATATTTACTGTTTTAGGTGTTTTATTTTTTTTAAATAAAAATTTTTGACTGTTGGTAACAGAGGGGAACATTTTACTGTTGCAAGTTCATACTTTATTTTTTATTTGACATTCCAAATCAAAAAGTGAACTGCTGTTTTCAGTTTTATATACAAGAAATGTTTTAGTATCGTCTAATATTTTTATAAGTTAAATTAAAAAAAAAAAAAAAAAAAAAAAAAAAAAAAAAAAAAAAAAAATTATCTGTGAAAAAATTCCCAAATGTACAAATTTTTTGAAAATGACCCATATATATATATATATATATATATATATATATATATATATATTTAAAGAATTATCGCGATTTTAAACTTTTGTGATTGTAGAATAATTTTCAGCCATAATATTTTTTAAATTTGTTTGCTCTTTTTATAAGAATATCTGCACTGCTATAATAATTGTCAGGCATAACTTTTTTTTTAATTTGTTTGTTGTTTTTATGAGAATATCTACATTGCTATAATAATTGTCAGACATAACATTTTTGAAATTTCTTGTTTTTATGAGAATATCTGCATGGCTATAGTAATTGTCAGACATAACATTTTTTTTAAATTTGTTTATTGTTTTTATGAGAATATCTGCATTGCTGTAATAATTGTCAGCCATAATATTTTTTTTATTTGCTTGTTGTTATTATGAGAATATCTGCATTGCTACATTAGCTATAAAGTGTTATATTTTTAATGTGGCTGTAATTTTTAGGTATAACATCTTTTGATTTATGATATTTGTTTTGAAATATGACAGACGTTTTAAAAAAATCATTTTGATTTTTTTATTATTATTATAATAATTATAAAGCATAATATTTGATTTTCTTTGTTATTTTTTTTATTGTCATTTAGATTTGCAATGTTTGCTGTATTATAATATTTATAATGCATAATATGTAATATTTTGGGGAGAGGGGTATAGTTTTGATTTACTTTTCTTTATTAATGTAATGTAAAAAAAATAATGATTCTATTAGTTAAGATGTTACTTCAGCCAAATGAAAAGAAGCGTTTGCTAATGCTAATCCTATGGTAGGAATTTATAAAGATATCTCGGTTGTATTTCAATGTTTTAAAATGATTTATTTTCTTTGCATTGGATAGCTGAAATTGATTTGAATGCAGGTCGTTTTTTACTTTTCCAATTTTGGTAGCATACATTTTTTAGGAGGGTGCTTTCGCTTTCCAAACCGGTTCCGAAAAAGAAAGCGGTCTCATAAAAAATATCTGTAAACAAAATCAAAAAGTAAAAAACGGCCAGCATACAGATCCATATCAGCTATTCAATGAAAAAAAAATCATCATTTAAAAATATTAAAATGCAACCGAGATTTCTTTATAAGTTTTATTTATCCTATTTCCATAGGATAAGTATTAGCGAACGGGTCCTTTCATTTGAATGAAGTAGCCCCTTAACTTATAAATTGTTTGTAACATTTTAAATACGACTGAATATCTGGTATTTCACCGCTCATAAGTTGATCTAGCTTTCTATATATACATACACAGTAGAATCTCGCTATTCAGAATTAGTTGAGTCCAAAGACTGTTCGATTTAGTGGCAATTCGGAATAAGCGGATTTCATTAATTATAATCAACATATTGACTTGTTAAACGTAAACTAAATGCAAGGGTATCTTCTATTGGCAGCTCTGTACATCATTGATCGGGATGTAGTGAACGGGTTCTGTTATTCTTTTTTGAAAATATTGTAGAGACGCATTAAAAAATTATTGTTGATAAACTTTTGAAAAATTATACTATTTATTACTCAAAATTATTTTTATCCTTTTTCATAAATATTGTCAATAACTCCATAATTAGACACTATCTGTATTGCATCAAGTTGGAAATCGAACGTTAAAAGTAACAAATGAAGTGTATTCGAAATATAACAAAGTTTTAAAAATATTCAGATCTTGGTGTACTAGTATATAGTAAAACATCGGTTACAGTATAGTGGCAGAAATCTTTTTGTGTCTCCCTGTAAATACTATCTGCTTTTTACTGTACAGGAAGTAACTTGTAATAAACCACAGCAACGTATATCAATTTTATAGGATGTGAAATAGTTTAATAATATTAAAACGCGCTCCAAACAGTGTTTTTCCCTATATCACTGTGCAATGGAATACTTTTGTGCGGTCCTGTAAATTAATAACAAATATTCTTTGCATCACAGGTAGTGCAAAATGTATTTTTTAGTATATACTTCATGGATGTATATCAATTCCATTATGTTTGAAAGAGTGAAACATCATTAAAATGCACTTGAAACTATTTTTTCCCATTAAGAGTGTATTTCGATTCAAACTGCTTATTTTCCGATTTATTTTTGAATGCGCTTTTGCTCTCAAACGCATCAAACTTGCAGATTCTCTTATTTAGAAAATACACAAGGTGCCGTGATTGTCATTCTTTGATAAATGTAAAAAATATTGTAAAAAAAGCGATCAAAAACGGCATTTTGAACAGATTTTTCTGAAGCGAGAGATCAGTGAACGAAAAAAAGGTTCATGCCAATAAGGTAAATGTTTATAAATCAAATTCTAATGAACTGAGCGTAAAAAAACATTACACGGCACTTTATACGCCTCTTCAAGAATCCTCTCAGCAAGTTTCATGTTTCTACTTTTAAAAATGTGTCTGAAATTGTATCGGAAAATTTCGAGCTGTTGAAGGTGAAAAAGCGTTTTTTCGAATACACCGTCATGTAACGGTATGTGCGTTTACATTCTCCCTGAATTAAACTATACATCCGATTTTCAACAAATTTGAGATAATTCTACAAATTTATGAAACAAATATATATTTTAAATTTCAAATGATTCGGTTGGGTAGTTTTTGCTCTGTTATTTGTGGACAGACGGACGGACTGAACGACGACTGTAGGTGCTGCGTATTTTTTTAATTACGAATGCATCTAAAAACTGTTAACTTAAACGTAAGTTATACGTAAGTTTGTGAGAGAGTGTGCCTTTGTAATAAAGACACTCTGGTATTTTGAATGAGATTTTGACGTCCAGGTTCTAACATGTGTGGCGCAAAAGCGACATCTATCCTTTATGCAACTGTAATTTTCCGGAGTGTGTGTGTGGCGTCCTCGATCTACAGTTAACTGCGGTTATGAGTTTTATGCAAATTTCTAGCTCCGTCTTCAGTTTGAAAAGTATAAAAGCTGTGAGTTGGTGTGTGGTGTGTGTGTTGTGTGGTGTGGTGAGCCGGGATAGCCTCCAGCTAAGAAAAGCGGAGATGCTGTGTGAAGGTATAGAGGACAGAGGAGCCTCAGCAATCAAGTCGGGTAAGAGTTAATTAGCACTGTGATTGTTTGAGAACAAAGCTATTGGTGCAGCCACGGGCTGTTTTCTTACGGGTTAGAGTAAGATTAGACTACAACTTGAAAAGAAGAGCCGGGGTTAGTGCTTCGAGCCGGACTTAGTTGTAACGTGAGTAAGCTAAAGTTTTATTTTCATAGTATTGTGTTTAGTTGTCAGAAATATTAAACTTTGGCTACACTCCCCATATTCCCAACTACAGTAAATAAAAGTGTTGAATTTTAACTTTACTTAGACTATGTCCTCATTTGATCGACACGTCACCGGCAACACCCAACGACACGTCACAAATGGCGCCCAGCGAAACTTCGAACATTGCGAGATTGTCCCACGAGTGTATTTTACTGGGGAAGGTGATGTTGACGAATTCTTTGTGAAACTGCAAGATTATATTTCATTTAAAAATATACCGGAGAAGAGTAAGTACATAGTGCTGAAATGCTCGCTAAAGAGCGAAGCACTTTTGTGGCTAGATACTATAGGAAAATTTCTAATTAGTGATGAGACTAAACGATTTGAACGGAAAGCGTTTCCTCCTGTTAAGGACAAAAGTATTTTACGTAGAGAATTTTATTGCAATAAACAAAACATATATGAACCGGCCTCAAAGTTTTATCTACGTAAACTTGAGTTGAAAAACTAGTTGGATGTGTCAATCCCAAAATTTTCTTCTATCTGATAAGTACATTTTAATATTTAAAAAAAAAAAAAAAAAAAAAAAAAAAAAAAAAAAAAAAAACGTGGTGAACTCGAAGTTACCCACTATCGAATTTCCCCGAACATTTAACCTAGCCTAATGAGATTCTGGTATCCGAAAAGCCTAAAACGCAAAATTTAATTAATATTCTGAGAAAATGAGCTTAGTAGTGCTTCATGTTGGGTAATTTATACTAAAACCTAATAAGCATCTATTTATGTCAAGACCGAACAGAATCTGAAATTTGATAGAATTTCGTCCATTAGTTCTTGAGATATAGTTATAACAAAAAATTTGCAAAACGTAGCACAGCAACACCATATCTTGGACAATTTATGCCAAAATGTAAAAAAGCGTCTAGTTATGTTATGGTGTAAAAGAATATGAAGTTTGATGAAATTCTGTGCATTAGTTTTTGAGATACAGCTAGTTTAAAAAAAAACGTGTAAAATATAGCACAGCAGCACCATCAGTTGAAGGATTTATAACAAAACGTAATCATCGTGTAATTATGTTATATGTCATTTTATAACAAAATCTGAAGTTTGATGAAATTCTGTGCGTTGGTTGTTGAGATATAGCTATCGGAAAAATCGTGCAAAATGCAGCATAGCTGCACCACCTGTTGCAAGGTTAATACCAAAATGTAATCAGCGTCTAATTATGTTATATATTCTAGTGTAACAGAATCTAAAATTTGATGAAGTTCTCTGCATTAGTTCTTGAGATATAGCTATCGCAAAAATAGTGCAAAATGTAGCATATAAGCGCCACCTATAGGGCAGTTCACACCAAAACCTTATCAGCGGCTATGTATCTCAAGGTATCGCGGAATCTGAAGTTTGGTGAAATTCTGTGCATTAGTTCTTGAGATATAGCTATCATGAAAATCATGAAAAACGTGGGATAGCAGCGCCATCTGCTGGCCAATTTACACCAAAACTTAATCAGCGTCTATTTAGATCAAGGGGTCACAGAATCTGAAGTTTGGTGAAATTCTGTGCATTAATTCTTGAGATATAGCAATCTTGAAAATCATGAAAAACGTAGTATAGCAGCGCCACCTGCCGGCCAATTTTCACCAAAAACCAATAGGCACTAATTCATATCAAGGTCTAACTGAATATAAAATTTTATTAAATTTCGAGCATTAGTTCTTGAGATAGAGCGCCCACAAATATTTTGTTACATACAGACTCACAGACAGATATTTTCTAAAAATAGTCAAAACGTGTTCAGGAACTTCTAAAAGTATAAATCCGTCGAAAACCGGAAGTCGAAAATTTTCATGAATCCAATACTTTCTTCTTGTAAAGATAGAAGAAAGTAAAAAACGTGGTGACCCCAAAATTACCCACTATCGAATTTCCCCGAACATTTGACCTCGCCTAATGAGATTCTGGTATTCGAAAAGCCTAAAGCGCAAAATTTAATTAATATTCTGAGAAAATGAGCTTAGTAGTGCCTCATGTTGGGTAATTTATACTAAAACCTAATAAGCAATAACTTATATCAAAACCTAACAGAATCTGAAATTTGATGGAATTTCGTCCATTAGTTCTTGATATAGTTATAACCAAAAATTTGCAAAACGTAGCACAGCAACACCATATCTTGAACAATTTATGCCAAAACGTAAAAAAGCGTCTAATTATGTTATGGTGTAAAAGAATATGAAGTTTGATGAAATTCTGTGCATTAGTTCTTGAGATATAGCTAGTTTAAAAAAACCGTGTAAAATATAGCACAGCAACACTATCAGTTGAAAAGATTTATAACAAAACGTAATCATCGTGTTATATGTCATTTTATGACAAAATCTGAAGTTTGATGAAATTCTGTGCGTTGGTTGTTGATATATAGCTATCGAAAAAATCGTGCAAAATGCAGCATAGCTGCACCACCTGTTGCAAGGTTAATACCAAAATTTAATCAGCGTCTAATTATGTTATATATTCTAGTGTAACATAATCTAAAATTTGATGAAGTTCTCTGCATTAGTTCTTGAGATATAACTGTCGCAAAAATCGTGCAAAATGTAGCATAGCAGCGCTACCTAGAGGGCAGTTCACATCAAAACCTTATCAGCGGCTATGTATCTCAAGGTATCGCGGAATCTGAAGTTTGGTGAAATTCTGTGCATTAGTTCTTGAGGTATAGCTATCATGAAAATCATGAAAAATGTAGCATAGCAGCGCCACCTGCTGGCCAATTTACACCAAAACTTAATCAGCGTCTATGTATATCAAGGGGTCACAGAATCTGAAGTTTGATGAAATTCTGTGCATTAGTTCTTGAGATATAGCAATCTTGAAAATCATGAAAAACGTAGTATAGCAGCGCCACCTGCAGGCCAATTTTCACCAAAAACCAATAGGTACTAATTCATATCAAGGTCTAACTGAATATAAAATTTTGTTAAATTTCGAGCATTAGTTCTTGAGATAGAGCGCCCACAAATTTTTTGTCACATACAGACAGACTCATAGACAGACAGACGGACAGACTCACAGACACATTTTCTAAAAATAGTCAAAACGTGTTCAGGACCTTCTAAAACGTATAAATCCGTCGAAAACCGGAAGTCGAAAATTTTCATGAATCCAATACTTTCTTCTTGTAAAGATAGAAGAAAGTAATAAATTAGGGTTTGTATGTCACGCTTGAGGAATTATTAGACATACTTCTTCCTCTTTTTAATACATATGTGCAAGACTATATTGAACTCAGATCACCAAAAAATTTCCCTGAAATGCATCAGATGTTGTTGAAGTATGAGTCTCGGCACAGCTCGGATCAATGGGAGTCTCGTAGCCCTCGACAGAGACCCATCATGGAAAACCATTTGAGAAATGAGGGGGATAGAAATTTGAGAGGGGGATAGCGAGTGATGAGTAATAATCTGAGTAATGGTAGTTATGGATTTCGTCGAATTGTGACGAATGCTGGTAATGGTAATAGGAATTTCGGTGGTGTTAGTAATTTTAGAGGCGATGACAGAAATGTTGATAGAAATAGGCGGAGTAGTGACTATTGTCAGACAGGGGGTGTAAGTGAAAGAAGTGTTCCTCTGTCACGAGTAGGGCAATTAACTTTGGATGAGAATTCTGGGGGGCAGGTCAGTGCAAAGGAGAAGTGTTAAGAGGTCGGAGCAGTTAAACTGGTCGGTGGCTGTATTTCGATGTGGTATAGGTGGCGAAGGTATGCAGTCCCAGGTCAAAAAGGAAAAGCCTTCTGCATATCTGAATAGTGTGACTATCAATCCGGTGGAGTTACCCGAGTTATTAATTATTTTCGATGGTATTGTTGTTACAAGTCTCTTCGATACAGCAGCGGAGAAGTCTTTCATTTTGTATGATATTTATCGTAAATACTTTTCGTATAAAAAGTTGAGGAAGTCAAATCTGGTGGTTCACTCGGCGCAAGGAGTAGCGTGTATTAATAAAGGGTCAGTGGAATTGGAGTTTGAAATTCGTTCTGTTAAGACATGTTGGGAGTTTTGTGTGCTGGATGGATTAACGACGCATTGTATAATTGGCTTAGATTACATGAAAGATAGAGGAATTAGTTTGAATTTCTTTAAGAAATCTTTGATCGTAAATAATGATGAGAATGTGAGCAACAAAGAGTCTGTTTCGGTATTGGTTGATTTGGGGGAGTCTGGTTTAAGTGAAGTCGAGAAAGAGGCATTTAATAAATTTTTGGTTGATTTTGGCGACGTTTTTTCAGATAAACCGGGTTTAACGCATGTTGCATGGCATGAAATTGATACTGGTTTGTCCGCACTCATTGCTAGTAAACCGTATCGTTATGACAAAGTAAAGCAAGGTATAATTGACTATCATATTCAGAAAATGCTTGTGGATGATATCATTATGCCGATCGAATCTCCTTTTGCATCGCCGGTGGTGTTGTGCCGTAAAAAAATGGGAAAAATTTGGATGATCCAGAGGCATGGCGGTTTGCAGTAGACTATAGGAAATTGAATGCGATAACACAATACCCTCAATATACAATTCCGGTAATTGATGAAATTTTGCCAAATATTACAAGCACAAATTATATGTTAACATTAGATCTTACTTCCGGTTTTTTTCAAATGCAATGAAGCCTGGGGATATAGCTAAAACGACGTTTATTACTCGAGATGGTTGTTTGGCTTTCAAACGATTGAGTTTTGGTTTATCGGGAGCGCCGGCAACGTTCCAGAAGGCCATGAATAAACATCCAAAAACCTTTACTTGGTAAGGGTGTCTTGGTCTACTTGGATGACATAATTATAATGGCAGCTACGTTTGAGGAGCATTTAAGGCTATTGAGATAAGTGTTTATGTTGTTGAGAGACGCTGGGTTAACAGTAAAATTGGAAAAGTGCAAATTTTTGCGAAAGGAAATAAAACATTTGGGAGTAAGGATTACACGTGATGGTATTAATACAGATAATGAGAAAATTGAAGCAATTACGGCAATGGATCCCCCAAAAATTGGCAAGGAAGTAGTTACATTTCTAGGGATGGTTGCTTGGTTTTCCAAGTTCATTCCTCATTTTTCAGAGTTATGTGAACCACTGTATAATTTAAAAAGGAAGAGAGTAAAATTTACATGGTCTTCAGCGGCTCAGAAGTCTTTCGAATTATTAAAAGAGGCAGTGATATCACCACCATCTTTTAGCTCATCCCGATTATTCTTCTCAGTTTGAAGTATATTGTCATGCGAGTGCAGTGGGGGTTGGAGCGATGTTAGCACAGAAAGGTCGACCGATAGCATTTGCATCAAGAATTTCAAATGCGGCTGAACGGAATTATTCGATTACGGAGAGTGAGTGTCTTGCAGTAATCTGGGCTTTAAATAAATTTCGTTGTTTTTTCACAAATATTCCTGTTAAAGTCATTACTGATCATTCAGCTCTGACGAAGTTAACTAATGGAAAGGGTTTGTCTTCTCGTATGATAAGATGGTGTTTGAAGCTGGCAGAGTATAATGTTGTTATAGGACATAGGGCACGCAAGGAAAATGCGGTAGCTGATGCATTGTCTCGTAACCCGCATGGGGGTTTAGAGGTCACGGAGGAGGCTAAGTGTTGTGTATTGTCTTCGTTAGTGTTAAGGTCACGGGAACAGTTTATGAGGGAACAAAAGCAAGATGAGGAGTTTGGTAGTTTATATTGTTATTTGGAGAATCCAGATGATGTCCCTAGTGCAAATGTGCCTATGTTAGAGAAATGGTTCCAATCTTTTAAGCTTATCGATGGTCTTCTTTTCTATTCTAAAATTGTAAATTCACGTGGTGAATTGAGGGTCTTTATTCCGGCTAGTCTTCGTAAGGCTATCTCTTGAAAGAGTTTCATGATAATCCATTAGCAGGTCACTTAGGAATTAGGAAAACTTATGCTCGAATTTGTGAATCCTGCTACTTACCTAAAATGCGGGAAGCAGTGCGCGCTCATGTCTCCATTTGTAGCACATGCCAACGTTATAATTATAAAAACGTAAGTCCAGCCGGCAAATTAATTCCTATTAAAGTAAATTTTCCTAATGAATGTGTAGGTGTTAATTGGTCTTTATCCATTATCTAACCCTAAAAGATATATATTTGTATTAGTAATAGTTGATTATTTTAGTAAGTGGATGGAGTTAGTCCCCCTTAGGAAGGCTTCTGCACCTGCAGTTGCCGATGCCTTTTTTGATAATTATATTTCAAAATATGGTGCACCATTTAGGGTAGTTAGTGATCAAGGCCCTTGTTTTATATCTGATATTTTTAAGTCTCTGTGTGAGAAGTTAGAGATTGACCATTCTTTTACTGTTCCTTACCGTCCTCAATCTAATATGGCTGAACGTGTAAATCGTACTTTTATTCAAATGATTTCTTCTTACGTGGGTTCACATCGTTCAAATTGGCACCAGTTTCTTCAGCATTTTGCGTATGCATTTCGTACAGCAGTTCATGAGTCGATGTGGAAAACGCTTGCTGAGTTATTTTTGGGTAGAAAAGTTGAAGATTTATGTTTGATGACGTCATTTTGTCTTGTAAATTTTATTTTATAGATTGTTGAATAAGCACAGAAATATGAAGCTGTACATATGTGTCCCAAGTATTGTAAAGTGGAGAATGTTCTATATTGAATTTTTGGGTAATACTTTATTAGCATATGGGAATTTAGGTATATTGCGAAGTAGCATGTGAATAAATTTTATTTTGGACAAATTATGAGTCTTGGTGAGAAAAATTTTGCGCATGGGTTTTTTGGGACTTTGTGCGAATTCTGGTGATAGGAAAATTTTACGTGTAGAGTTTTTTTGCAAAGTTGGGGTTATTTTCACGTGTTGAGCAAATTTCGTAAGTTTAATGTGTTGATGAATTTGAGCACTCTCGGTGACATTTTTTTTTTTTTTTTTTGAAAAGTAATTAGTTTTACAAGTTTTATGAGGCTTTTTTAAGTTAGGAGGATGATTGCTATTGAGTACCGTAAAATGGGGTGAATCGGAACACTTTTCAACTTCAACGATCAAAAAAAGCAACAACTGATTTTTTTATTTTGTTATTTTTCTACTAGAAACTTCGGTCTTGTTTTGTTCTTTCCTTTTTAAGCAAAAACGAAACATTTTTACTGTTTATATATACACTAGCAGGCTATGCCCGCTTCGATGGTCCATATTTCCAAACGAACCTTGACTCAAAGAAAATAGTAATTTAAAAATTTTATTTTAAAGCAGTATAGACTAGAGGTCTGCACGGGCCGAAATTTCCAGGCCCGGGCCCGGCCCGAAAGTTAAAATTTCGGCCCGGGCCCGGCCCGGCCCGAACGAAAGAAATATTGGCCCGACCCGGCCCGGCCCGAAAGTTAAAATTTCGGCCCGAGCCCGGCCCGGCCCGAACGAAAAAAATAATGGCCCGACCCGGCCCGGCCCGAAAGTTAAAATTTCGGCCCGAGCTCGGCCCGGTCCGGAAAAAAGTTTAAAATTCGGGCCGAACCCGGCCCGGCTCGAGTGAATTTCTACAGTACATTGATCTTTAATCTTATGGAAGAGTTCCGACCAAAAAAAAAATTATATTAATCTTTTTTTTTCCATGTTTATAATCTCCATTTATTCAGAAGTGCCGTAGGCTGCGATATTTATGCTTTTAAATGAATCGTTGTTTGTTGTATGTAAATGTTTCAGTTATCACTAGTATTATTAATCCATATTCCCTGTAATGGAGACAAAAAAAATCGAAAAAGCGGTATATGGTAAAATTTCCAAAGACGAAATCGCTTTGGAACGCTTTGTCCCTTCTTAACAGATGTAAATGTTTAATATATTTTTTTTCTCCCGTATTGTTGTATTCATTTTGCATGGATGAACATTTTAAAAGACACTTTCAGTTTTCAGTTTAAAAAAAAATTCCGTCATAATCATGTTTTTTTTATTTTTGTGTGTGTTTAATTCTATTTTAAAACGCCTAGTAATCTACGATTCTTTAAAAGGAATAAATTCTAATGTTTAATTGTAGAATAATGACGGCTTAAAAGTATATGCTTTTTTTTGCAGAAATTTTTGGACAAACCCAAATATTACTGATTTAAAAAAAGTCGAGAAAAGGATTTTCATATAGGAAGATTCAATAGGAACTGATTATTTTGGTCCATGAAAACTAGAAGGAATGGAATCAGTCTCGGCTTCGTACGGAAAAAAAAGTTAGGCCCGGCCCGATACTCCAGCAAAAAAATTAAGGCCCGAGCCCAGCCCGGCCCGAAAAGATTAGTGACTAGGCCCGGCCCGGCCCGGCCCGAAAGGATTAGTGACTAGGCCCGGCCCGGCCCGGCCCGAGTCTTCAGAAGTAAGGCCCGAGCCCGGCCCGGCCCGAATGCCATTATTGGAAATCGGCCCGAGCCCGGCCCGCGGGCCGGGCCGGGCTCGGGCTTCGGGCCGAGGCCCGGCCCGTGCAGACCTCTAGTATAGACCACCCTGGAATGCTCTTTCGTATTGCTGAAAATCATGCCAACGCCATTGCAATATTGTACTATTGTAAGTCTTGGCGAAAATTTGGGCAATTAAGCACCATCTCTTTTATTTTATCATTTATAGTAGAGTTTCGTATGAACATGAGACCGTTATGACAACAGGAATCAAAATGTTCTCGAGTCATCACAGTATTACATTAGAGGGCATTGCAATGATTAGTGAGATTGATTATCAAACTCTATTAACTTTCGGATTATACATTATCATTTCTTAGTTCTTAAAATCTCCATCTGAACTTGCACTATGTGTAGTTCTGGTAGTCTACATACAATGTCATTTCATGTTAAATTTTTTAATAAACGTCCTCTTCTAGCAGGTCTACTGTTGCTTCCTATCTACCTTAATCTGTTCCAGCAAGAATACTTAGAGTAAAAAATATAAAGAATTATTGACAGATAAAGAAGAGTTTTATGATTTATGACGGCCATTTATCTACACGTGGGATATAGGCCCTAAGGAAAGGGTGCCCTCCATGGGGATGGCAGACGAAGAAGGGTATTTCACTTATATATTTATTAGAACAATGAAGCATAAAAAGTGTGTTTAAAAGCTGTATTATTCGAATAACATTAAAATTACATCAATTTCACTGCCTCTTCCTTTTATAAAACAGTTGCTAACATGTAGCCGTTAAATCAGAATAATCTTGATGACTAAATTTTGTAGAAAAATAAGTCTTTAGTTTGCATCTAATAAAATCTTTCTACCTTCTGTAATCGATTCCATTATGATTTTTAGTGTCAAACATTAGAAGTGCTAGAAACGATATTGTTACAAATGTACCAGACTTATTTCATGTTTGTCCTCAAATAAATGTGAAATTTACGATCATCCATTATTGGTAGTATTTAATCTTATAGCTTGACGATAGTTTTTTGTTCGACGGGGTAATGAAGTAGTGTCTAATAGTTTAATATTTGACAAAGCTCTGTTGATAGGGCTTATCGTTAATTAAAGCTGCTACGTAATTATGAAAAACAAAATTTTCAGTTGTCGAGATTTCATGTGTATTTTTTTCTTAACCAATTTTAAAGTAATTTATTTTCCTTACATTTTTTAAAATTGTAATGAATGATAAATTAATTGCAAATATTTTTTCATTATAATAATTTTTCCGACACATTGAAAATATTGCTTTTTTGGTGATAATGAAATAACTGCAGATGAAAAAGGTATAATAGTAAGACTAAAACACAGATTTAACGACTGCTTGGCGTATGACTTGGCGGTGGCCCGATAAGTACGCTAATTCTAACAATTTAAATATCCAGTCAGACTGTAAACAAATAATGGGTACTAATTGATTATTCCGTCGATCAATTTCGCCAAATTATACAAATGGACATAATTTTTATTTTAAATAACCAAAGAATCAATAAATTACTAAAATGTTAATAGAAATACAAATAAACATCGAATTAAAATTGGTTGATGAAGTAACAATTACGTATAACACATTTAATGTCAAATAAATGTGACATTTACGATCATCCATTGACCTTTAACCTTATACTTTGACGATAGTTTTTTGGTCGATGGGATTATCAAGTATTACCAAATTATATAAGCAAATTGTATAAACAATAATATTGCCAATAATATTTAGGTGCAGGTGTCATCTACGGATCCCGTTGGCGCGATTGCAGCAAATTACGATTTTATGCCTCACGTGGTAATCCGGTAATAGTTGATTATTTTTGAGTAAACTATTTCATTATTTTTCTTTTCTCTTTTAAAATTATATAAATTGTTTTGTTCCATAATTATTTATTGACTTATTTTATTATTATTATTTCCTTTTTAAAATAATAGAAAATAAATAAAAGTAATATAAATGTAATTGGTATTTGAAAAAGCAGTGTTCTCCAAATTGGCATCATAAAAAAAAATCACGCCAAGGTGATGCGTGTATAAAAGTGGAAAAATGTTTGCAATAATATAAACAAAAAAAAACGTAAACAAATAATTAAAAATTCGCCATTTCGATAGTTTTTTAAAATAACATCAAGCATAAAATCAAATAACATCAAGGTTAATTCTCCAGTCGGGCAGCAACAGTAAATTTTCTTTTCTTCGTCTGTTTCATAATAAAAAAACATAAATTTAATAACTTCTAATTAAATAATCTGATTAATTTTCTGTAATCGGATTTATGATCTAAAAGTATCCTTAATACACAAACAAAACAGCGCAGTTGTCATGTACGCGCCGAGGTCGCCGCGATAATTTTTTACACTAATTTGGCGGAAACATCGTTTTCGAATGCCAGTTTCATATATATATATAAATTATTTTCTATTATTTAAAAAATAATAACAATTAGTATTTAAATAATAAGTATAGAACAAAACAGTTTACATAATTTTAAAGAAGAGAAAGGAAATAAAAAAAAACATTTTATTAATAATTAAATAACAATAGTCGGGTTGCCATGCCAGGCAAAATAACATCAATTTAGTGTCTATTAGTTACCTCGGTGTGTATATGATATTTGTGCAAACAAAACTTCCGATAATATAATAAATGACGTCATACTTATTTTCTTTTGAATTTTTTTATTTTAATTTTTCATGTGGATACTGTTCAACTAAAAATTGATTGCCGAGGAGAAATTATTGTTCCATATTTTGATTTTCTTGGCAACGGGAAAGAAAATGGTTATTTTTTATCGAAAAAATTTTAATTGATTCTGTATGAAAAATAATGAAATTTTGCATTATTAAGGAAAATATTTGAATAAATCAATTAAAAATTAGCATATGTTCACCGGAAATCGTGTAGCTTTCCAACGGTGAAAGAATTTTTCAAAACCGTCAAGTAGTTTCGGAGCCTATTCAATTCAAACAAACAAACTGTTGAAATACCCTATTTTAGATATGAGATTTTAGAATAAGGAATACAGAATACAGAAAAGGTTAAGGTTGTACGCTAAATTGTGAGGATTTCAGGTGTTAACGAAAAGCCAGGTGCACGAATTCGGTAAGCGGACTACGAGGAGCTGATTTATCCCTTTATTTGTGGGGAGAAATTTTCAAAGGATAGCGCCAAAGTTATACCGAAATGTATAGACGATTACACGTCGTTATATAAAAGATATTTAAGATATTTTGTAATACAAGCCTTTACAGTAAGTGATTCTGTGATATTTTATGGCCTTGTTGTGAAACTTACTTCGGACACCGGTTAGAGTAGGCACAATACTTATGGAATTTTATATAAGAATGGACAGGATATGTTTCCCTCCCATGCAGCTGGGAACTGCGATATTTCCAAAAGCACAAGAATTCGAAAACAAGTTGTAAATTTTAAGAACGAAAAAGGGGTTATTTTACCGCGCAGGTAAATAACAATAGGAATGTTTCTCTAGTATCAGGTGGCCGAAAAGGTGTTTTCCCATGCAGGAAATATTAAAAGGATATATTAAATTTGAGAGAGAACCAATCGGAATATTGTTATTATTAACAGGAGAACCACTGAGCACTTGGATATTTTTCAGGATTGATGTTGGGAGGGTAGAAAAGTTCCCGATTGGCTATAGAAAAAGGGAAAAAAATTTAATTGTAAAAAAAGAAGTATATACACGGGAACACGGAGTTATTTTGGGGGCAGTTAGTTGAGTTTTCGAATTCAAAGTGATAGTTTGTTATATTTTAATGTGTAGTTCCCTGTCATAATGGATTTACGTTTAAAGAGAAGAGGTAAGGAACAAATCTTTATTTTCCATTTTTACTCTGAGTAAAATTCCTAAATAATAGGCAATTCTCTAATGTTGTTTATAAATTAATTATTACACTAATACTATTACTAAATGTTTTTTTTTTTAATATTGTGTTTAATTATATTAATAAACAAATGTTAAATTCAAAAGGAGTTTTCTGTTCTTTTGAGTCTGGGTTTTTATAATTTTTTTTTTAAATTAAATACAGGTTAAATTCTTAAGGTATTATAATTTCTTTGCGTTCATCGGCCAGTTAACTTATTCGAATAAAAGTTAGAAATAAGGGGAGAGAAACGCAGCCCCCCAACAAAACGATCAAATCTTTCCTCTTTATAATATTAGTATAGATTATGAATTTTATTAATGGTGTTCCGATTCACCCCGCAGATAGGGGTGAATCGGAACAAATGTTATAATTTTTATTTATGCCTATTCAATCTTTAATAGAATTAATAAAAACAGGTAATAGATAAGGGAGGAATAGGAACACATAGTTACTGTGAAACCAAGCCTTTATTTTATATACAAGTAAATATATGCTTTTTTTAAAATTGGAAAACAACTTTGAAATCGAGAAAAATTAAAATTCATTTTAAGAAATTATATTCGAATTGCAGAAGTAGAATTTAATACAATTTCAACCCTGTTCTGTGTTATTCTTTACTAGTAGTCATTGGGTAAATGAATCTATTGAGTAGCCCCAATCGCTGCATATATTAACACGATCTACTAATACCTCCTCATCCCCAGCCCTTAGTACTGTTTGCATCCCTCTCTTTTTTAATTGGTTTTTCATTTTGAGAAGTTTGTGTAATATTGTGGATGTCAGAGAATAATTCTGTGCAGTTTTTCTAACTAATTTGCTTTTTTTAAATTATTTTATTGTGTGTTCCATGTTTGTTGGATTAGACGTTGACCTCTTTTGTTTAACCAAGTAATTTCTTGGCACCTTTAAAATCTTCAAGTAATTTTAACAAACAAATTATTGTTACAATACATTTTCATACATATGTTTTCATATATTACATGAAACTATTACTGTATAGAAAAATAAACCATAAGGAAAAACGTGTTCCGATTCACCCCGTAAATTTTAAAACTCTGTTGTTACATGCCATTTTTCATTTTTTCATTATGCAGTTTAGAAATAAGTAGAATTTAATAGAGCATATCGTTTACAGGTCCTCCCTCTCTTAGGTTTAGAATATGAAAAATACTATAGTTACATACAAAGTTTTGAAGCCGTTGAAAAAATGAGGTTTTTGAGGATCCTCTTGAAGTTTTTTTATATACCCCAGTAGTAGTGCCAACACCTCAAAACTGTATTTCCCAACTCTTAATGTTATTGCCTTCTTATAAAAAAATTGACAATTAAAAATATCATCACATGTATGTGTAATGAATTTATTTGTATGACCGAGAAGTTTCGTTCCTATTCACCCCATTTTACGGTATGTGATTTTTTATGCAGACTGATGTTTTTTTTTTTCGTGATGGGTTAAAAGTTGATATTTTGGAAGTTATTATTCGGCACCAAATTTCACCCATCACCTTCGTTTCTTGTGCGGCTCAAAATTTGTTTCAAGAAAAAGTCCAGGGCATGCATTTTGCCCAGTCCTTTTTCTCTGTAGATTCCGAGGGGGGGGGGCTGTAAGGGAGTGTCCCTTTGTAAGAAAGGCACTCTGGTATTTTGAGTGAGATCGTGGCGACAAAATTCTAACATGTGTGGCGCAAAAGCGACATCTATCCTTTATGCAACTGTAATTTTCCGGAGTGTGCGTGGCGCCCTCGATCTACAGTTAACTGCGGTTATGAGTTTTATGCAAATTTCTAGCTCCGTCTTCAGTTTGCAAAGTATAAAAGCTGTGAGTTGGTGTGTGGTGTGTGTATTGTGTGGCGTGGTGAGCCGGGATAGCTTCCAGCTAAGAATAGCAGAGCTGCTGTGTGAAGGTATAGAAAAAAATTAGCAATAAAGTCGGGTAAGAGTTAGTTGGCACTGTGATTGTTTGAGAATAAAGTTATTGGTGCAGCCGCGGACTGTTTTTTACGGGTTAGATTAAGATTAGAACGCGAGCTGAAAAGAAGAGCCGGGGTTAGTGCTTCGAACCGGACTTAGTTGTAACGTGAGTAAACTAAAGTTTTATTTTCATAGTATTGTGTTTAGTTGTCAGAAATATTGAACTTTGGCTCCACTCCCAATTGTCCGAACTGCAGTAAATAGAAGAGTTGAATTTTAACTTTACTTAGAATATGTCCTCATTTGACCGACATGTCACAGGCGACACCCAACGCCACGTCACAGGTTCAGATTTAAAATCGATAACTAGTACGAAAAGTATGACTTATGAAAACATTGTTGCATTTGAAATTACGTGTATTAAAAAAAATATATACAATATATACATTAAGCATAATTTATTCATTCATTTATGTATTATTATTTTAATGAAAGGATCGTTAAATATACCAATTCTATTTTCTGTTGAACATAACTATAGGGATTAGGGACATGACATTCACTATCAAAGTAATAAAAAAGATGGAAAATAAATGACAATTTTAAATTCAAATTTATTAAAATTAAAAAAACTTAATAATTCAATGGTTATTTATAAAAATACCTATGGTATTCTCGCTACACATTTATGTAACGCTACCTGCCAACTGATAAACACTGTTTCGGATTCTTAAATTAAGTTTTTTCATCTCAAAAGTGATTGTTTTGAGCCAAGTGAAATATTATTTATTTTGAGAATTTTTTTTTTAATCAGTTGTACAATATTTACATTAAACTAAACACTAGCAGGGGAGACCGAGCTTAGCTCGGTCAAAATTAACTTTGTGTTCAACTCGATATAGTATTTTCACTGTATCATTAACTCTGTATTATTACTGTAAAACATGTTTATAATAGTATTATTTAGAAAAACAATCAATAAGAAAACTATGTTTTTATGCGCATATTTATAAATTTTATTTTATTTTAAATTTTACAACGAAAGGACATCGATCTAAATCACTTTTTTAGCTCGACTCTGATTGGTTTAACCATGGATCTCGAATCCTCTTAAGAATGTATAAAAAAAATTCTTTACATTCTGAAAGACAATATATTTTGCTAGATATAGCCAAATTTGAAGGCATTCTTTCATTTGGCTCCAAATACGTGTTTTGGTTTTCGTAAATTTTATAGTCGATTTTTTGGCCATATGTCGCCAATATTTTGTCAAATATCACCAAGTTATTGGCTTTTGCCATATTCTCGTGACCCTGACCCGTATTACCCAAAATGAGCCACTAATCAAATTTGATCAAGCATGTGACATAGCTCAATCGTCTTCAGGTAATCAAAAACAGTAGAATATAAAATTGAATCAAAATCGTTCAAGCCATTTTTTAGGTAAAATTAGCTTGGCAGCATTCAGCAATGAAGCGAAATGACCCACTAATATAATTTTGTTTAACATGCGACTCAGCCCAATAGTCTTCTCGTGACAAAAAACGTTTTGTTTCAAAATTTAGGTAAAATTGATTGAGTCGTTATTGTATATGTTACAGGCCAAACCCGATTTTAGGCCAAACTAGATTGGCCTAGGCCAAACTAGTTTATCCTAACGCCCATCGGATAGACTAGTTTTTCCTAGGCCAAACCGGTCTATCCTAACGCCCATCGGATAAACTAGTTTTTCCTAGGCCAAACCGGTCTATCCTAACGCCCATCGGATAAACTAGTTTTTCCTAGGCAAAACTAGTCTATCCTAAGGCCCGCAGGACAATCTAGTTTTTCCTAGGCCAAACTAGTTTGGCCTAACTCTTATAGGATAAACTAGTTTAGCCTGCTGTTTATTGGTCTGAACTAGTTTCTCCTAGGCCGATCTAGTTTATCCTAGGCCAATTCAATTTGGCGTGATTTTATTGAATTCAATGGCGCCACAGCGCCAACATTCTAGTTTGTCCTAGGCTGATCTAGTTTATCCTAGGCCAATTTAATTTTACGTGTTTTTAGCTCGCAAGCGTCAAAGCCTGAGAAATAATGGGCTCGGAGGTTCTGTATGTATGAATGTACGTATATATGTACGTGTGTACGTACGTATGTACGTGCGTATGTACGTAACACGATAACTCGTGATAGAAATATCCGATTTGCTTCAAATTTTGGATGTACGTTCATTGATATAAGGTACTTTTTTGATTAATATTGGGAATTCATTGGATAAGAATAAAGGGAAGCGAAAGGGAGGCTAATCCAACACCGTTAATTTAGAGAAATGAATTTTTGATGCAAAACTATCAGTTTTCATTTAAAATTTTAGATATAGGATCATTCTGACTAGGTGCCTCCATGATTAGTTGTGGATGTTTATTGCTTAAGTGTAAAAAAAGGGCAATGTAGGTTACCCCCCCCCCCCATAATTTAGATAAATGGTTTTTGACGCAGAATTTACGGATATGCTTCACATTTGTATATAGGTTCTTTCTGATAAGGCGATTCCCTGAATAGTTTTGAGGGTTTAATGGTTAAGTATGAAGGGAAAAATGAACGATTACCATCTTACATAGAAAAAACTAGTTAATCCTATGGGCATTTAGATAAACAAGTTTGGTGTAGAAAAAACTAATTTATCCAATTGGCATAAGGATAAAATAGTTTGGCCTAGGCTAATTTAATTTAGCTCGAAAATGGGTTTGGCCAGTAAAAAACATATCTTTCACTAGAAAAAGTATAAATGTGTGTCAAGAGTCATTGCTTATAACATCAGTACAGAAATTTAACATGTTCACCTTAGAGACATGATGCATTGGACATGGTGTTTGCTTATTCAAGCAAATTATTATTATTTACTTTAATAATATTTACTTTTGTACAGGCAGAGCTCTGTCTGTACAAAAATCAGTGAAAAAAGACTCAGTCCGGCTCGATCTGGCCCTACTCAATTTCTGCAAAAAAATTCAGGTTTTACTTCACATACAATTAAGATTCCTTTAAAAAATACTGCTTATATACTTATTGGATAGATTTACAATGTATTTTTAAATTATGTTGTGTTCACAGAATGGAAAATACACAATGTATTAATGATTATCTAGATTCTTAGAGTTTCAATATTCAAATATGGATTCATTAAATAATCAATGTAGTTTAGAAGAAAAGAAAAAATATGAGAGTTATAAATATCATAACTTTTGAATCCGTTCAGTAAAAGTAGATTTGTGAATATGTTTCTCTGTCATTTCTTAAGGCTTTTCTCAAATCCTGAAGAGCTACATCCTATCATATTTATGAACTACTTCCTTTTCGGAAATGCATAAGGTTAACAGATTCAGATAATATATAATCGAATGGCGTAAATTATTTTTTCATAAAAGCGATGTATCTTTGAGAAAATAATAAAGCTACGTTTTGAATCGAATTTCTGGTTGCGACTTCACGAAAAAAAAAAAATTGATGCCGTGACAAGAATAGCTTATATGTCGACAGGTAATTAATTTCTCAAAAATGGAAAACGCTGCTCGATTGCAGATTTTGTTCAGCTTCATTCTGGCTCGAATATGCAATAATAATAATGATAATAATAATAATAATAATAATAATAATAATAATAATAATAATAATAATAAATGCAAGTCAGATCTCAGTTGGCATGAGTGTGCAGAAAAAAAAGCAAACACCATGTCCAATGCATCATGTCTCTAAGGTGAACATGTTAAATTTCTGTATTGGTGTTATAAGCAATGACTCTTGACACACATTTATACCTTTTCTAGTGAAAGATATGTTTTTTACTGGCCAGATCCGTTTTCAAGCTAAATTAGATTAGCCTCGGCCAAACTATTTTATCCTTATTCCAATTGGATAAACTAGTTTTTTCTACACCAAACTTGTTTATCTAAATGCCCGTAGGATAAACTAGTTTTTTCTATGTAAGAGATGTAATTTTTCTCTTCATACTTAACCATTAATCCCCAAAACTATTCAGGGAATCGCCTTATCAGAAAGAACCTATATACAAATGTGAAGCAAATCCGTAAATTCTGCGTCAAAAAAAAAAAAAAAAAAAATCTAAATTATGGGGAGGGGTTAACCTACATTGCCCTTTTTTTACACTTAAACAATAAACATCCACAACTAATCATGGAGGCGCCATGGAGGCGTCAGAATGATCCTATATCTAAAATTTTAAATGAAAACTGATAATTTTGCATCAAAAATCCATTTCTCTAAATTAACGGTTGGAGACTAGTCTCCCGTTCGCTCCCCTTTATTCTTATCCAAAGAATTCCCAAAATTAATCAGAAAAGTACCTTATATCAATGAAAGTGCATCCAAAATTTGAAGCAAATCGGATATTTCTATCACGAGTTATCGCGTTACGTACATACGCACGTACATACGTACGTACATTCGTACATACATTGTACATTCATACATACAGAACCTACGAGTCCATTATTTCTCAGGCTTTGACGCCTGCGAGCTAAAAACACGTAAAATTAAATTGGCCTAGGATAAACTAGATCAGCCTAGGACAAACTAGAATGTTGGCGCTGTGGCGGTCATTGAATTCAATAAAATCACGCCAAATTGAATTGGCCTAGGATAAACTAGATCGGCCTAGGAGAAACTAGTTCAGACCAATAAACAGCAGGCTAAACTAGTTTATCCTGTAAGAGTTAGGCCAAACTAGTTTGGCCTAGGAAAAACTAGATTGTCCTATGGGCCTTAGGATAGACTAGTTTGGCCTAGGAAAAATTAGTTTATCCGATGGGCCTTAGGATAGACCGGTTTGGCCTAGGAAAAACTAGTTTATCCGATGGGCGTTAGGATAGACCGGTTTGGCCTAGGAAAAACTAGTCTATCCGATGGGCGTTAGGATAAACTAGTTTGGCCTAGGCCAATCTAGTTTGGCCTAAAATCGGGTTTGGCCTGTAACATATATAATTAGAATGACCCTAGCTCATTAAGACCGAAAATGACCCACTAATAGAATTTTCGCGAGCATGTGTCCAAGCCAAATGGTTTTCTCTTGCTCAAAAACGATACAATACAAAGTATAGTCAAAATGGTGAGTACCATTTTCTATATAAAATTAGCATGACCCATCATGACCAACAAATGACCCTTATAATCGAAATCTCTTAAACGTGTGGTCTAGCTCTTTAGTTTTAGCATGCCGAAAAACATTAGATACAAAATTTAGATAAAATCGATTGAGCTGTTTTTTAGATATAGTTGGTTTGACCCTGACCCCTTATAATCCAAAATGACCCATTGATCGAATTTTCACAAAAATCTGTCCTAACCCAATGATTTTCTTGTGACCGAAAACGATAAAATGCAAAATTTAATCAAAATTGCGCGAAACGTTGTCAAGATAAAATTAGAATGACCCAAAAGTGGCTCACCAATCGAAATTTCTCGAACATGTGACCTACCCCAATGATTTTCTCATGCCAAAAATATGTTGTATACAAAATTTCGTTAAAATCGACCCACCCATTCTTTAGATATAGCTTGACCTTGACCCATTAAGACCCACAAATGACCCTTATAATCGAAAGCTCTCGAATATGTGACTTAGTCCATTAGTTTTCTCGTTTCTAAAAATTGTTACATACAGAATTTCGTTAAAATTGATCCTGCCGTTCTTTAATTATACATAGCTTGACCCAGACCCTTTATGATCCAAAATGACCCATTAATCGAAATTTTTCGAACATGTAACCTAGTCCAATGATTTTATCGTGCCAAAAAAATGTTGCATACAAAATTTCATTAAAATCGATCCACCTGTTCTTTAGATATAGTTTGACCATGACCCATTATGACCCATCATGACCCACAAATGACCCTCATAGTCGAAATCTCTCAAACATGTGATTTAGCCCATTAGTTTTCTCATGTCAAAAAACTGTCACATACAAAATTTCGTTATAATCCATCACGCCGTTCTTTAAATATAAATAGCTTGACCCAGACTCTTAATGACCCAAAATGACCCATTAATCGAAATTTTTCGAACATGTAACCTAGTCCAGTGATTTTATCGTGCCAAAAAAATTTTGTATACAAAATTTCGTTAAAATCGATCCACCTGTTCTTTAGATATAGGTTGACCATGACCCATTATGACCCATCATGACCCACAAATGACCCTCATAGTCGAAATCTCTCGAACATGTGATTTAGCCCATTAGTTTTCTCATGTCAAAAAACTGTCACATACAAAATTTCGTTATAATCCATCACGCCATTCTTTAAATATAAATAGCTTGACCCGGACTCTTAATGACCCAAAATGATCCATTAATCGAAATTTTTCGAACATGTAACCTAGTCCAATGATTTTATCGTGCCAAAAAAATGTTGCATACAAAATTTCGTTAAAATCGATCCACCTGTTCTTTAGATATAGGTTGACCATGACCCATTATGACCCACAAATGACCCTCATAGTCGAAATCTCTCAAACATGTGATTTAGCCCATTAGTTTTCTCATGTCAAAAAACTGTTACATACAAAATTTCGTTATAATCCATCACGCCGTTCTTTAAATATAAATAGCTTGACCCAGACTCTTAATGACCCAATATGACCCACTGAAATTTTTCTCGAACATGTAACCTAGCCCAATGTTTTTCTCGTGCCCGAAAACCATAGAATGCAATTTTTAGTCAAAATTGCGTGAGAAAATCGCTAGATAAAAATAGCATGACCCACAATGACCCCAAGAATGACCTACTTACCGAATTTTCTCGAACATGTTACCTAACCCAGTGGTCTTCTTGTAATCCAAAACGATACAATATAAAATTTGGTCAAAATCGTTAGAGCCGTTTTTTAGATAAAAATGGGTTGACCCATAATGACCCCAAAATGACCCACTAATCGAAATTTTTCGAACATGTGAACCAGCCCAATAGTTTTCTCGTGCCAAAAAACGATTGGATACAAAATTGCCTTAAAATCCATCCAGCCGTTCTCTAGATATAAATAGCTTGATCCTGACCCATTGTGACCCAAAATGACCCAGTAATCGAATTTTCCCGAACATGGGACCTAGCCCAGTGGTCTTCTCGTGCCCGAAAATGGTAAAATCCAAATTTTTGCGAAAATCGTTAGAGCCGTTTTTGAGATAAAATTTACCCACACACACACACACAATTTTTGCTCGCATTATAGTATAAGATAAACTAAAGCAACTCGTGATTTTTTTAAAAGACTAAGATTTTTAGATTAACTTTTAAGCGATAACAAATTAGTGGTGGTTTTCTTCTTCGTCGTCTTTTTCTCTTTTCTTCTTTCGTCTGCTGGCTTAAAAAGAAAATATTGAAGTCTGGAGTCCACCGATTTTATCTTGACCTTTAGATAATATCGGTGGGTCTATTCACTAGGAGAGTTTAAAAAGCTTCGCTTGAAATCCCAGATAATAAATGTGCTAAGCCAGCAGTGTTTTATGCGACCATACTTTTTATTTTCTCCGATCTTTACAAGATGAAAGTATAGGATTCGTGAAAATTTTGAACTTTCGGTTTTCGACAGATTTACACATTTAAAGCTGCTATCAGATTCACCAATATTTCGAGAGATTTTTGAGCCAACACTTGATTTCCTCCAACTTTTCGCGAAATATCCTTACTACACACACTATGATAGCAAACAGAAATGTTCCCCAACTTTTTTCCGCAGTTCCAAAAAAGTCTCCGCTCCCCGAGACTTTGCATCCAACATCGAACATTTCAACGAATCAGAGATAAGCGATTGATACGAATAGGCGATAAATAGTAACGGCTGGTAGTAGTAGTACTAGTTTTCCTGCTTTTCCTCCGACTTTTTCCAAGACAATTGTAACCTTTTTCTCTCTTTGAACCGGAAAAAGTTGGGGTTAAAATCGGCTGAAAAGTTTGTTGCTCATAAAGTTTGTGAATCTGATAGTAGCTTTAGGAGTCAAAGAACCCAAAAAACCTGTTTTTACTAAATGTCTATCAGTCATTCTGTCACTTTGTGAGTCTGTATGTAGCAATATTTAGTGAGCGCTCTCTCTCAAAAACTAATGCAGAGAATTTCGCAAAACTTTAGATTCAATTACATCTTCATATAAACTGGAGCTGATTAATTTTTGGTGTATATCACCCAACAGATGGCACTGCTACGCTGCCTTATTCACGATTTCCACTATAGCTATATATGAAGAACTAACCAACGGATTTTTACAAAACTTCCGTTAATCTTTGATATAATATTGTGTTGATTACTTTTTGGTACAAATCGCCCAAGTGCTGCTGCTATGCGGCGTTATTTATGACTATTACAATAGCTCTATTGCATGAACTAATGCACGAATTTTCATCAAATTTATGATTTAGTTTGTCCCAGATATTAATTTGTGTTCTTCAGTATTTGGAGGAAATCGTTCAACAGGTGGCGCTTCTATCCAGATTTTTTTTATGATTTGTGCAATGATTTTATCTCAAACTAACGCACGGATTTTCATCAAACTTCAGATTCAGATAGAATTTGATAAAAGTTTTGCTGTTCAAAATTTAGTGTAAGTCATCCAACCAGTGATGTTGTAATGTTTTATTTTTCTGTAGATATTAACATGAATGAGAAAGAAAGAAGCTTTGAGATTGCCACTTGCGTCTAGTTTTTAATTATTTTCATCCAAACTAGTCGGATGTAGCAATCTCAAAACTTTCTTTTATCTAATATACATTAATACTTCAAAATTCGCTATCACAATGTCAAAATCAAATGGAAATCTGTGTCCATCATGGGGGTTCTAATGATATCAATTCCGTGCATTAATACGTGAAATATGACTATTGCTAAAATCACGTCAATCATTCAAAGTTCAGCATAAAAGCGACACTTGTTGGTTGATTTACACCGAAACCTAATCTGCAACAACTTATGTTAACATCTAAATGAATCTGAAGTTTGATGAAAATCTGTGCCTTAGTTCTTGAGATAGAGCTATTGCGGAAATCGCAAAACATGCAGCATAGAAGCGCCATCTGTTAAGCGATTTACCTCAAAAGGTAGAAAACGTCAATTGATGTCAAGGACTAACTGAATCTGAAATTTGATGAAAAGCCGTGCATTACTCTTGGAGATCTATCTCACGCTTGTTAAGATGTCAAAATTCGATATCACAGTGCCAAACTTAAAATCTATATCCATCATGGCGATTCTTATGATATCAAATTCCGTGCATTAATTCTTGAGGTATGACTAATTGGCCACCGATGTCGGTTCATGACAATGAAGTATCATTTATCGGTATCATGTCAGTAAAAGAAAAAAAAAAAAAAAAGAGCTCCTAGTCTTGTTTGGTCAGTTATCTGTCTGTGCCTGTAAAAGAGTTTACCGTACAACAAATGAATCTCAACACGAAAAATGCTTTTAAACATTTCCGTCTCTTTTCCAAACCTTGAATTTTAAAAAAGGATAATAAAACTCGCAAAGATTAAGTTTTTAGTTTTTTCTATCTTTGCAAGAAGAAAGTATTACATTCATGAAAAATTTCGACTTCCGGTTTTCGATGACTTTATACGTTTTAGAAAATCCTTAATACGATTTGGGGATTTTTAGAAAATATCTGTCTGTGAGTCAGTCTGTCACACTGTGAGTCTGTATGTGACAAAAAGTTTGTGAGCACTCTATTTCAAGAACTAATGTACGGAATTCACAAAACTTTAGATTCAGTTAGATCTTAATATAAACTGGAGTTAATTACTTTTTCGTGAAAATCGCTCCACAGGTGGCGCTGCTATGCTGCATTATTCATGATTATCGCAATAGTTCGATTTAAAAAACTAATGTCCAAATTTTCATCAAAATTCAAATTTATTTGGTCCCTAATATAGATTAGTATTGTTTAGTTTTTGGTGCAAATTGCACTACTGGTGGGGCTGTTACGCTGCATTTTTCAGATTTCGCGATAATTATAGATCAAGAACTACTGCATGGATTTTCATCAAACTTCAGATTAAGACAGATCCTTATAAAAAATTGATCCTTTTTGTGTGTGTGTGTGTGTGCGTGTGTATGTATGTACATTAACCAACAAGTGGTGCTGTTATGCAGAATTTTTTAATATTTCCGCAATAGCTCTACCTCAGAAACTAATGCACAGATTTTCATCAAATTCTTCATTCAGTTAGAAGCTGATATACAGTTGTTGGTGACAAGGTTTTTGAGTAAATCACTTGACCAGTGATGCTTCTGTGCTGCATTTTCAGGAAGTATTAGTAAGTATGAGATAGAAGAAATTTTTGGGATTGCCACAACCGACTAGTTTTCTGTAAAGTACTTCAGTTGGTGTTAATTAAAAATTTTGGTTCTAAAGCTATAGATTTATTTATTTTCAATACATTTATAAATATTTTCTACTAGTTATAAATTTCTATTAAATTTTTCAAATAAATAAGTCCTTATAACTGCTAGAAGTTAACTGTGAAGGCATTATGTCTGAAAAAAATTATAAATATTGAAAAGGACATAAATTATGCTTCAAAAATAAGTTTTTAAATTATATATTACATAGCTCCACAAATATTAAAAATTCTAAAGAATTATATTTAATTGAACTATGACAAAATTTAATACATCAAAGCATTCATGGATACATTTTTGCATGTCAATACGGAAAGATAGGTCATAGAATGAACAATGTTGAAAGAGAAATTTGGAAGGATTCAGTATTTGAGGAGAGTTTAGTACATAAGCATATAAAAATAAAGAAAGTAATGATAAAAAAAAAAAAAAATGTTCTCCAAATAAAATTTGTTGAATTAAAATTTTGGAAAGCTCCCTTCTATTTAAAAAATTACATAAAAGTCCTCTTGCATGAACATATTCATGCATATGCTAATTCTTAATATTAAAATATAGTATGAAATATGCATAATTCATAACACTATTTTTAATAGTGAGAGATTGTGCTTTTATTAATGACTTTATATGACTTTAAATGTTTATAGAGAATAAAATAAGACATATAAATAGCTCTTAAAATTAATTAATAAAACATGCTGTAACTAAGTATAACCATTATCCTCTTTAATATAATAAAGCAGTAAAAATAGAAAAACAAAAGAGGAATTAAAAGTCAAAGAAAAAGAAATTGTATGGCCATTTTATAATTTAGCTGACATATTTTCAATTCTTACTATAAACCACTAAAAAATCCATCAATGTGTTATTCTAGTATCCATGTCTCCATTATTGAAAAATTGGGTTATAATTCACTTTCTCATAATGAATCATAATTAAAATCAAAGTTAGATCTTAATATAAACTGGAGTTAATTACTTTTTCGTGAAAATCGCTAAAAAATCCATCAATGTGTTATTCTAGTATCCATGTCTCCATTATTGAAAAATTGGGTTATAATTCACTTTCTCATAATGAATCATAATTAAAATCAAAATTTTTCATTTCGATAAATAAATGTATTATACTCAAATTCAATTAAATATCATTAAAAATAATTAATTAAAATTGTTTTACTTATAATTAAAATGCTTACTGAATAAAAGTCAATTATGGCCAAAAACAAAAGCCGGTTAAAACCAATAAAAACGACTGGCCTGGCTTTTTTTTAAATTTTAGCCGGCTTTTTGCAACTCTGACTTAAAAACTTTGAGTTTATATCTTGCTATGACTTATAAAATGATTAACATAAAATAAATATTTTTATTACGTGTGTAAAAAAAAATAAAAAATAAAAATAAAAAAGTCTAGTTATATATATATTTTGCCACAGTTTTAAAATGAGATATGAAAAATAATTTTTTCTTTTCATTCGAACGTCTTTTCCTCTTTAAATGCAGTTTATTAGCAGCATTAGGAGCTTTAAATTGCCCAACTGACCTTTAAAAGTTAATTTTGATTTTAAATTATCGTTTGCTGTTTCATTTTATCATGTCGACTTATTTGATTAACTTTCGCCCATTTATTTGCAAAGTCAGGAAGTTAAGTCTAAAAGGAATTTGGAAAATTCTGTTGTAAATTAGTTTTTGGTTTTAACTCGGACATTGTGAGGAAACAATAGCTGTCTTTAGACGCCACTGTTTAGCATGTAAAACGCAATTCGTACGTGGGCAAGTAAATTCATTCATGCTGTTATTGTGACAGATAGCGACTAAGTGGTGGTAATGTAAATGTTTCTTATTGCACTGGTTTTCATTTCCTTTTTACGCCTAAAAACTGTTATATGGGGATTTATTTCATTGTGTTACGCAATCTCAATCAGTTTTTACAAAAAGAGCTTTTTAGTTGGGTAAGATGTGATTTTCAATATAGGATTACTATGTAACCTAGTAAAAATATTACTTATTATTGTTAATGCTACATTTATTAAACAAAACTGGATACTATAACTATAGAAATAAGTAACAGAATATAAATATGTAACCAAAATGATAAAAAAAAAAGAAGTAAGAGGGTCAGCACCGTGCGAAAGGGGGGGGGGGACGGTCGCCTCGGGTGCGGAAATTTAGGGGGCGCCAAATTTATACTAGCAACTTCATTTTTCACCAGTCACAAGAAAAAGTTGGGGAGAAGGGCACAAATTGAAATTTTCCCCGACCGCAGTTTTCTCTTCGCACGTTCCTAGAAAAGTTGTATTTATTACTTATCTAGATTTGAAACAAGTGGGTAAATGTGGTCGCAGATCGCACAGACGGTTTCGTTTAATATTTCTTTCAAAACAACTTATCCTATAATTGATAAATCCAAATTGTTAATGTATAATTATTCAACATACATTTTTGAGACCCATTATCATTTTTACATGAGACCCATTTTCAGATAAGGATCGCTTCCCGACCTTTGTCAGCCCATAGGTCTGTTTCCTTGTTATTGTGAAAAAACGCTTCTACAATATCACATACAGCGTGGCCGTACGGCTCGCAAAAAGAATAGAAAACTGGCACAGCAGAAACAATTTTTTTTATTACAAAGTAAACATTTTTACTGACTGTAAATATTCAATAAGTTTAACTAAAGGTGATTTTCTGAAAGTATGTTTTACTTTATTTCATTTTTTTCTAATTCTCCGGATAATCCGGACTTTCGTAAATCCGGATTGGGTCTGGTCCCAATTAATCCGAATTATTGGGGTTTTACTCTACCTCAAAACTGGTTGGTTGGTTGGTTGGTTGTTTAGGGTTTTGTGGCACAAAATCCCTTGAGGGACATGCTGCGCCAAGACAAAGACAAAAAGAACAATATCAGGGTGTCTGGATGGGGTACCCCATCCAGATATAGCTAGGCAAGTTTAAAAGATCCAACTATATAGAGATCCAGATAACTAGGTCCAAGTTGTAGGAATAAAAGTAGTGAAAAAAATTCAAATTTCAAAATAAAATCCTGCATGCTTTAAAAAGGCAAAAAGTGCCCCATGGGGAATTTCCCCAATGAGGTTTGTCAAAATAGGTGATGATGAGTTAAAATATATTCTGTACAAGTGCCGGAGGCCCGGACAGTCAGTTAAAAGATGATGTATGGTTAGGCAGTCAAAATGACAATGAGGACACATGGGTGCATCATCCCGGAATAGAAGATGTTTATGAGTTAACCTAGTGTGTCCAATTCTCAGACGAGTCAGTAGAACATCAGTTTTCCGTGGGTAATTTGGAGGCCAGCTAATGATCGTTTGTTTGATACGGTGCAGTTTATTATTAATTTCTGTATCCCAACTACCTTGCCAGTTATGATGGATAAAGTGTTTTATAATTAGTTTAACGTCTGAGAATGGCATCTTATGATCTAAAGGGTTAAGAGCAAGTTTTGCCGCTTGATCTGCATTTTCATTTCCAGGAATACCCATGTGTCCAGGTACCCAGCAAAATAAAATTTTACAGCCACGGTTTGTTAATTTATCATAAAAATTCAGGATGGATGAGACATAAGGATGTTTGTTAGATGATTTAATTGCGTCAATAGCACTATTTGAGTCCGTATAAATGATAAATGAAGTGTTATGATGGTGTGAGATGTGTAACATGGCTCTCTCTATCGCAATCAACTCTGCCGTAAACACAGAAACTGAAGGGTGAAGCCGGTAACTAAAATTGGTATTATCACAGACAATCCCACAGCCAACAACATTGCTACTCTTTGATCCATCTGTGTATATATCGGTATAATTCCTGAATTTTGAGCGATGGGCTGCAAATAATTGTTGAAATATGACAGGTGCAGTGTTCTTTTTGTCATAGTCTTTAAAAGGATGGAGTGTGGTGATATTAAGAGTTTTCCAAGGAGGAAACTCATGCAATGAACATGAGCTCACCTTGATATTGCTTAGTTGACTATTGTTAATAATGTTCCTCATTCTGGCTCCAAATGAAGGAATGCATGATGGTCGATGTTGATAGAGAGTGTCGTTGTCTGTATTTAAAATGTAATTACAAAGAGGATGGCCACGGTGAGAGAGAATACGATAGTACAAATCCAATGAAAGCTTTTCACGAATACGGTGTAGTGCTGGTTCATTACACTCGACATAAAGGCTTAAAACCGGTGATGTTCTAAAAGCACCAGAGCAAAAGCGAAGTGCACTATGGTGCACAGTGTCGATTTTTTTAAGAACGGAATTACGTGCTGAACCATAGACCTGGCAGGCATAGTCAATTTTAGAGCGGATAATCGAACGGTAAATTTTCAGGAGAGAACTACGGTCTGCTCCCCAAGATGTGTTGGAAAGCACCTTGATTAAATTGAGAGAGTGCTCGCATTTTTTTCGTAGCTGCAAAACATGAGGCAAGAAAGTGAGTTTTTTGTCAAAATTTAAGCCCAAAAAGCGGACATTGTCAACAATAGCAATTTGATAAGTTCCGATGAAAATTTCAGGATCCGGATGCAAATCCCTTCGTCTACAGAAATGCACACATGAGGTTTTGTCTTTGGAAATAATAAAGCCATTTTTGTTTGTCCATTGAATAATACGGTTGATAGCGATTTGTAGTTGTCTCTCGATAAAATGCATATCTTGTCCTTTACATAGAATATTAAAATCATCAACATATAGTGTACCTTGAACGCTTGGTGGCAACTGGTTCAGGATGTCATTAATCTTGACAGCAAAGAGGGTGACACTCAGAACACTGCCCTGTGGTACACCCTCTTCTTGTACATAGAAATTTGAAAGAAACCTCCCAATTCGAACTTGAAAAATTCGAACTGCGAGGAAGTTCTTAATAAAAATTGGTAGGTTACCTCTAAAGTTCAGATTAAAAAGATCACGTAGTATGCCATACCTCCAGGTTTTATCATAGGCTTTCATCATGTCAAAAAAGATAGTCACCAGATGATTGCGTTTTAAAAAAGCATTTCGAATATGAGTTTCTAAAAGAATGAGGTTATCAATAGTGGACCTACCACGACGAAATCCGCTTTGGAATGATGCAAGAGAATTATTAGATTCCAAAACATGCACTAGGCGGCAATTAACCATTTTTTCTAAAAGTTTGCAAAGGCTACTAGAGAGTGCGATTGGCCTGTAGTTGTTTGGGTCACTGGGATCTTTACCTGGTTTTGGGAATGGAATGACAATAGCTTTACACCAGGCTTTAGGAAAAGAATGTTCAATCCAGATTCTATTGTAAAAGGTGAGAAGGTTATTGAGAGAGGTGGTAGAAAGATATTTTAGCATGGTATAAGTGATGCCATCGTGTCCTGGAGCTGATAAACGACTATTTTGCAGACATCGCAGAAGTTCAGGTTTTGTGAAAGGTAGATTATACTCATAGGAATGGCGAGATTTAAAATTTATGTTGGTAGATTCTGCTTGTCTTTTATATGATAAGAAAGGTTCTGGATACGAGTCTGATTTAGAATTAGATGCCAGTGTATTTGCTATTGTTTCAGCAATATTATGGGGTGATGCTATTGTTTGTCCATTGTAATTTAAGATAGAGATGCGGTTTTCTGAATACAGTCCCATACAGTTTTTCACTTTCTTCCAAAGTTCTTTGCTTGATGTACTGGCGCTGATGTTGGAGATGTACTGAATCCAAGATTCACGTTGGCTTTGACGGCGCACTCTTCTAGCTTGAGCCTTTGCTTTTTTAAACGCGAGATAGTTATTATTATTAGGGTAGCGTCGGAAAATGCCCCAAGCCTTCTGTTGCTTTTTCTTTGCCTTTCGGCATTCATCATTCCACCATGGTTTCCTGTGCCGCGGTATAGAATGTGATTTTGGAATACTAATATCTGCAGCATTGATAATACACTGGGTGATATTATCAAGCGCATCGTCAATGTCACCCGCTATCATATCACTTGTTATTTTAGCATTGTCTGTGAATGTTGACCAATCAGCTCTGTCATATACATAGCGTTTAAAACAATTATTAGAATCCATGTGAGGAGTAGTCAGCGAGATAAAAGTAGGGAAATGATCACTGCCGTGGAGGTCATTAGAAACCCAGAAGTTCCAATAAGGATAAATGGATGGGGAGCAGATAGCGAGATCTATGGCATGAAAGGTGCGGGTAGGTTCATGAAAGTAAGTATGATCACCGTTATTGAGCAGGCATAAGCCATTGTCAGAGATAAGGTTTTCTATAACATCACCACGTGCATTATTGTCAGAATTACCCCAGAGTTGGCTATGAGCATTAAAATCGCCAACGATGATGAATGGAGATGGGAGTTGAAGAATAAGATTATCTAGATGTGCTGACTGTATAGACATATTAGGTGGTAGGTATATAGTACAAATAGTTATTAGTCGGTTAATGTGCACACGAGTAGCAACTGCTTGTAAATTAGTATTTAAACTGATATAGGAATGGGGTATATTGCGAGATATGAAGAGAGCCACGCCTCCACTGGCCCTATCACTACCAGTGAAGTCTTTCCTGTAAGCAGCATAATTGCGTAATTTTGCTTTGTCATTTGGTTTTAGGTGAGTTTCCTGTAGAGCTAAGCAGAGTGGTTGATGGTCAGAGAGAATGTCCCGGATTTCGTCATGTTTATTAAGATAACCACGGCAGTTCCATGAGATGATATTATTCATAATTACGAGAGTTAAATATTTGTATTTATGTCATTTTGATCAGAAACAGTAGACATGCTACTGTCTCCGTCGTCCAGTATTTCATCCGGTTCGGGATGAAGATTCATAGCATCGTCATCCTCCATTCTTTGATTTTTTTTTTGTCTTTTTTCTGTGAATTTGTCTGACTTTTTGAGATTTTGTTCTTTTTTGGTGGGGGTATTGCAGATAGAGTAGATTTAGTTTTTTCTAAGTTATCAGGTACAAATTCTTCAAATACAGTATTTTCGTCAACATCCGAGTCATTGCTATAGGGCTCGGATTCCATAGCCTCGTCCGCGTACTTCTGGAGCTGTTTCGGATCTTTAATATTTCTTATGATTGAGCTGATGCCAGAAATTCGCTTCCCCTTTCCAGCAGTCTTCCATTGTGGAGAGGCTGGAGTTGAGGTTTTCTTTTTAACGGTTTGTATAGGAGGTTTTTTTAAATTATGTTTTCTGGGAGCATCAGGTTTCTGTGGAATATTGGTATTAATGGCAGGTTTCGTCTTAGTTTGGGGTTGAGATGACTTATTGGATAGAGCAGTCGGTTTCTGTTGTTTCTTCTCTATGTCAATTTTTACCGGTTCAGAGGATGGGGTGTTGGTCGATTCTTTAACATGAGTACTGATTGATTGCAGGGTTGGCAAAAACCCGGATTTTTGTACAAAAACCCAACCCACCCGGGTTTTTGTGGGGTTTTCTGGGAATTTGTGGTTTTTTCTGGGTTTTTGTGGGCTTTTCTGGGTTTTTGTGGTTTTTAGTTATTCTTCTATATATTTGTTCATTTAATGATACATGTGTGTACTCGTTTAAAAATATACTTATTAAATTGCATTTTTTAATTACATCTGATCTATTTATTACTAATTAATATTATTTATAATATCATATAATAAATTTATTCTATTCTGATATTAGTATTAATATTAATATCAATAGAAAACTTAAAACTAATATCAGAATAAACTTATTAACCCATATAAAAAAAATTTCATACTATTAATAATTCATGTTAATTACTATTAATACTATTATTGACTACTATTAATATTAATAATAATAGCACTATTATAATTAACTTATTACTACTTTAAGTGATAAAAGTGAGTTTGTATCACTTTTAAATATATTTTAGTTATCAAAATGAATAATTAATTTTATTTTTGTAGTAACTATAATAATTAAATTTCTTATTATAATAATTAGTAACTATGATAATTAAACTAGCTGGCTTTACCTGATAGCGGGGCTGATCCTTTTATATGTAAATATCGAAGCGAACAAATTTCGAACCAGATCCCAACTGCCTATGCCACCGCAGGTCGAAAGCATGCACTACTTGGTCCCCCCCCCCTTTTAAACAAACCTCTAATTTAGATGCACATCTCAAACCGTATCTTCGCTGCCTACAACACCATGTGGAGGATGCTGCGCATGCACACAAGGATCATTCCTTTTAAATAAATGTGTAAATGTCGTGCCGAACATACCTCAAACTAGGTTCCAGCTGCATACAACACTGTATAGCAGGCATACTGCGCACACACTACAGGTAGTGCGCTATATTTTTAATAAAAAATATATTTGAACAAAACTCTGTTAAACAACGTATCTGTAGACATAAGTGGTACATAAGGAAGTGGCATTTTAAGGCAAGAAATTAAGATTTTTGCAGAAATTATTACAGAAAATAGCAGTATTTGACACAGCATTCTTTTTTATAAATTTTTATCGTATGTTATAAGCTAAACTATCATAAAGTTTGAAACAGATCAAGCAAAAATTTAAGATTTTTGCAAAAATTAATAATAAAAAATAGTGGTATTTGAGGAAGGGAGTGTTTGAATTAAAAAAAGCAGCTAACAATTATAGCTTCAGCTTTTGATGAGCTGCAAAAAGATACAACCACACTGTCATGTTCTGTTAAGATTTGGGGAAATTTGATGAAATCAAAATAATTGAAATAACGCAAGAAATTATGCTGAAATGCTACAAAACAGATCATCAGGACCGAACATTTTTTAGCTAATATAATGGATGCAAAGTTTAGATGGGAAAGGCTTAATTTAACAAAAGCGGAAGAAAAATGGATAATGCAGTATCATTCACAGTGGTTACCTGCGATATTGGCATTTAAAGTTAAATACAAATTATTTTCCTAAATCACTTTTTTCAGAAAGTATTATGCCACAATTTTCAGCTTCAAAATGGTGGGAAATTCTTAAAAGAAAAATACAGAAAAAGAAAAACAAGTTAGATTCTGATTTTTGTAGATTTTTTTCAATCTCTGCATTCTGTTCCATCTAGCTCTGCTTCCATCTAGAGGATTTTCTCTACATTTGGATGCATACAGTCTAAATTACAGAAAATACTAGACTCAGAGAAAAGTGAAAAATTAGTAAAAAATTAAAAATATTTCCATAAAAATTAAAGTGAATGTGATTTTGATTGGTAAACTATAAAAAAGATCAATTATAATTATTTTGTATTACATTGTGTAACTTATTTGTAATATATTTTTATTAAATAAATAAATAAATTGAAAAAATAAATATTCTGAAATAAACTATAGCCTTATTACCACAAATATGACTGTTTTTTTATGTGATTTTGTAAAAGAAATCACAAAGGTTTGGGCTTAAAAGGAAAATTTGTATTATACTATTAGGGAGATTTGCAGATTCAGAAATGATTTTTAGCAAAAACCCACTTTTAACAAAAACCCAGGTGGGTTTTTGTTGGTGGACCCGCCCAGAAAAACCCGAGTGGGTTTTTCTGGGCTGGGCCCACTTTGCCAACCCTGATTGATTGTGTTGCAGTTGATTTACTGGATGGAAATTGAGAATCAGTTTGTGTACTTATGTGTCTTACGGCTGTTGATTGCTTCTTGAGTAAGCTAGAGTAGGTAATTCCGACAGATGGGGTTCTATTTTCAACTAGTTTACGGGCATCAGGATAAGACAAATTTTGAGTAACTTTTATAGTAATTATTTCCTTTTCATGGTTCCAGTTAGGGCACTTGCGGGAATATGCTGTATGATCGCCTTTACAGTTTGCACAGCGTACGGAATTTTCACATGTTTTATTGTCGTGACCGACTTCTGCGCAACGTGCGCAGGTAAGAGATCCACGACATTGGCCATTAGTATTAGTATGGCCATAACGCTGGCATTTGAAACATCTGATAGGGTTTGGTATGTATGGTCGAACTGGACAGCTTAGATAGCCAGCTTTAATTCTAGCTGGTAAATTGGGACTATTGAAAGTTAAAATAATATGTTTAGTAGGTAGTATTTCTTCATTGCGACGGATAGTGATACGACGTACATCTATGACATTTTGGTCTTTTAAATTTTCTAAAAGTTCAGTTTTAGTAGAGAATAACAGATCAGGTTCAGATATAACACCACGACTTGTATTTAGAGTTTTATGTATTTGTACAGAAACGGAAAAGGTGCCTATTGTAGAGCAATTAGAAAGAATTTGTGATTGTTTAGCTGTAGAAACCTCAACTAGTAGATCCCCAGATTGCAGCTTTTTGATAGAATGGCCATCCCCCAGCACTGACTGGAATGTTTTTGCAACGAGAAATGGTGAAGTCTTTTTAAATGAATTATCAGATAGGCTATCTGTACGTTTAATGATGAAAAAACGAGTGAATGAAAGAGTCTGTGCAGTTTGTTGCTCTCCACTAGGGAGAGAAGTAGAAGGAAAAGAAGTGTTTCCATCCATATTTAAAAAAAAATAGAATTCAGACCCCGGCCGCACCACCCTCTCCCGAGCCCTACAAGGGGATGCACATTCGTGCACCAGTGCTAACCAGGGCCCATACGGTCACAAGACAACCCTATGTCAGTCTCCACCCTTAACGAGATGACTAGTAGTTGCTCGATCACTTGATCCCTAGAGCCAGTGACGAAAGTCAGCTGACCAGCCGATTGATGCATACGGGACCAAATGCACCTCCCGTCTACCTGAAGCAGAGGCCAAAGTAGTGTGTTGGTTTCCCTCAACTACCAGGATCCCCCTTTCCAGGGACACGGGTCTCCACGCACGGCCAACACGTGGGTGGTTTACAATTCTCCATGAGTCGATATGCAGGATGACATCGGCTCATACAGAATTGCCCTCACCTCCGAAGAGGAAACCACAACGAGAGTGAAACAAAGAGGAAAGGAAGACCAGAGGAGTAAGAGGAAAAGGAAAGGAGAAAGATCACTCAGGTGCCCCGGGGTTGTGAAGCCCGTGAATACCTAAAGAAGGTATCCCCCTGGGGGGCTACCTCAAAACTGAGAAACACATGGTCTCATTTTGATTCAATGGTTGTCTTCAAATATAAATCGCTATGAACTGCCCCCTGAACTACAAGTTAAAATAAAAAATATACTGGCATTTATTTCTTGCTCAAAATTATTAACAAGAAAAGTTTAATTGGTTATTTCTTAAGAAAAATAGCAAAATACCCAAATCGGATATTTTTATGACGAGAGCATTATGTGCAAACAATTTTAAATTGTTTTAAAATACTGTGCATAATTTAATATTTACATTAATAAGCATCTTTTATGACGCCATGAATGAAATAGAAATAAATACAGGGTAGAAAATTATCGTTTATTTGGATTTGATAACATATGATGTTTCAAAATTGAGAAAGCAGTAAGTTCGTTCTTGATCCAAACATACTCAATTCGATTTGAATACGTCGATTTACTCATTTTTGAATACTTCATTTTTTTTTTTTTTTTTCAGTGAAAGCAGATATTAATTTTCCAGTCAAATATGTGCATTTTCCTAGTAACAATTTTTTTTTCCTTAGACATATCTCCTTCTCCTCGTTTTTCTTAACTGTTACCAGAGTTATCGGCATTTCTATTTAACATATCTTCGGTGATCTCTGTCCGCTAATCCATCATTTCTGGACTGGGATGTGGCTGCACAGACTAGTGGCATAGCTAGAATGAGTGACACCCGGGGCGGATGTAAATGGTGTCACCGCCACCCTCGCCTCCAATCCATCATATTTTTTTAATAATAATTCTACCTTATTACAAATAAAATTTTTAGAACGTTTAAGAAATTTATACTAATAAAATAGTAATGTTTTCAATAACAATAATCAAAACAATATATAATAGGAAAAGAAATATTTTATTATTTTTTATGCGCTATTCTTTAATCAATCTATTTATAAGTATCCTTCAATAAAATGTACAAATGGAATTAAGAATTTATTTATAACATATGTCTAAATGTTTTAACATAAGAATATGATGGAATAAACTGCAATTTAAGTTCAAATGTTTAAATAAAATAAATTAATCAGATTGGCCAATTCTAAAACATTCTTTTGCAAATCAAGACTGGGTGTCTCCCCTAGGAAGATGACACTCGGTACGCATCGCCCCTTCCGCCCTCCCCCCCTCCTCCCCCGTCAGCTATGCCACTGGCACAGACAATCACCTCATGGAGTTCACGGATGAAAATCTTGGATTAGTTAAATCTCAATTTGCATATTAAAACTCAATCAGTCTGCCAAGTCATATTTTAGTGGAAAACACATAAAAACTCGATTTTTGAGGTTAACTCATAGGTTTACCATTGTGTTTTTCTGTTCCCCGTCATCCATGTTTTAATACTTTTGGGTGCAGGAAAGCATAATGGTAAACCTACGAATCAACCTCTAAAATCAGGTTTTTTGGTGTTTTCTATCAAGATAGGACATGGCAGACTGATTGCGTTTTAAATGGATCGAAATTTAATTAATCCTATATTTTCATTCGGAAATTCGATGAGGTGATTGTCTGTCCTTCCGCCTGCAGGTCTATTCTGATATCTTGAAGTTTTTATTTCATTACTTTAAACAATCCCTATTTTTATTTATTCCGTAAGTTGGAAACATAAAAAAAGGGGAGTGTGGAAGGGCGAAGGGAAAATGACTTTGATGCCAGTTTTTTGAAGTTGACGGATCTCGTTACAGTATTTTTGAATTCATAAAGCAACCGCTAAGTAAATTACACGTTTTTGTGCCATCATCAGAAAAAGTGTTAAAATTTTCCAGTTTTTTATTTTTTCAAAATTAATTAAAAACTGAATAACTTATTTAAAAGAAAAAAAAAAACATAAATCTGGATGCTAGTTGTGAACGATGATGCAATCCATTTTTAATTCTTATAATTTCTGAAAAAGATGGAAAAATGACTCATTTAGTTTCACTGGTACACTCTTATCAGAAAATGACCGGGTGCATCGTATTCCCTTTAAAGTTCTTATGTCCGGCTCAGCCGTCACGTTACTGACGATTTCTAGTAAATTTGATTATCTATCGATTTAAGTTCAATTGAAGTTCACTATTTGCTGTCTTAGTGCACATCACGTGAAATATTTAAAGCACTTTTGGACTATAACTTATGAATCATGACTCACTCTCAAGTACTGGGTTTGAAGGTTGAAGAAATGAAAAATCAGCTTCTTGCTCGCTAATCTATTACATGAAAGATACATGATTTTAATTTTTTTTCTACGCATTTCCTACATGATTATTTTAGCTACATCAAAAATATGACGCAAGAAACTACACGTGCCCATATCAATGTGGAGTTTTATCTTTTTTACACGCCCGCGTTTTTATTTATCTGCTATTAATGCAAGTTTGAACGGGTAAAGAGCACACGCAACGCGATGAAAAATTGTACCTAAAACAGCGCATACATATCAGCGAATGGGGTAAAAGAGTTATACTTTAAATTTGCCTGCATTTAAGACGTCATATCTCATATCCAAAATCCATTCATTGAAATATATTTCACGTCGAAGCACTGAAGTGTGTAATTTAAAGAATGAAGAATTTCGAAAGAGGCATTTTAAATGTCAGAATTCTGAAATCACAAACTTACTCAATACCGATTCATATTTATCAGTTTATCGATCTTCTCTTTTAAATTTCAATGATCGATAGTATGATTGATAATCATAACTCTGGAAAATTCTCGAAGTTTTTCATCTGATGTCATCGAGAACACCTTATAGTATTGACGCATCATTGCTAATATATGCGTTTTTTCTGGTCCTTTTAAATGTATAAATTAATATACTTATATTCTACTTCCCCTCCCATGTACCTTCAGTTTTATAAAGTTAGTGAGTTACATCATTTTACCTATTAAAATATCGCTTCGGGTTTTCAGCATTAAAAATATACAGTACCGTATATATATATATATATATACAGGGTGTCCCAGAAATGATGAGAAAACTTTAAGGGGATGTGGATGTCATCACAAGGATTCAGATTTACACAGCAACCCATGGTCGGAAACACTTTCCTGGAGCAGTAGTGACGACACAAAAGACATGAAAGACAGGACACAAATAGGGAGAGAAAACATTTTTATTATTCTTAGTGCTGCAAAAATACTTGGGTAATACTGGAAAGTTCTGAGGAACTAGTTGTACGCATCGTTGCAGCTGCTGGGGAAGTTCAGGACATTCCTGGTATTTTCTAGAGAACATTAGATCTTCCATGCACCAGAGATGCGCCTGCATGCATCGGGGTCGTAATTTCGAACACCTACTTTGATGACAATCGTTATTTCTTTCATGTTCTTTTTTCTTACTTTTCTGCTGTACTAAGGAAAATAGACATTTTCTTTTGCTTGAGTTTCTTTGACTTGCGTTTTGTGTCATCACTACCGCGCCAAGAAAGCGTTTCAGACTATGGGCTGCTATACAAATCTGAATCCTTGTGATGTCCCCTATCTCTTCTTAAAGTTTGTCCCAACATTTCTAGGACATCCTGTATATACACAACCATTAATTGTAAAGCAATATATATCAACAAAAACTTGAAAAAAATAATTAAAAGGAATATTTGGAATTTGCAGAATCACGGTAGACTCTTCAGACCCCAAATACTATGGAACTACAAATAAAGTGTGCAGTTTCATCTTCGCATCAGCCTTGAAAAGCAAAATAATACGAATTTGGGGTTACCATCGCTCATAATACCAAAAAAAAAGTGAGTAACATCCCGTCGAGTTCGACGAATGAAATGTTCATAAGACCCGATCGATTTGGTTTTAAAAAAAGAAAAAGCAATTACATTATTGAATCAATATATAATAAATATATTTCCAAATTTAATGTCAAGTTTGCCAATTACAAATTTGCATGCAAATATTCGCGCATCTTCAGTTAAAATTGTAATCAGAGTGCCGGCGAAATCTAGAAATTTTATTTTATATACACTCACAGAAAAATAGTTTTATTTAAAAAAAAAACTAATTTCATTTTTACTATGACATTATTTTTACTAACTGAAGTCATCTTTAAGTGAAATCTCAATTTCCATAACGAAAAGATATATTGAAACTAGTATTAAAAAATGCTCTGACGAGCACCAAAAAAGGTTAATATGTTTTTAAAGTATGAAAAAGTGTTTGACAAGATCTTCTAATTGAAAAAGAGAAAGGACAAGGGGTCCCTTAAAAAGAAATCAGTCACTGTTACGATAAAATTGTGTAGTGTAAAGGCATAATTAGAAAAGACGAAGGGTGATTAAACATGAATGTAAAGCAAAATAGGGCCAAAAACCATAGTTCCCGCAGCCGGTGTGGAATTCAGACACTTTTCTCCGGGAGGGTGTTCTGTGGCTTTAATAGAATAGAGTTCTAAGGGAATCATACTTTTTACCATTAAAAACACAAAATCTCAAATTTTATTGGGAGGGGGGGGGGCATTTGATACCTTCGAGAGGGAATGTCCCCCCGGCCCATCTCCTGCATTCAACACTGCCTGCAGTGTATCACATTCACGTAGTCCCACCATAAACTGTCGCAGTGTAAAACAGCACAGAAAACTGATTTGTAGTGCAGTTGATGCAGAGTCAACAATGCAGTTAACATGTAAAGCACGATTGAAAGTTTTACGCAGATTTCTTTTATATGGAAAAAGCGCAAATATGATTTTTTCGAATTTGGCATTGACAGTGAATTGCAGCCAAGAAGGGACCCCTTGTCCTTTCTCTTTTTCAATTAGAAGCTCTTGTCAAACACTTTTTCATACTTTAAAAACACATTAACCTTTTTTGGTGCTCGTCAGAGCATTTTTTAATACTAGTCATTTAAATTTTTTGATAATTATATATCGAATATAAGAAAACCTCAGTTGCTTTTAAATATGCCCAGTACTTTTTCCTATTTCGCTCAATATTAAACTATTTAATAAATGGACAAAACACGTGAAAAAACGAAATTAATTTTAATTTATTCGTACAGAAATTGACAGATTCAATTAATTTTAGATAATACATATTTTGTAGAAAAATAATGTGAATAGAAATTTTTATTCTTTTCGCATAGGATTTGTGGCATTCTTATCTACTTGTTTTAAAAATCAGATGTTATAAATATCAAATATTTCCGCCATTAGCGCGATTTTTGTGATCATGGCACCCAAAGGTCGCTAAACATAACTTTATAGTCAATGCACATAAAAACGAGTTTTCCCATTTAAATTAAAAAAAAAAAATAAGTAAAATATTTTTATTTCTCTTCCTGATATCTATTGGAATAGCTTATTCCAATTATTGAATAATATTCTAGGACATTTTCAGGGAAATAATAGGTTAAGTTATCTTCCTTGGAGAAAGTCGCTCGAAATACAGCCTTAATAGATTTATGTCAAACCAAGGATGAAAATATACTGAAAATTCATTTCTAGTATTATTTGTAAAATTGACATTGAAATCACCAGCTGTAATAAAATTTTTATATAATTGGGGGGCCCCGCCCCCCTGCTCGCTATGCTCGCCAACCCCCCGCGTAATCGCTTCGCGATTTCAAATTATTGGCTACCCCTGCTTGCTGCGCTCGCCAATACCCCATGGTATGAATAAGCAGTTGGAGACCTTTCAAATGATGTGTCACACGACTGGTGTTGTAAAGAAATTAAAAATGTGCCCCCCTGGGGGGCAGAGTGGGAGGCGACACAAAAGACATCCATAATATGAATAAGCAGCTGCAGACCTCTCAAATGATATGTCACACGACTGGTGTTGTAAAGAAATTAAAAATGTGCCCCCCTGGGGGGCAGAGTGGGGGTGACACACAAGACATCCATAAAATGAATAAACAGTTACAGACCTTTCAAATGATGTGTCACACAATTGGTGTTGTAAAGAAATTACAAAATGCGCCCCCTCTGAGAGCAGGGGGGGTTACACACAAGATATCCATAATATGAATAAGCAGTTGCAGACCTCTCAAATGATGTGTCACACAATTGGTGTTGTAAAGAAATTAAAAATGTGCCCCCCTGGGGGGCAGAGTGGGGGATGACACACAACACATCCATAATATGAATAAGCAGTTGCAGACCTTTCAAATGATGTGTCACACAATTGGTGTTGTAAAGAAATTAAAAATGTGCCCCGCTGGGGAGCAGAGTGGGGGATGACACACAACACATCCATAATATGAATAAGCAGTTGCAGACCTTTCAAATCTTGTGTAACACGACTGGTGTTGTAAAGAAATTAAAAATGTGTCCCCCCTGGGGAGCAGAATGGGGATAACACACAAGACATCCATTATATGAATAAGCAGTTGCAAATCTCTCAAATGATGTATCAAATGACTGGTGTTGTAAAGAAATTAAAAATTTGGCGAAATATTACATTATCTCCAAGTTGGTGTCACTTTTGACAATTAATTTTGGTCGCCAAATTTGGCGATATATCGCCAAGTTGGCGACAAACTTGGCGATTGTTGGCGATAGTAACCTTTCCTCTCTTTGTGGTAACTCATACGGCGATGCATAGACGGAGCCCTTTCCTGATTGGTCTATTCGACTCATGGAAGGAGTGGACAACCCGGATTCGTTAGTTCCGGAAATCTTCCACATCAGCATCATTCCAGGAGTCATTCCTTTTAAGGCTAGTTTTTTTTTACTATAGAAGGATATACAGTGGAACCTCAGTTCACGATCCATTCTTGTATCTGAATTTCTGTAATGTGATATAAATTTTTTGGGCGCTCTATCTCAAGAACTAATGCATGTGATTAAAAAAATTATATTCAGGCAACGCCGACTATATTGTACCGGCCAAGCCATTTCGCGAAAAACCGCCGAAAAAGTGAAGCTGGATTCAGCTTCAAATCTTGAATCATGTGTAAGTCCACGTGACGCAAACCCTGCCCAAATTAGCATTGAATAAGCTGCTTTCTGTTCTGTGCACATGTTTGCACACGTGTCATTGTTTTGGTTCAGGGTTTACATGATTGGTCTGAATAACTTAGGCAAAGTATCAGCGTCCTCTGGCGGGAGACTTCCTACATTAATCTCAAATAGACAGGCCTTTAGTTCTAGTGGACCATGATTCAGGTAATCCCTGATATAAATTGATGCTGTTTACATTTTGATTTAAATCGTTCAACAGATGGCTTAATCGTGTTGCATTTTTCATTATTTTCGCCGTAGTTCTATCTCGAGAATTAACGCACGGATTTTCATCAAACATCAAATTCAGTTAATCTTTATATGAATTGGCTTTGTTTACGTTTTGGTTTCAATAACCAAACACATGGCACTGCTATGCTGAATTGTTCCGATTACCACAATATCTCTATCGCAGGCATTAATGCACAAATTTTCATCAAACTTGAGATTTAGGCACATTTTGATTTATATTATTGCTCATTGCGTGTTTTGGGTAAATCTCCCAACAAGTGTCGCATATATGCTGTATTTTTCCCGATATCCGCAACAATCCTATTTCAAAAACTAGAGTACGGAATTTCATGTCTTTAGAATCCTCACGGTAAGCATATGACTGTCATTTGATTTTGGCACTGTAATAATGAATTTTGACGCATTAAATGCATGAGATATAAAATAGTTTTGGAGTTACCATATCCGACTAGTTCTTTATCATCAGAGTAATCGACGGTTCATCTACACCGTATTGTTTAGCTATTTTGATTACACTATCATCGTTCTTAAGTTTTGTCACTACTTCTTTTCATAATTGATCAGTAATTCTATTAAGCTTCTTACTACTGCTATCACTAAACGCTTTTTCAATCTTAGAAGTCATAATAAAAGCTAAAATTTTCGCGAAACTGATTAAAATTAAAACAATAAGTTAAATTTTTTACTGTACTGAAGGTCACAAAGCACTCTGATACACACTTTACTCCAAACTTGACCTATAACAAGAGTTATGTGAGGGTTGCCAACTGAACTATTCGACAGCTTTGGTCGCGAATCGAGTTATCCTACGCCGAAAGAGTAAAATTTTGATCACTGAAGTTGGTCATAAACCGAACTTGTCAAAAACAGAAGGGGCCGTAAACCAAGGTTCCACTGTTTTTTGACCGATATGGTTGCAAATATGGCATTATTTATATATTCAGTGGCGATGATCATTATGCAACTTGGCGATTTAGCCGATTAAATTTGCGATTTTAAAGTAGCGTTTGTTAATAACGGAAAATTGAGAATTTCTATTAGAAAAATTAGGATAATTACTATAATTTTTATGCACGGTTTTAAGTAAACTCTGATTTTTTTTCATAATTTGAAATTTAGTACAATTGGAAATGGAAGGGAGAGGGAAAGTATATATTTGCAATGCTTTTTCGACAATATCTCAAACAAAAATACTTTTAAATGCCAATAATTGCTGATCGTAAATCATAGCAAACGCGGTAGCGTTTGGTATAATATGTTTAAGAAATAGAAAGTGCGAACGTCTTTTTGAAATTTCTGGCGAACCAGTTGACGTACGACAGTGATTTTTTTTTTTAAACGATAGAACTCGACGAGACAAATAAAATGATAGCATTAAAAAAATTATTGTAGTTTACTGTAGTTTTTTATTTAACTTTTAACGAAAAAATTAAGACGAAAAGTTCAACAAGCGATAGCTAGCGATCTTATGGATGGATTAACTTCGTTTTTGGCTTATTTTTATCGTCTTGATAAAACTTAGAACAGTTTTTTTTTCATCTTTGTATTTTTGACGGTATCTGAGAAAATCGAATTTTTGTCTTAAACCTCCAGTTGAATATTACTTTTTGCTGTTGCGATTGTAGTTTTTTTTATTCATTGCCACTAAATTTAATATAAAAATTGTAATGTATGTATCATAATTCATTGAAATTAAACAAATCACGTGAAAAACATGGTTATTTGTTTTTATTGCGAAGCTTTCAATTTCAGTTCTTTAAATAATAAAATTGTGAACGCACTGTCTTTTTTTTTTTTTTTTTTTTTTTTTTTGACTTCATGATTATTTTTTCAAATAGCATGCATTTTACATGACAATGGGATGATTTTCTCGAGTACCCTAACATTTTGAATTTTATTAGCAGGAAAGAAAATGGGAAAAACACAAACACATCGCAAAAAACTACCTAGGAGAACCAAAATTTCTATTCAGGAACTAAATGTAAGCTTTTTAAATTAGTAAATCAAAAACTTCACATTCTGTCCATATCTTAAATACCATTTAATTGATTTTAAATAACGATGCGATGTCAAATACGCATCAGGGTACCTAACTGATATGATTTTGGCTATTGTTGTTTATTAAAAAATAACTTTTAATTTACCTTTATTTAATTTTGTTAAATTTTATAAATTATTTCATTCTATAGTTATTACTTAAACTTTTCAGTACTACTTGATTATCCCGTCGACCAATTTCACCAAATTGTACAAATCATCTATTTAATCACCAAGTTATGCATATTGGCATAATTTTTATTATATATAAATAAATTAGTAAAACATCAATAAAAGTACAAATAAAAAGTCGAATTCAAAATCACATTATGACATAACACACATGGGTAACCTATTTAATGTAAACTGAATGCAACATTTATGATAATCCGTTATTGGTATTTAATTTTATAATCTGGCGATAATTTTTTGGTCAACAGGATAATCAATTAGTACCCGCTTTTATTCATTATTATTTACTTTCTAAAATAATAGAAAATAGTTGATATATGTACTACTTGGTTATCCCTCCACCAAAAAACCATCGCCAAACTATAAGATTAAATGCCGATAATGGATGATTGTGAATATCGCATCCAATGACATTAAATACGATGCACGTGTTTAAAACGCTATTAAGGGATTTTTATTTCGACTTTTTATTTGTATGTTTTATTAATATTCTACTAATTATTCGTTTTTATTTGCATTCGTAATTACGTAAATACGAGCACCTGCAAGTGTCGTTCAGGCCGTCCGTCTGCCCGCATATAACAACGCAAAAACTACCAAACTGAATATTTTGAAATTTAAAAAATATATGTATTGCATAATTTTGTCGAGTCATTTGAAAGTTTATGAAAATCAGATGCATAGATCAATTACAGGGACAATCAAAAGCATTCTGTTACATTACGGTCAATGGGAAAAAAAGTTTCAAATAAATTTTAATCGTTTGAAATTTCAAATATATAATTTTTAGATAATTTCGTCGTGTCATTTCAAATTTTATGAAAATCGGATACATAGATCAATTACAGGGACAATCAAAAGTATTCCATTACACGACGGTTAATAGAAAAAAATAGTTTCAAGTACATTTTAATGCTGTTAAACTCTTTCGAATATAATAGAATTGACATGAACCTATGAAGTATATATATATACTGAAATATACATTCTGTACAATCTGTGATGCAAAGAATATTTATTATATAATTACAGGGCCACACAAAAGTATTCCACTACATAATGCTATACGGGGAAACATTGTTTGGGGCGTGTTTTAATCATATAAAACTATTTCACATTTAATGAATCATAGCAAACGCGGTAGCGTTTGGTATAATATGTTTAAAAAATAGAAAATGCGAACATCCTTTTGAAATTTCTGGCGAACCAGTTGACGTACGACAGAGATTTTGTTTTTAAAAGATAGAGCTCGACGAGACGAATAAAATGATAGCGTTAAAAAAATATCGCAGTTTACTGTAGTTTTTTATTTAACTTTTAGCGAAAAAATGAAGACGAAAAATTCAACAAGCAATAGCTAACGTTATTATGGATGAATTAACTTCGTTTTTGGTTTATTTTTATCGTCTTGATAAAACTTAGAACAGTTTTTTTTTTCATCTTTGTATGTCTGATGGTTTCTGAGAAAATCGAATTTATGTCTTAAACCTCCAGTTGAATGTAGTCTTTTGCTGTTGCGATTGTAGTTTTTTTTTATTCATTGCCACCAAATCTATACTAATAAAATCCGTGCGCCTCTGTCTGTCTGTCTGTCTGCTTGAAGCCGATTACAGTTCGCAACGCGGGCGAGTTGGAAGTCGCGAGAGGTGTCTTTCGATTGGAAATATTCCGGGGAAGTCATTTCGGGCATTTTCGAGACCGTGGGACCAAAATTAAAAAAAGTTATGAATTAAAAACCCCTTGGGAATCGGAACGAAAAGTGTCTCAAATCCGAAACGGCGCTCAAACGGAGCTCCGAGGCAGAACACTGCGCTACCTTGCGGTGAAGAACCTAACTTTTCCCCTTTGGCTAAAAGAAGAAACAGCCGAAAACCGCTTTTTCTACCGGCGCTAATTGCGTTTTTTTGCGCGTTTTTTCTTAAACCATCATGCAGACAGTTTTTAAAGTAGAAAAAACTGATTACATATTCAGAATCTGCGTAAAAATCTGCTTCTGATGAACTAAAAAATACGGAAAAATGTCTTAAGGGCGCGTAGTGCCCACCGTGCAAAACCAAATATTTTTAACGGGATTATGGGCGCGAAGCGACCATAGTTCCGATCCATAATCTTTTTTTTTTTTTTTTTCAAGTGCACGTGGCCCACAGTGCGAAATCACATATTTTTAACGGGACCATGGCTCTTTAATTTACTTTTTTTTGTGCTTGAGGATTCGAACACCAAGCCTTGCTTATTAAATGAATTTTTTTGCTTATTATATACTGCTTAATACCGAGGTTCGTTTGGAAAAAGTGGCCCAGCTAGCGGGCGTAGCTCGCTAGTCTATACTAATAAAATTCGTGCGCCTTTGTCTGCTTGAAGCCGATTAAACTTCGCAACGCGGGCGAGTTGGAAGTCGCGAGAGGTGTCTTTCGATTGGAAAAATTCCGGGGAAGTCATTTCGGGCATTTTCGAGACCGTGGGACCAAAATTAAAAAAGTTATGAATTAAAAACCCCTTGGGAATCGGAACGAAAAATGTCTCAAATCCCAAACGGCGCTCAAAGGGAGCTCTGAGGCAGAACACTGCGCCACCTTGCGGTGAAGAACCTGAACTTTTCCCCTTTGGCTAAAAGAAGAAGCAGTCGAAAACCTCTCTTTCTCCCTTTTTTGCGCGTTTTTTCTTAAACTATCATGCAGACAGTTTTTAAAGTAGAAAAAAACTGATTACATATTCAGAATCTGCGTAAAAATCTGCTTCTGATGAACTAAAAAATACGAAAAAATGTCTTATGGGCGCTTAGTGCCCACCGTGCAAAACCAAATATTTTTAACGGGAATATGGGCGCGAAGCGACCATAGTTTCCGATCCACAATCTTTTTTTTTTTTTTTTTTTTTTTCAAGTGCACGTGGCCCACCACGCGAAATCACATATTTTTAACGGGACCATGGCTCTTTAATTTACTTTTTTTTGTGCTTGATGATTCGAACACCAAGACTTTCTTATTAAATGAATTTTGTTGCTTATTATATACTGCTTAATACCGAGGTTCGTTTGGAAAAAGTGGCCCAGCTAGCGGGCGTAGCTCGCTAATCTATACTAATAAAATCCGTGCGCCTCTGTCTGCTTGAAGCAGATTACAGTTCGCAACGCGGGCGAGTTGGAAGTCGCGAGAGGTGTCTTTCGATTGGAAAAATTCCGGGGAAGTCATTTCGGGCATTTTCGAGACCGTGGGACCAAAATTAAAAAAGTTATGAATTAAAAACCCCTTGGGAATCGGAACGAAAAATGTCTCAAATCCCAAACGGCGCTCAAACGGAGCTCTGAGGCAGAACACTGCGCCACCTTGCGGTGAAGAACCTGAACTTTTCCCCTTTGGCTAAAAGAAGAAGCAGTCGAAAACCTCTTTTTCTCCCTTTTTTGCGCGTTTTTTCTTAAACCATCATGCAGACAGTTTTTAAAGTAGAAAAAACTGATTACATATTCAGAATCTGTGTAAAAATCTGCTTCTGATGAACCAAAAAATACGAGAAAATGTCTTATGGGCGCGCAGAGCCAACCGTACAAAACCAAATATTTTTAATGGGACGATGGCGACCATGGAGCGTAGATCCCACTGTGCGAAATCACATATTTTTAACGGGATAATGGGCGCATAACAACCATAGCTCTTTAATTTACTTTTTTTGTGCTTGAGGATTCGAACACCAAGACTTGCTTATTAAATGAATTTTTTTGTTTATTATATATTGCTTAATATCGAGGTTCGTTTTGAAAAACTGGCCCAGCTAGCGGGCGTAGCTCGCTAGTTATATATAAAAATTGTCATGTAATATCACAATTCATTCAAATTAAACAAATCACGTGAAAAACATGGTTATTTGTTTTTATTGCGAAGCTTTTAGTTTCAGTTCTTTAAATAATAAAGTTTTGAACGCAGTATTATTTTATTTATTTATTTATTTATTTATTTATTTTTTGTTTGTTTGAATCCATGGTTAATTTTTCAAATAACATGCATTTTATATGACCATGGGATGATTTTATCGAGTGTCCTAATAGTCTAAGAGCTAGCAACGTTTTTGTCACCTGATTTTATCAAGGCTCATTTTTTAATATGTTTTTCCATTTTATGATAGAATACGTTTGCTAGCGGTCTGGCAGTCGGGAGACGTTGCGTTTACCTGTGGCAGAAGGGGTTATGCAGGTCAAAAAGCTTCAAAATCACGTCATTTTATCAAGGCTCATTTTCTTATATGTTTTTCCCCTTTATGGTAGAATACGTTTGCAAGCGGTCTGGCAGTCAGGAGACGTTGCGTTTACTTGTGGCAGAAGGGGTTGTGCAGGTCAAAAAGCTTCAAAATCACGTCATTTTATCAAGGCCCATTTTTTAATATGTTTTTCCCTTTTATGGTAGAATACGTTTGCAAACGGTCTGGCAGTCGGGAGACGTTGCGTTTACCTGTGGCAGAAGGGGTTACGCAGGTCAAAAAACTCCAAAAATCCGCCATTTTATAAAGGCTCATTTTCTTATATGCTTTTATGAAGCTTAAAAATTACAAGATATTACTTTTTGGACAGCAGACAGCCTATAATTAATTTTCCAGACACAAATTCGGTTACAAATTTAATGCCAGACAGCTTTATATATGGCAACGGAAGTGCCTGTTCCAAGAGCGGTTTATAATTTAAAAATTATAAGACCACTTTACGTCATTTTATCAAGCTTAAAAATTACAAGATATTACTCTTTGGATAACAGACAACCTATGATTAATTTGCTAGACACAAATTCGGTTGCAAAGTTAATGCCAGACGGCTTTAAATATGGCAACGAAAGTGCCTGTTCTTGGAGTAGTTTATAATCTAAAAATTATAAGACCTCTTTCCGTCATTTTATTAAGATTAAAAATTACAAGATATTACTCTTTGGATAGCAGACAACCTATAATTAATTTGCCAGACAGAAATTCGGTTGCAAAGTTAATGCCAGGCGGCTTTAAATATGGCAACGAAAGTGCATGTTCCAAGAGCGGTTTATAATTTAAAAATTATAAGACCTCTTTCCGTCATTTTATCAAGCTTAAAAATTACAGGATATTACTCTTTGGTTGGCAGACAACCTATAATTAATTTGCCAGACACAAATTTGGTTGCAAAGTTAATGCAACCGAATTTAAATATGGCAACGAAAATGCATGTTCCAAGAGCGGTTTATAATTTTAAAATTATAAGACCTCTTTACGTCCTTTTATCAAGCTTAAAAATTACAAGATATTACTCTTTGGTGGGCAGACAACCTATAATTAATTTGCTAGACACAAATTCGGTTGCAAAGTTAATGCCAGACGGCTTTAAATATGGCAACGAAAGTGCCTGATCCTGGAGTAGTTTATAATCTAAAAATTATAAGACCTCTTTCCGTCATTTTATCAAGATTAAAAATTACAAGTTATTACTCTTTGAATAGCAGACAACCTATAATTAATTTGCCAGACAGAAATTCGGTTGCAAAGTTAATGCCAGACGGCTTTAAATATGGCAACGAAAGTGACTGTTCCTAGAGTTGTTTATAATTCAAAAAATTATAAGACCTCTTTACGTCATTTTATCAAGCTTAAAAATTACAAGATATTATTCTTTGGATAGCAGACAACCCAAAGAGTATAAGACAACTTTGGATAGCAGACAACCCAACAGAAATTCGGTTGCAAAGTTAATGCCAGACGGCTTTAAATATGGCAACGAAAGTGCCTGTTCCAAGAGCGGTTTATAATTTAAAAATTATAAGACCTCTTTCCGTCATTTTATCAAGCTTAAAAATTACAGGATATTACTCTTTGGTTGGCAGACAACCTATAATTAATTTGCCAGACACAAATTTGGTTGCAAAGTTAATGCAACCGAATTTAAATATGGCAACGAAAATGCATGTTCCAAGAGCGGTTTATAATTTTAAAATTATAAGACCTCTTTACGTCCTTTTATCAAGCTTAAAAATTACAAGATATTACTCTTTGGTGGGCAGACAACCTATAATTAATTTGCTAGACACAAATTCGGTTGCAAAGTTAATGCCAGACGGCTTTAAATATGGCAACGAAAGTGCCTGATCCTGGAGTAGTTTATAATCTAAAAATTATAAGACCTCTTTCCGTCATTTTATCAAGATTAAAAATTACAATTTATTACTCTTTGAATAGCAGACAACCTATAATTAATTTGCCAGACAGAAATTCGGTTGCAAAGTTAATGCCAGACGGCTTTAAATATGGCAACGAAAGTGACTGTTCCTAGAGTTGTTTATAATTCAAAAAAATTATAAGACCTCCTTACGTCATTTTATCAAGCTTAAAAATTACAAGATATTATTCTTTGGATAGCAGACAACCCAAAGAGTATAAGACAACTTTGGATAGCAGACAACCCAACAGAAATTCGGTTGCAAAGTTAATGCCAGACGGCTTTAAATATGGCAACGAAAGTGCCTGTTCCAAGAGCGGTTTATAATTTAAAAATTTTAAGACCCCTTTACGTCATTTTATCAAGCTTAAAAATTACAAGATATTACTCTTTGGTGGGCAGGCAACCTATAATAGATTTGCTTGACACAAATTCTGTTGCAAAGTTAATGCCAGACGGCTTTAAATATGGCAACAAAAATGGCCTGTTCCAAGAGTTGTCAGAGTTCAAAAAACTATAAGACATCTTTACGTCATTTTATGAAGCTTAAAAATTACAAGATATTACCCTTTGGATAGCAAACAACCTATAATTAATTTGCCAGACACAAATTCGTCTGCATTCGGTAAATTCGGCATTTTTTTTTTCAATATAAAGTTTACTTAAAAAAAGTTCTTGTTTACCAAAATATAAGTTTCTTTTTTTAAATATTAGAGTGGGTGTTCCGGTTTTGGCCACACTATGATTTATTTGTCCAATATTTAAGCTGAGAGTTGATGTTAACAAATTATATGAATTATTACACCTTAAACTTTCTAAGGGTGCACAAATTTTCATCACATGAGAAGGCTTGTCGGTAAGACTTAAAAAAATGCAACTTTCGTCAATCAAGCACAAAGTATCACAAATTTACTCAATCAGGCTCTGAAAAAGTGCCGTGCAAAAAATCAGGTGCAGAAAAATAGTGAATCTAATCAATAAGACTCAGAAAAATCCAGGGTTTCAAATTCGGTTCAATGACGTAAAGAGGTCTTATAATTTGTTGAATTATAACCGCTGTTGGAACAGGCACTTTCGTTGCCTTATTTAAAGCCGTCTTGCATTAACTTTGCAACCGAGTATGTGTCTGGAAAATTAATTACAGGTTGTCTTCTATCCATAGAGTAATAGCTTGTAATTTTTAAGCTTGATAAAATGACGGAAAGAGGTCTTATAACTTTTAAATTATAAACAACTCTTGGAACAGGCACTTTCGTTGCCATATTTAAAGCCGTCTGACATTAACTTTGCAACCGAATTTCTGTCTGGCAAATTAATTATAGGTTATCTGCCCACCAAAGAGTAATATCCCTTAATTTTTAAGTTTGATAAAATGACGGAAAGAGATCTTATAATTTTTAAATTATAAACCGCTCTTGGAACAGGCACTTTCGTTGACATATTTAAATTCGTTTGGCATTAACTTTGCAACCGAATTTGTGTCTGGCTAGTTAATTACAGGTTTTCTGCTATCCAAAGAGTAATATCTTGCGATTTTTAAGCCTGATAAAATGACGTAAAGAGGTCGTATAATTTTTTGAAATATAAACAACTCTTGGAACAGGCACTTTCGTTGCCATATTTAAAGCCGCCTGGCATTAACTTTGCAATCGAATTTGTGTCTGGCAAATTAATTATAGGTTATCTGTTATCCAAAGAGTAATATCTTGTAATTTTTAAGCTTGAGAAAATAACGTAACGCGGTCTTATAAAATTTAAATTATAAACCACTCTTGGAACAGGCACTTTCGTTGCCGTATTTAAAGACGTCTGGCATTAACTTTGCAACCGAATTTGTGTCTGGAAAATTAATTATAGGTTGTCTGCTATCCAAAGAGTAATATCTTGTAATTTTTAAGCTTCATAAAAACATATAAGAAAATGAGCCATTATAAAATGGCGGATTTTTGAAGTTTTTTCACCTGCATAACCCCTTCTGCCACAGGTAAACGCAACGTCACCCGACTGCCAGACCGCTTGCAAACGTATTCTACCATAAAAGGGAAAAACATATTAAAAAATGGGCCTTGATAAAATGACGTGATTTTGAAGCTTTTTGACCTGCACAACCCCTTCTGCCACAGGTAAACGCAACGCCTCCCTACTGCCAGACCGCGTGCAAACGTATTCTACCATAAAAGGGAAAAACATATAAAAAAATGAGCCTTGATAAAATGACGTGATTTTTGACGTTGCTAGCTCTTAGACTATAACATTTTAAATTTTAGTAGTAGAAAAAAATGGGAAAAAACAAGTACATCGGAAAAAAAATATCTGGGAAAACCAAAATTCTTTTCAGGAACTAAATGTAAGAATTTTTTAATTATGATCATATAACGTCCTAATTTACATAAGGAAAAGATATAGAGTAAAACAAAAACTTCACATTCTATCCATATCTTAAATAGCATTCAATTGATTTTAAAAATACGGGCGTTAAATAGGGATGTGATGTCAAATACGCATTAGGGTACCTAATTGGCACGAAAATTTTGTTATTTTGTCTGATATGATAACCGGGCTAATGTTTATTAAAAATATATATTTATTTACCTTTATTTAGTTTTGTTAAATTTTATAAATCATTTCATTCTATTGTTATTAATTAAACTTTTCAATACTACTTGATTATCCCGTCGACCAATTTCGCCAAATTGTACAAATCATCAAGTTATTCACCATGTAATTCATATTGGCATAATTTTTATTTTAAATAACGAAAGACGAAATAAATAAGTAAAACATCAATAAAAGTACAAATAAAAAGTTGAATTCAAAATCACATTATGGCATAACAAACATGGGTAACCTATTTAATGTAAACTGAATGTAACATTTATGATAATCCGTTATTGGCATTTAATTTTATAATTTGGCGATAATTTTTTGTTCGAAGGGTAATCAATTATCACCGGTTTTTAGTTATTATTATTTTCTTTTGAAAATAATAGAGAATAGTTAATAGAGGTACTACTTGGTTATCCCGTCGACCAAAAAACCATCGCCAAACTATAATATTATATGCCAATAATGGATGATCCTGAATGTCGCATCCAATGTCATTAAATACGATGCACGTGTTTAAAAAGCCATTAAGGGATTTTTATTTTGACTTTTTATTTGTATTTTTTATTAAGATTCTCCAAATTATTTTTTTGTGTTATTTAAAATAAAAATTATGTCTATATGTATAATTTCGCAATGAGTTTGGCAATTTGTATAGTTTGGCGAAATTGGTCGAAAGGATAACTAAGTAGTACCTTAATATATATATACATGTAATTGAAGTTTGAAAACTAAGCTTTTGCGAAATTGGCGTCAGAAGAATATCGCACAATGTCGTGCATTTATGGCATCTGTGCTAAGAAAGCAGCAAATGAAAAAACACATGGTGATGCAAAAAACTTTTGTGATGGTGTGAAGTGAATGTAACATTAACGATCAGCAATTATAGGCATTTAAAAGTATTTTTGCTTGCGATATTGTCGAAAAAGCATTGCAAAGATATACTTTCCCTCTCCCTTCCATTTCCAAATGTACTAAATTTAAAATTATGGAAAAAAATCAGAGTTTACTTAAAACTGTGCATAAAAATTATAGTAATTATCCTAATTTTTCTAATAGAAATTCTTAATTTTCCGTTATTAACAAACGCTATTTTAAAATTGCAAATTTAATCGGCTAAATCGCCAAGATGCATAATGATCATCGCCACTGAATATATAAATAATGCCATATTTGCAAACTTATCGGTCAAAAAACAGTGAAACCTTGGTTTAAGGCCGCCTCTGTTTTTGAAAAGTTCGGCTTATGACCAACTTCAGTGATCAAAATTTTACTCTTTCGGCGTAGGATAACTCGATTCGCGACCAAAGTTGTCGAATAGTTCAGTTGGCAACCCTCACATAACTCTTGTTATAAGTTAAGTTTGAAGTAAAGTGCGCGTATCAGAGTGCTTTGTGACCTTCAGAATAGTAAAAAAATTAACTTATTGTTTTAATTTTAATCAGTTTTGCGAAATTTTTAGCCTTTATTATGACTTCTAAGAATGAAAAAGCGTTTAATGATATAGCAGTAGTAAGAAGCTTAAGCGAATTACTGATCAATTATGAAAAGAAGTAGTGACAAAACTTAAGAACGATGATAGTGTAATCAAAATAGCTAAACAATACAGTGTAGATGAACCGTCGATTAATCCGATTATAAAAAACTAGCCGGATGTGGCAACCCCAAAACTATTTTCTATCTCATGCATTTAATGAGTCAAAATTAATTATTACAGTGCCAAAATCAAATGACAATCATATGCTCACCGTGAAGATTCTAAAGGCATGAAATTCCGAACATTAGTTTTTGAAATTTGAAATAGGACTGTTGCGGATATCAGGAAAAATACAGCATATACGCGACACTTGTTGGGAGATTTACCCAAAACACGCAATGAGCAATAATGTAAATCAAAGTGTGCCTAAATCTCAAGTCTGATGAAAATTTGTGCATTAATTCCTGCGATAGAGATATTGTGGTAATCGGAACAATTCAACATAGCAGCGCCATGTGTTTGGTTATTGAAACCGAAACGTAAACAAAGCCAATTCATATAAAGATTAACTGAATTTGAAGTTTGATGAAAATCCGTGCGTTAATTCTCGAGATAGAACTATTGCGAAAATAATGAAAAATGCAACACGGTTAAGCCATCTGCAGGATATCAGGAAGGAGAAATAAAAATATTTCACTTATTTAAAAAAAAAAAAAATTTAAATGGGAAAATTCGTTTTTATGTGCATTGACTACAAAATTATGTTTAGCGACCTTTGGGTGCCATGATAACAAAAATCGCGCTAATAGCGGAAATATTTCATATTTATTACATCTGATTTTTAAAACAAGTAGATAAGAATGCCACGAATAATATGCGAAAAGAATAAAAATTTCTATTCGCATTATTTTTCTATAAAATATGTATTATCTAAAATTAATTGAATCTGTCAATTTCTGTACGAATAAATTAAAATAATTTCGTTTTTTCACGTCTTTTGTCCATTGATTAAATAGTTCAATATTGAGCGAAATAAGAAAAAGTACTGGGAATATTTAAAAGCAACTGAGATTTTCTTATATTCAATATATAATTACCAAAAAATTTAAATGACTAGTATTAAAAAATGCTCTGACGAGCACCAAAAAAGGTTAATATGTTTTAAAGTATGAAAAAGTGTTTGACAAGAGCTTCTAATTGAGAATGAGAAAGAACAAGGGGTCGCTTCTTGGCTGCAATTCACTGTCAATGCCAAATTTGAAAAAATCATATTTGCGCTTTTTCCATATAAAAGAAATCAGCCACTGTTACGATAAAATTGTGTAGTGTAAAGGCATAATTAGAAAAGGCACCACGTGATTAAACATGAATGTAAAGCAAAATAGGGCCAAAAACCATAGTTCCCGCAGCCAGTGTTGAATTCAGACACTTTTCTCCGCGAGAGTCTTCTGTGGTTTCGGGGGGGGGGGGGGACACGATAGAGTTCTAAGGGAAATATACTTTTTTTACCATTAAAAACACAAAATCTAAATTTTATTGGAGGGAGGAGGGGAGCATTTGATACCTTCGGGAGGGAATGTCCTCCCGGCCCACCTCCTGCATTCAACACTGCCTGCAGCGTATCCCATTCCCACCATAAACTGTCGCAGTGTAAAACAGCACAGAAAACTGATTTGTAGTGCAGTTACAGTGCAGAGTCAACAATGCAGTTAACATGTAAAGCACTATTGAAAGTTTTACTAAAAAGTAAAGATAGAAAGTTTTACGCAAATTTCTTTTATATGGAAAAAGCGCAAATATGATTTTTTCAAATTTGGCATTGACAGTGAATTGCAGCCAAGAAGCAGTGGCGTAGCTAAGGGGGGGGGCAAGGGGGGCGTCCGCCCCGGGCGCCGAGGCCTAAGGGCGCCAAATTGAGAGAAATTGTTATATGTCTATATTGGGGTGGGGGCGCAAAATTTCTTCCTGGCCCCGGGCGCCAAAAAACATAGCTACGCCACTGCCAAGAAGGAACCCCTTGTTCTTTCTCATTCTCAATTAGAAGCTCTTGTCAAACACTTTTTCATACTTTAAAACATATTAACCTTTTTTGGTGCTCGTCAGAGCATTTTTTAATACTAGTGTTACATTTACTTCACACCATCACAAAAGTTTTTTACATCACCATGTGTTTTTTTTTCATTTGATGCTTTCCTGGCACAGATGCCATATATGCACGACATTGTGCGATATTCTTCTGACGCCAATTTCGCAAAAGCTTAGTTTTCAAACTTCAATTACATACATATATATTAAGGTACTACTTAGTTATCCCGTCGATCAATTTCTCCAAACTATACAAATTGCCAAACTCATAGCGAAATTAAACATATAGACATAATTTTCATTTTAAATAACACAAAAAATAATTTGTAGAATCTTAATAAAAAATACAAATAAAAAGTCCAAATAAAAAATCCCTTAATGGCGTTTTAAACACGTGCATCCTATTTAATGTCATTGGATTCGACATTCACGATCATCCATTATTGGCATATAATATTATAGTTTGGCGATGGTTTTTTGGTCGACGGGATAACCAAGTAGTACTTCTATTTTCTATTATTTTCAAAAGAAAATAATAATGAATAAAAACCGGTGATAATTGATTATCCCTTCGACCAAAAAATTATCGCCAAATTATAAAATTAAATGCCAATAACGGACTATCATAAAGGTTACATTCAGTTTACATTAAATAGGTTACCCATGTTTGTTATGTCATAATATGATTTTGAATTCAACTTTTTATTTGTACTTTTATTGATGTTTTACTAATTTATTTCTTCTTTCGTTATTTAAAATAAAAATTATGTCAATATGAATTACATGGTGAATAAATTGATGATTTGTAAAATTTGGCGAAATTGGTCGACGGGATAATCAAGTAGAATTGAAAAGTTTAATTAATAACTACAGAATGAAACGATTTATAAAATTTAACAAAATTAAATAAAGGTAAATATATATATATATTTTTTTAATAAACATTAGCCCGGTTATCTTATCAGACAAAATAACAAAATTTTTGTGCCAACTAAGTACCCTAATGCATATTTGACATTACATCCCTATTTAAAATCAATTGAATGCTATTTAAGATATGGACAGAATGTGAAGTTTTTGTTTTACTCTATATCTTTTCCTTGTGTAAATTAGGAGGTTACATGATCATAATTAAAAAATCTTACATTTAGTTCCTGAAGAGAAATTTTGGTTTTTCCAGATACTTTTTTCCGATGTACTTGTTTTTTCCCTATTTTTTTCTACTACTAAAATATGTACTTCTCTGTTATCCCGTCGACCAATTTGGTCAAATTATACAAATCGCCAAACTAATAGCCAAATTATACACATTGACATAATTTTTTATTTTAAATAACGAAAAAAGAAATAATTAGTAAAATATTAATAAAAATACAAACAAAAAGCCGAAATGAAAATCGCTTAATGACTTTCTAAACACGTGAATCGTATTTAGTGTCACTGAATGTGACATTCACGATCATCGTTTATTGGCATTTAATCTTAAAATTTGGCGATAATTTTTTCGTCGACGGGATAACCTAGAAGTACCCTAAAATTCAAAATGTTAGGACACTCGAGAAAATCATCCCGTGGTCATTTAAATGCATGTTATTTGAAAAAATAATTATGAATTCGACCAAAAAAATAATAACACTGCGTTCACAACTTTATTATTTAAAGAACTGAAACTAAAAGTTAATAAAAACAAATAACTATGTTTTTCACGTGATTTGTTTAATTTGAATGAATTATGATACATACATGACAATTTTTATATTAGTCCGGGTGCTACGCATCAGAAAACTGCAAATCGTGATAAGAATATACTGCTTGGTGAGTATGTACTTTATGATAATACAATAGATATTAGAGGGGGAGGCATCTCGTAACGTCGTCGGAATTCAAGATGGCGGCTGTTATTCAAAATGGCGTCATTTTCTGATTATGCGTAATATAAATGTGTATTTCACGTCGATTTCGATATTTTTAAAGTCAAAGTTTCGTTTTTGACAATTTCCAACATTATTTAAATGAATGTATAAATTCAGTTTATCTGTCTGTTTGTCTGTCTGTACGCCTGTCCTTCCATGCTCTAGCTCGCTTAAATGTACTTAGATTGCCATGTAAGTTTTATATGTTATATGACGTTTGTAATAACATGTTCGGAGTAAAAAATAAAGTGTATAGCTTTTATAGTCCATATACAGGCCACTCAAAGTATTTATCAATTGTCTAGTCGTCAGTTTGGCCTTGCTCTTTTTGGTTAAATTTACACGGATTTCCGTGTAATTTTATGTGTGTTTTCTCTATATGTAATTTAAAGAAATGGTATACTGCAAAATGTTCTACATCAAAAATGTAGAGTTTAGCATTTATAGTTCTTTTACAGGCACGCTCAAAATAATTCTCTTACATTTTGGTTTATTGGCGAAAATACTTTTTAGTGGGTTTTAATGACGTTAAACTATTTGAAACACATTGAAATTAATACACGTCACTGAAGTGCAGTACAAGATACTTGTTGTACAGTATGGCGAGCTTAGAATTTATACTTCATTTATAAGCTCTCAAAAAGAATACGCTTGCAGTGCTATCTATAACCACAATGTTGTCTATGTGCTTTTTACACTATAATATGCTTTTTAAAACTTTGCCAGGTAGGAACGAATTGCAAAATGCCATTCTTTTTTTAGTTGGAATGCAGCTTATAAATACATATCGTAATTATGATGATTAATCTCCAACCAAAATGAGATGAATCAAAAGTGATCCAAAATTTCAATTTGAATTTATTTTCCTTTCTTTTTGTTGCGGTTCTTGACTCTTGTCGTAGACTCATTTCTGCTTGATCACCATAATTATGCACGTTAATTACCAATCCATCCGAAAGATCTATTTGATTCAGAGATTAAACAACCATAAGTACACTGTACATTCTCATCGGGACATTTTGTGATAAGAAAATCAAATAAACTCTTCTCAGATACGGGAATGGATCAAGCGCATCAACAAAACAACGCTATTGTCAAAAGAGAAAGAGATGCAGTAGGGTTATTGCAGGATCCATGGGCACTTATACATTGGATGGTAACTGGACCAGAAATCTGTAATTTCATACAAGAGATTGAGTTGAACATTCAAGTAAATCCCGAAGAAATAAATCGATACCATCATGAAAAATATCACTCACTTAAAACTAAATTTTTCGCTAAGGTTCAAGCACTCTATAGCGCACTAAAAGAATTAGAGAACTTATTTTTAGAAGATGGTGAAAACTTGCTTGATGGGGAAAATGGCAACGTTTTTCCAGGAACATGTGATACTTTAATATATGATGGGCCAATTCTTACTAACATTTTAAAGTCTCAACAGACTTCAAATACATTCAATGATTACTACATTAACACATTTTATCCTCACTTACGTAACGTCGAGAGTTTTATATGTCAAAGAATAGATTTGATTTGGGATACACCAAACATTAAAGGAGAAACTAAACAGAAGAGAGGTGCAGGGACCAGATGACAAGTGCAACCACATGTTAGATTACCTAAAAATTGGTAAGATTTCTTAAGAAATTTAAATAACAAAGAACAGATTTTTAATCTATTTGGGACGCCAGCAATAAAAACAATAAAAATACACAAGCTATAATATAACCCTTTCAAATTAAAGGCAATCTTACTACTGTAAGTTCCTTAATTGGAATGACTTGCCCTGGTCACGAAGAAGCTGATTCATAATAATACTGCATCTCAAAGACATGGTTGAAAAGGAATTGAAAAATATTGTTATACGCTCTGCAGACACTGATGTATTAGTTTTAGCGATTGCATATTTCTTTATCCTTTCAGATAAATGTCTAAAAACTATTTGGGTTGCATTTGGAACAGGAAAAAAATACAGATTTATTCCTGCTCATACCATAGGTGCAGCAATTGGAAGAAAAAAGGCAATGGCTTTACTTTGGCTTTAGTAGCTTTCACGGGATGCGACAGCAATCCAAGTTTCATGGAAAGACGAAAAATTCAAATTGGAAAACATGGATTCCATTTAAAGAAGCTACTGCTGCATTTTCATACCTATCAAACCACAAACTTCCATTCCTGAAAGTATTTCAAATATTTGAGGAAAGTTCGTAGTATTGCTGTACGGTTAAACAAACAATAGCATAATTGTCAATAATGCAATACAAGAATTGTTTATGACAAAAAATTGTTCTTTTGAACATCTTCCCCCAATTAAGATTGTCCTTCAACAACATATTTTATGCAGTGCTTTCCAAGCTGGACACATTTGGAGACAAGAAGATCAGCATAAAATACGTCCACCTTCTCCAAAGAAAGGGGGATGGTGGTTTGATAACTTATCATGGAAATTAAAATGGTCGGAGTTGCTAGAGATTTCAGACCTTTGTGAAGAGTTAATAAAATGTATGTGTAAAATATGTAAAAATAAATGTGTCTGTAGAAAGGTCGGACTTTCTTGCACATTATTGTGCAATTGCAAAAACGAATGTGAAAAATGATGATGCCAAATGAAATTTGTATATTCTACAACTTTATATGTAACATTCATTTTTTAATATACTGCATAGTATAAGCAATGTATTAATAAAATAATATTTTTATTATTTATTTATTCTTTAAATTTCCTACTGTAAATGACAAAAAATGCTTTAATAACTGTCCTATTTTCATTTTAGGTATATTTCTAGTAGTAAAAAGAAAATGTTTGAGTTATAAAATGTGGAAATTAATATCAGAAATACTCTTGTAAGATGCAGAGGAATAAAACTTCAAAAGGTTTTATATAGTAGTCGTCATTTCGAATTCCTCTAAATTAATACGATGCCTCGCTTTCTTATATGCATTTTATTAATATAAGATACATGCTGACTATGCGGGATATCTTTATCACAAAATGAAGTTTTATCTCTCCAAGCACCTTCATTAACACTTGAATTAGATCGTGATCTTTATAAAATTTATGTACAAATTACAAATGCATATTTTTTTTTTGTTTTGGTGTGTCTCTGTAAATAAGTGATAAATACTATACACACCTTAGTATTTAGTAAGCCTTTGGTAGTTAATTGCAGTATCAGCATTAATGTATATCAAATTGAATGTGTTTTAAAGAGTATAACCTCATTAAAACACATAGGAAACGATTTCACCGCATGCACAATATTGTAATGCCATTTTTAGCACCTGTAAATGGACTATAAAAGCTATATACTTTATTTTTTACTCCATACATGTTATTATAAACTTCATAAAACATATAAAGTTTGCAAGGCAATCTGAGTACATTTAAGCGAGCTAGAGCATGAAAGGACAGGCGGACAGACAGACAAACAGACAGAAAAACCGAATTCATACACTCTTTTAAATAATGTTGGAAAGTATCAAAAACAAAAATTTGACTTTAAAATTATCGAAATCGACGTGAAATGCTTATTTAAATTACGCATATTCAGAAAATGACGCCATTTTGAATAACAGCCGCCATCTTGAATTCCGACGACTTTACGAGATGCCTCCCCCTCCAATATCCATTGTATTATCATAAAGTATATACCCACCAAACGGTATATTCTTATCACGATTTGCAGTTTTCACCTTATTTTTGTCGCGTAGCACTCGGACTATATTAAACTTGGTGGCAATGAATAAAAAAAAACTACAATCGCAACAGCAAAAGACAATATTCAACTGGAGGTTTAAGACATAAATTCGATTTTCTCAGAAACCGTCAAACATACAAAGATGAAAAAAAAACTGTTTTAAGTTTTATCAAGACGATAAAAATAAACCAAAAACGAAGTTAATCTATCCATAATAACGTTAGCTATTGCTTGTTGAACTTTTTGTCTTCATTTGTTCGTTAAAAGTTAAATAAAAACTACAGTAAACTGCGATAATTTTTTTTAATGCTATCATTTTATTCGTCTCGTCGAGTTCTATCTTCTGAAACTAAAATCACTGTCGTACGTCAACTGGTTCGCTAGAAATTTCGAAAAGACGTTCGCATTTTCTATTTCTTAAACATATTATACCAATACGCTACCGCGTTTGCTATGATGTAATATCGTTATGAGTAAAAATGCGATGTTTTAATTAGTGACGTCATTTTCTCTTCAAATGTTTTTTAAAAGTTACTGTTATAAGTAATATGAAAAAGGGCATCCGTAATAATATTGTAATTCCCATTTATCTGGTTGCTGAATGACCTCATTTGAAATCTTTCTTTTTTTGTTTTAGACATTAATTTTTATCATAAATTATTTTCTGTTATTTTATTTACATTATTAATATTATTTCTCAGTAAATATATTTTTACCACAATTAGTGCATAATTATACGCAATCATTTTATTGCGGTTAAATTTTACGAAAACAATAAACTTTTTTCTTTTAAATGCGAGGACATGTTCACTGATGAAATAAAAATTTTTGACTGGTGGAAAGTGATAATGGAAAATAAATTTTTATTATAGAGAGAAAAGCTAAACTGAGTTGCCACCATCTTAAAGAAATATCGTAAAAAGCATTTAAAATTAAAAATAAAATGTAAAAATGGAAATAAATTAAAAAATAGCTAAAATGGGCACAACTACGAATAAATAGCTTTCATTTAAAAAAAGAATTATCAAAATCGGTTGAGTAGAAAATACAGGGCTGATGACACGACATTTTTAGCTTGTCTGAAAGAAATAGCATCGGAGGCTAAAAACATTGAAATAAAATCATAATACATGATGGAAATTGAAATGGATAGAATAAATAAATCGAATATCAAAAATATAAAAGCTCTAAGATCTTAAAATGATGCTACAAAAAATAGCATTTCATGACCACATGCAACTGTTTCAAAAAAAGAAAAAAAAAAAAAAACGGACATTGCAAAAAGTGGACCAAGTAGTCTCATTCTTAAGATACAAAGATACACATTTCATTATATTGGACAAGCGCCTTCTAGTGCAATGAAACTATCCTATCATCCAACAAAATGCTTTAGTGCTGGCATCTCGTGAAAATATATGCAATTAAATGACAATATACTTATTTTGATAAATTATTCAAGTGTATTACATCTATTAGAAGATGCCTTGCATATTCTCAGTGTAGATATAAGTAAATTTTAAAATATTTTATTAAATGAAAAACATTATAAATAATAATGAGTAATTAATTTATTAAATATTATAAAAAATTAAATTTTTGAATTGGATGAATCACTATAATGATTCCATAATTAAATGTGCAAAATTACAATAATTAAATCATTTTTATTACTTACCCATCATACGTAGTATAGGGTAAGTCTTGCAATCGTTTTGAAAATCGAAAAATTTTTTTTGACGGATTTACACGTTTTAGATAGTGGAGATTCCAAAAAACATATTTTTAGAAAAAAAATTTTGCCGTCCGTCCGTCTGTGTGTCTGTCTGTCTGTCTGTCTGTCTGTCTGTCTGTTTGTCTGTAACCGCTCTATCTCCCGAACAAATTCAGATAGAGCCTTGAAATTTTGTATGTACTTAGTATGTAAGAATGGGATGAAACCTATTTAATATCAGTAACCTCGATTATCCGGAACTATTTTTTTCGGACCCTCGAAAAATTCATTCTGATGAAACGTATATAAAAATTTTCGAAATTTTTTATTTTAAGGAGTGGATATAAAAGGCAATAAAATAACACAAATTTTGCATAAAGAATGAAGTCGATCGGATTATTAGTTGCTGAGATACGTGTAATGCTATTTTTCACATTCTATGATTTTTCATGACCCTGTATTTCATTCAAATATGAATTCAAAGATATATTTTAATTGGAAATGAGACGCTTCATCCGACGCAGTAAATTGCTAGTTAATACGATTATTATTTTTGGAGTTATAAGGATGTTTCTTTTACGCAATCCGGTATTACTTGATTTTGGCGTTTTATATAATTTGTCGAAATTGGCTCATCAGCAATTCATTAATAAATCATTACTATGTATATTAAAACTATTTAAATATGCGTTAAAATTTTTATTTTGGAATTGCGATGCATTTTATAAATAAGTTACACATGTTTTATTTTCACATTTTCTATTGTGCATATATGTATGATGGGTAAGTATTACGGTGGCCTCCAACGACTAGTATTGTATGCTAATTACTTAATAAGTAATTAATATAATGATAATGAATTCATAACCAATAAAGTTTAGATATTTAAAATGAAAAAAGGTGGGAAAATAAAAATAAAAATTGAAATTAATTTCATTTAGGGTGACGTTACTAACCTAAACTTAAATAATATAGTATCATATACACTCATTTCCAAAAATTAAGCAAGAAGATGTAAAATGCAAAAAAATCAACAAATACTGCTTTGATTGACACAAAATTCGGCAGGAAAGTAGCACGTATATTTATGCATAAAACAAAATCAATAATTATATACAGAAATGAAAATAATGTTGAAATTTTATAAGTTATCAGATAATGACATACTGAAGACTTAAACAGAATTATGTATAAAGTGAAGATAAACAGCATAAAATGAAAAAAAAAAGAGGTAGGGTCACATAGGGTATGTGATCCATCCATCATCTGTATACAAAGTTTACATCTTATGACCATGCTTTCAATTAGGTGGTAACCACCGCAGAATTAAGCAATCGCCATTCTTCTTGTAGAGTAGTTTCCAGCTCAATAAAAGTGGTTGGAGGTGGGAGACGTAAACATACAGCACGGCAGAAAGCATCCCAAAGATTTTCAAATGGATTAAGGTCGGGCCATGGTATGGCCACGCCATACTCCCATTTTTTATTTCAATTATAGATTATTTATCATTTTCAATAATGTTATGTAGTAAATAAAATTATATTACCAATCTGAACTTCATTGGCATCGATAAACAAGATTGGCAGTTGTCAATCATTTTTGGCAAATCCAAATTTGGAACCCCGATAATACATCAGTATCTTTCAAAGCAAACTGATGTCTAAAAAGGATGTCAGAAACTGAAAATATTGCCGATGATTTTATGAAATAAGCCTTATTCGAATACGAGAGAATGATCCATCTGAGACTCAACTTAAAATTTTTCGTTTCTTTTTCTTTTCTTTTCTTTGATAGGTTTAAGCATTTTTTTTTTTTTTTTTTTTATTTAATCTTAAGTAATACAATACCTTTAAATGTTTACCGCCAATACGTGGATCATCAACACGATAAATTATAATCCTAAATAGTCTGTCGGTTTCCCTTCTATAATAAATAGGGACACAGATGTCATATACGCGCTGCGTTGCTAATTCCTGCCAAAATGGCGTTATTTTACTCTACGTAATGCTTAATAAATTCTTAGACCCTGCTTAATAAATTCTTTATTTTAATTACATAAATTGTTTGGTTCTATAGTTATTAACTAAACTATCGTTTATTTATAGTTATTTTATTTTTAAAATAATAAAAAATAATATTAAAATATACATTAACCGGTATTCAAAACAAAGGTTTCGGAAAATTGGCCTCAAAAAACTAATCGCGCCAAACCCGGTGCGTATATGACATCTTTACTTAAATCGGACACGCGATAAACGGCTAAGTCTTGGATACGATAAAATTTGTCTTTAATTGTCTAAAACAAATTAGACATATTATTGTAATAGACATCGTTAGAATTGGATATCATGGCGGTTCACAATGGCGCAAAATTAGCACCAATTTTAAATAGATGAAAATTTTCTCCAAAATTTACCACATTGTCTTAAAAAATACTCATGTTTGCCGCCAACTGTTTAATTGGACAACAATTGTTGAAAAATGATAATTTTAATTTTTATAAAACATGGAAAGTAGTAAAATATGCTGTACGCGTAATCGCATTCATATAAAAACTATTACTTTAATTTATGCTAATTGGCATCTTTTGCCTTATATGTTTTAGATCATCTTGAACATGGTTTCATAGTTTTTAGAAAATGTCTGTCTGTCATTCTGTGAGTATGTATGTGGGAAAAAAAAAGCTGTGGGCGCTCTATTTTTAGAGCTAAATACACGGAGTTTCACAAAACTTTATAATAACTTAGACATTGATATAAGCTAGAGCAGTAGTAGGAAAATAAGAGTACGGGCTCAAGCGCAGGTGGGGCTGTGGGGCCGCCCCGCCTGCTCCTCCGGCTGCCCCGCCTGCTCCTCCGGCTGCCCCACCTGCTCCTCCGGCTGCCCCACCTGCTCCTCCGGCTGCCCCACCTGCTCCTCCGGCTGCCCCGGGCCTCCTCCGGCTGCCCCGCCTGCGGTCCCTCCTGCTCCCACCATCTCACCGCCGCCCTCCTGCGCCCCCTAGTGGAAAAAAGGAACATTCTATTCTAACAGGATAGATGAACAACCTTCCCTAATTAAAAATATTATCAATCACATCTCAACGCGGAATCATACTATATGATGAAGATTAAATTTATATTTGAATTTTGAACAACCATAATTTTAATGAGTATTATTAATTAAGCGAAACAATTAAAATTTCAGTTTTCAACCATTTTATTTAGATTTCTTCAACTACAATATGAGATTATCAATTTAACACAAGAAAGTTAAACATATATTTGAATTTTGCTTGATAGACATCTTAATGAGTAGTATTAATTAAGTAAAAACAATGGAAAATATCAAGTTTTATAGAAAAAGACTGACTTCTTACGATTTTTATCAACTTAAGAGAGAAAACTTAAACGTACATTTCAGTTTTTCAACAGCTCATATTAATGAGTATCGTTAATTAAGTAAAAAAACAATGGAAAATATCAAGTTTTATAGAAAAAGACTGATTTCTTACGATTTTTATCAACTTAAAAGAGAAAACTTAAACGTTCATTTCAGTTTTTCAACAGCTATAACCTTAATGAGTATCGTTAATTAAGTAAAAAATAATGGAAAATATCAAGTTTTATAGAAAAAGACTGATTTCTTACGATTTTTATCAACTTAAGAGAGAAAACTTAAACGTACATTTCAGTTTTTCAACAGCTATAACCTTAATGAGCATTCATAATTAAGTAAAAAACAATGGAAAATATCGATTTTTATAGAAAAAGACTGATTTCTTACGATTTTTATCAAATACAATATCAATGTATCGACTTAAAACTTAAACATACATCCTAGTTTTTCAACAACTATAACCATAATGAGTATTGATAATTAAGTAAAAAACAATGGAAAATATCAAATTTTATAGAAAAAGACTGATTTCTTACGATTTTTATCAACTTAAGAGAGAAAACTTAAACGTACATTTCAATTTTTAAGTGGTTATCATCTTAACGAGTATTTTTAATTAAGTAAAACAGCGAAAAATATAAATTTTTATTTGATTTCTTAAGATTTTCATCAACTACATGAGAAGTGTACCGACTTAAAAGTTGAAAGTTAAACATACATCCCAGTTTTTCAACAGCTATAACCTTAATGAGTATTGATAATTAAGTAAAAAACAATGGAAAATATCAAGTTTTATAGAAAAAGACTCATTTCTTACGATTTTTCCAACTCAAACTTCAGAATACCAATTTGAGAGAAAGAAACTTAACCATGTATTCAGTTTTGAACAACCATTTCCTTCATGAGCATTTTTATTTAAGTAAAACAATGGAAAATATTAAATTTAACCAATTTCTTTAGAATTTTTCAACTATAATATCAACTTAAGAAAGGAAACTTAAACATTTATCTTAGTTTTTGAACAGCAATCCCTTAATGAACATTGTTAATTAAGCAAAAAACAATGGAAAATATAAATTTTAACCGATTTCTTTAGATATTTTCAACTTAAAAACGAAATTTAAACATACATTTTTAACATTCGAACAACTATTACCGGAACGAATTTTAATAATTAAGCATTTAACGAACGAAAATAGTGATTTTTTATTTTATTTATTTATTTATTTATTTATTTATTTTTTAAGCAAGAAGGCCAATTGTATAAACTTTTACAGTAATTTGACATTTTAACATACTTTAAAAAACACTAGTTACATAAGATTTCAAACTTTAGATGACTAAATCTCAAGATATATTTTTCTCGAAAACAAATATAAAATACATTTTTTAAACTAATTTCCTCAATCTTACGAATTCAACAGGATTTTTACCGATGCAAACATTAGAAGCGAACAACAAATTCTCTCCCCATCTAACCTCAAAATTCCTAAGGGGGAGAGTACAATAGGTTTTTCGACGTCACACTTCGTAAGGTTTTCATTCAAGAAAAATATCTTTTACGTTATAAAAGTCGTTTTCTTAGAAGGATATAAACTTATGATTTTTGTTTTTGAACAATCATTATCTCAATAAATATTAATAATTAAGGAAAAACAATGGAAAATAATATGTTTTAAGGAAAAAGACGAATTTTATCGAATTTGATTAATTTTTACACTAGTATTTTCAAAAAGCAACATGGAAATATCGATTTTTTTAACTGAACAATTTAACGCATGTTTTAGCTTTAACAACAGAAACTTAATAAGTATCACTAATTAAACAAAAAAACAAAATACTGATTTTCAAGAAAAGACGAATTTTTATACAATTTTCAACACTTTACCTTTCTGAAATTTTTATGTTATCAAACACCAAGTTATTTAAAATATAAATATTATGCTTAATGTTTAGATAGTACACATGACTAATTCCACTTATTCTTTTCATATTATTAATTAAATTGACACATGTTTCACTCTACACTTCAATGATTTCTGAATTTTTACAATACTCACCACCAATTTTCTAAGATTTTCCGATTATACATTCCTCAGAAGTACATATTCGAAATGGTACAAACACTTTACATATCTAAAAAATATCATTGAAGTAACTGTATTTAATATTTTTAACACCAATTTTCTAAGATATTCTAACATTTTCCAATTATACATTCCTCAGAAGTACATATTCGAAATGGTACAAACACTTTACATATCTAAAAAATATCATTGAAGTAGCTGTTTTTAATATTTTTAACACCAATTTTCTAAGATATTATAACATTTTCCAATTATACATTCCTAAGAAGTACATTTTCGAAATGCTACAAACTCTTTACATATCGAAAAATATCATTGAAGTAGCTGTATTTAATATTTTTAACACCAATTTTCTAAGATATTATAACATTTTCCAATTATACATTCCTCAGAAGTACATATTCGAAATGCTACAAACACTTTACATATCGAAAAAATATCATTGAAGTAGCTGTATTTAATATTTTTAACACCAATTTTCTAGGATATTATAACATTTTCCAATTATACATTCCTCAAAAGTATATATTCTAAATGCTACAATCACTTTATATACTGAAAAACATCATTTATCTGCTAAGTATTAGTCAAAATTATAATATGTTTTCACCCTATAGTTAAAAAATATCTGAATTATCACACAACAACATTTTTCAAATATGAATATTATTTTAACAGATTAAAAAGGCAAAACATAGACGAACATAATCTTTAATTTTTGTAATCATTTCATATTTCATACCAAACTATCTGAAATTTCAACCAAATAAGAGCAAATATTAGACTAATTTTTTATCATTAATATTGCTTAGACCTTTTCATCATAACTTTTAAAAATGGTAATTATCCATTTTTTGGGTTCATTATCGAAAAACTGTAACTGAAATTACATAAACTCAATGCAAAAAAAACCCTGTTCTCACACAATTTCTTAAAATTCAACAAAGAATTGACTATTACTGCAATACTTATCTATATCAATTTCGATTCTCGATAATATATAGGTATTTTATTATTACACACTTACATCTCTTTTCAAACGTTTATCAGAAAATAAGTCAATCAAAGTCTAGTAGTTATCACATCTATTCCCCAGAAATATTGCTATCATGCGAAACAGTAAAGAAAATTAATAGATATTTAATATTTAATAACCTCATACGTGAAATTACTGTCGAATGAGAATACTAATAATCAATAAAATCAACTATTGAACAAAAATATAGTACAGATTACCGAAAATTCAAATGTTTTCTTCTACAAAAGTTACAAAAATTAACAAATGAATGACAAGTTAGAGAAATAACTAAAAAAATTAATGAACATATTTACAAATTTATTAAAATCACACCTTTTTCTGGATTATAAACCACAATTTCTTGAAAAAATTAACACCGAATTTATCAGATTTTAATCATTGTATTACATACACTCAATAAATATTCAAAATTAATCAAAAAATAATTTTTTAGTCTCATCAATAAGCAGAAATTCTATATTAAAAGAATATTTTCATAGTAGTACTTATGAAAATGAGAGTTTACAAACTGATTTTCATAATTTTACCACATTTAAACTTAATTTTTATACATAAAACATTATTTAATCAAATTTTATACTTTCTAATTCAGTAAAATTCAATACTTTTTAGTTTTTAAACCAATACCACAATATTTATTTACATCAAACTTGATTCTTCACCTTTTATATTTCCACATTACACACGTGAGATAAATACTAACTTGGATCAGGAGTTGAAGTCAATTGATTCCATTCGATTTTCATCATGTACGCATTGCTCCTACACGAAATTTCTTACTGCTATAATCATCTAATGTATTAAAACTAATCTACTCATATTTTTAATCAATTCATCAGATGTTTCATCTCGCACTTCTGAATTATCGTGCATCAAGTTGCTTAAAATATAAATACTATCTTTATAGTTTTAATGATATATAGTATACATGGTTTATCTTGAGTTAACACTTCCATAGTATTAATCAAATTATATGTTTCATCTTGCACTTGATCTTAATGTTTTCATCTTGCATCTGAATTATCGTCCATCGAGTTTTTTTTTTTTTTTTAATAATAATATATTTATAGTTTTTGATTATACATAGCATGTACAAATACAATCTTTAATTTTAACATTTCATATTTCAAATAACCTATTTCCGAAACCAAGCTATGTGAATTTTACCACAATGCTTATTATCATAGAATAATTTGTGTTTCACACTTTTCTAAAAATTATCAGATATGTACCCCTCAGAGAAATTACTATCATATGAATAAATGAAGAAAATTTAATTTATATTAAATGTACACGAAATTGATTGCAATATACATGAATTTAATAAAAATAAATAAATAAGCGATTATTTATACATTAAACCTTTACTAAATATATACTTCTTTCATTATACAGATGTTTCAACAAGATGAACCAAAACAGCAGCAAACTTCAGAAATTAATGATCCGAATGATTCATCTCTAGCACATGTAGCGTTAACGAATGACACATATGTGAGTACTTATATGAGAAATACTAGAATTCGTATATGAAACGTAATTAGAGTAAATACAAAATGATTTGTCTTACTACCTACACTTTAACAAGTGCTTTTTACCTATATTATTGAAGAGAATCCTAACTGTGTCCATTTATTTCTACTACAGATGTGCTCTATTTGCTACAAACACTTCTTAAGTAAATGAAATTTAACAGAACATACAAAAATCTATACAGGTGAAAAACCTTACACTTGGAAAGATTACCATAAATGCTGTTTTCAAGGAGACGTGAATCAAAAATGCACACATCATCATATAAAGCATCATCAGATATATGTAAACTTAGCGAAGATATTCAAAAATTAGTCAGACTTTTGTAGAATTTAGAAATAAAGGAAGATATTTAGGCTATTTATCCATCATATTTTCACAACATTTACCACAATATCTCAAACTTAAAATTTGGAAGACATACACACTGCTGAAAAGTAATTTTGTGATTCTTCTAACCAGTATGAATGTATAGATGTTATTTTGCAGTGTATTCTTTAAATGATCACATTAAATATTCTTTTATATGCATATATCGTTGTGTTTATTTTTCTAATACCTATTACATTAATGAAATACATAACATTTTAAGTGAAATAACACTCTCACAACTTAAAAAATGCATAAGAACATACAAAAATAAACAGATGTATAAAAAAATATGCAAGTTTACAAAATATTTTCATTGTTTTCTAGAAATATTAACAAAAAATATTTACAATATGAAAAAATTGTAAAAGTGAAAAGAAAAAACATAAATGTAAAAACAAAAACCACAAAGTGAAAAACTCATAACAAAGTTTTTGAAAAAAATATTTACAACAAAATTTTTTTTTTACAAAAACCAAAACTTCCAAAAATATTTTTTTCAAAAAATTTTTTTTTTCAAAAACATTTTTTACAAAAAAAATTTTTTCAAAATAAGTTTTTACAAAAGTAAAAAAAAAGAAAATCACAACGTTAAAAAAATGAAAAATTTTTGTTAAAAAAAGTGTAAAAAAATTGCAAAAAAATGTTGCAAAAATTTCAAAAAAAGTTATGAAAAAAGCTTCAAAAATTTCGTTGGTTTTAATGCAGTATGCAATGGCGAAACCATTGCATTTGCTATTAAAAACAATTACTCTAATTACGTTTCATATACGAATTCTAGTATTTCTCATATAAGTACTCACATATGTGTCATTCGTTAACGCTACATGTGCTAGAGATGAATCATTCGGATCATTAATTTCTGAAGTTTGCTGCTGTTTTGGTTCATCTTGTTGAAACATCTGTATAATGAAAGAAGTATATATTTAGTAAAGGTTTAATGTATAAATAATCGCTTATTTATTTATTTTTATTAAATTCATGTATATTGCAATCAATTTCGTGTACATTTAATATAAATTAAATTTTCTTCATTTATTCATATGATAGTAATTTCTCTGAGGGGTACATATCTGATAATTTTTAGAAAAGTGTGAAACACAAATTATTCTATGATAATAAGCATTGTGGTAAAATTCACATAGCTTGGTTTCGGAAATAGGTTATTTGAAATATGAAATGTTAAAATTAAAGATTGTATTTGTACATGCTATGTATAATCAAAAACTATAAATATATTATTATTTAAAAAAAAAAAAAACTCGATGGACGATAATTCAGATGCAAGATGAAAACATTAAGATCAAGTGCAAGATGAAACACATAATTTGATTAATACTATGGAAGTGTTAACTCAAGATAAACCATGTATACTATATATCATTAAAACTATAAAGATAGTATTTATATTTTAAGCAACTTGATGCACGATAATTCAGAAGTGCGAGATGAAACATCTGATGAATTGATTAAAAATATGAGTAGATTAGTTTTAATACATTAGATGATTATAGCAGTAAGAAATTTCGTGTAGGAGCAATGCGTACATGATGAAAATCGAATGGAATCAATTGACTTCAACTCCTGATCCAAGTTAGTATTTATCTCACGTGTGTAATGTGGAAATATAAAAGGTGAAGAATCAAGTTTGATGTAAATAAATATTGTGGTATTGGTTTAAAAACTAAAAAGTATTGAATTTTAGTGAATTAGAAAGTATAAAATTTGATTAAATAATGTTTTATGTATAAAAATTAAGTTTAAATGTGGTAAAATTATGAAAATCAGTTTGTAAACTCTCATTTTCATAAGTACTACTATGAAAATATTCTTTTAATATAGAATTTCTGCTTATTGATGAGACTAAAAAATTATTTTTTGATTAATTTTGAATATTTATTGAGTGTATGTAATACAATGATTAAAATCTGATAAATTCGGTGTTAATTTTTTCAAGAAATTGTGGTTTATAATCCAGAAAAAGGTGTGATTTTAATAAATTTGTAAATATGTTCATTAATTTTTTTAGTTATTTCTCTAACTTGTCATTCATTTGTTAATTTTTGTAACTTTTGTAGAAGAAAACATTTGAATTTTCGGTAATCTGTACTATATTTTTGTTCAATAGTTGATTTTATTGATTATTAGTATTCTCATTCGACAGTAATTTCACGTATGAGGTTATTAAATATTAAATATCTATTAATTTTCTTTACTGTTTCGCATGATAGCAATATTTCTGGGGAATAGATGTGATAACTACTAGACTTTGATTGACTTATTTTCTGATAAACGTTTGAAAAGAGATGTAAGTGTGTAATAATAAAATACCTATATATTATCGAGAATCGAAATTGATATAGATAAGTATTGCAGTAATAGTCAATTCTTTGTTGAATTTTAAGAAATTGTGTGAGAACAGGGTTTTTTTTGCATTGAGTTTATGTAATTTCAGTTACAGTTTTTCGATAATGAACCCAAAAAATGGATAATTACCATTTTTAAAAGTTATGATGAAAAGGTCTAAGCAATATTAATGATAAAAAATTAGTCTAATATTTGCTCTTATTTGGTTGAAATTTCAGATAGTTTGGTATGAAATATGAAATGATTACAAAAATTAAAGATTATGTTCGTCTATGTTTTGCCTTTTTAATCTGTTAAAATAATATTCATATTTGAAAAATGTTGTTGTGTGATAATTCAGATATTTTTTAACTATAGGGTGAAAACATATTATAATTTTGACTAATACTTAGCAGATAAATGATGTTTTTCAGTATATAAAGTGATTGTAGCATTTAGAATATATACTTTTGAGGAATGTATAATTGGAAAATGTTATAATATCCTAGAAAATTGGTGTTAAAAATATTAAATACAGCTACTTCAATGATATTTTTTCGATATGTAAAGTGTTTGTAGCATTTCGAATATGTACTTCTGAGGAATGTATAATTGGAAAATGTTATAATATCTTAGAAAATTGGTGTTAAAAATATTAAATACAGCTACTTCAATGATATTTTTCGATATGTAAAGAGTTTGTAGCATTTCGAAAATGTACTTCTTAGGAATGTATAATTGGAAAATGTTATAATATCTTAGAAAATTGGTGTTAAAAATATTAAATACAGCTACTTCAATGATATTTTTTAGATATGTAAAGTGTTTGTACCATTTCGAATATGTACTTCTGAGGAATGTATAATTGGAAAATGTTAGAATATCTTAGAAAATTGGTGTTAAAAATATTAAATACAGCTACTTCAATGATATTTTTTAGATATGTAAAGTGTTTGTACCATTTCGAATATGTACTTCTGAGGAATGTATAATCGGAAAATCTTAGAAAATTGGTGGTGAGTATTGTAAAAATTCAGAAATCATTGAAGTGTAGAGTGAAACATGTGTCAATTTAATTAATAATATGAAAAGAATAAGTGGAATTAGTCATGTGTACTATCTAAACATTAAGCATAATATTTATATTTTAAATAACTTGGTGTTTGATAACATAAAAATTTCAGAAAGGTAAAGTGTTGAAAATTGTATAAAAATTCGTCTTTTCTTGAAAATCAGTATTTTGTTTTTTTGTTTAATTAGTGATACTTATTAAGTTTCTGTTGTTAAAGCTAAAACATGCGTTAAATTGTTCAGTTAAAAAAATCGATATTTCCATGTTGCTTTTTGAAAATACTAGTGTAAAAATTAATCAAATTCGATAAAATTCGTCTTTTTCCTTAAAACATATTATTTTCCATTGTTTTTCCTTAATTATTAATATTTATTGAGATAATGATTGTTCAAAAACAAAAATCATAAGTTTATATCCTTCTAAGAAAACGACTTTTATAACGTAAAAGATATTTTTCTTGAATGAAAACCTTACGAAGTGTGACGTCGAAAAACCTATTGTACTCTCCCCCTTAGGAATTTTGAGGTTAGATGGGGAGAGAATTTGTTGTTCGCTTCTAATGTTTGCATCGGTAAAAATCCTGTTGAATTCGTAAGATTGAGGAAATTAGTTTAAAAAATGTATTTTATATTTGTTTTCGAGAAAAATATATCTTGAGATTTAGTCATCTAAAGTTTGAAATCTTATGTAACTAGTGTTTTTTAAAGTATGTTAAAATGTCAAATTACTGTAAAAGTTTATACAATTGGCCTTCTTGCTTAAAAAATAAATAAATAAATAAATAAATAAATAAAATAAAAAATCACTATTTTCGTTCGTTAAATGCTTAATTATTAAAATTCGTTCCGGTAATAGTTGTTCGAATGTTAAAAATGTATGTTTAAATTTCGTTTTTAAGTTGAAAATATCTAAAGAAATCGGTTAAAATTTATATTTTCCATTGTTTTTTGCTTAATTAACAATGTTCATTAAGGGATTGCTGTTCAAAAACTAAGATAAATGTTTAAGTTTCCTTTCTTAAGTTGATATTATAGTTGAAAAATTCTAAAGAAATTGGTTAAATTTAATATTTTCCATTGTTTTACTTAAATAAAAATGCTCATGAAGGAAATGGTTGTTCAAAACTGAATACATGGTTAAGTTTCTTTCTCTCAAATTGGTATTCTGAAGTTTGAGTTGGAAAAATCGTAAGAAATGAGTCTTTTTCTATAAAACTTGATATTTTCCATTGTTTTTTACTTAATTATCAATACTCATTAAGGTTATAGCTGTTGAAAAACTGGGATGTATGTTTAACTTTCAACTTTTAAGTCGGTACACTTCTCATGTAGTTGATGAAAATCTTAAGAAATCAAATAAAAATTTATATTTTTCGCTGTTTTACTTAATTAAAAATACTCGTTAAGATGATAACCACTTAAAAATTGAAATGTACGTTTAAGTTTTCTCTCTTAAGTTGATAAAAATCGTAAGAAATCAGTCTTTTTCTATAAAATTTGATATTTTCCATTGTTTTTTACTTAATTATCAATACTCATTATGGTTATAGTTGTTGAAAAACTAGGATGTATGTTTAAGTTTTAAGTCGATACATTGATATTGTATTTGATAAAAATCGTAAGAAATCAGTCTTTTTCTATAAAAATCGATATTTTCCATTGTTTTTTACTTAATTATGAATGCTCATTAAGGTTATAGCTGTTGAAAAACTGAAATGTACGTTTAAGTTTTCTCTCTTAAGTTGATAAAAATCGTAAGAAATCAGTCTTTTTCTATAAAACTTGATATTTTCCATTGTTTTTTACTTAATTAACGATACTCATTAAGGTTATAGCTGTTGAAAAACTGAAATGAACGTTTAAGTTTTCTCTTTTAAGTTGATAAAAATCGTAAGAAATCAGTCTTTTTCTATAAAACTTGATATTTTCCATTGTTTTTTTACTTAATTAACGATACTCATTAATATGAGCTGTTGAAAAACTGAAATGTACGTTTAAGTTTTCTCTCTTAAGTTGATAAAAATCGTAAGAAGTCAGTCTTTTTCTATAAAACTTGATATTTTCCATTGTTTTTACTTAATTAATACTACTCATTAAGATGTCTATCAAGCAAAATTCAAATATATGTTTAACTTTCTTGTGTTAAATTGATAATCTCATCTTGTAGTTGAAGAAATCTAAATAAAATGGTTGAAAACTGAAATTTTAATTGTTTCGCTTAATTAATAATACTCATTAAAATTATGGTTGTTCAAAATTCAAATATAAATTTAATCTTCATCATATAGTATGATTCCGCGTTGAGATGTGATTGATAATATTTTTAATTAGGGAAGGTTGTTCATCTATCCTGTTAGAATAGAATGTTCCTTTTTTCCACTAGGGGGCGCAGGAGGGCGGCGGTGAGATGGTGGGAGCAGGAGGGACCGCAGGCGGGGCAGCCGGAGGAGCAGGTGGGGCAGCCGGAGGAGCAGGTGGGGCAGCCGGAGGAGCAGGTGGGGCAGCCGGAGGAGCAGGTGGGGCAGCCGGAGGAGCAGGCGGAGCAGCCGGAGGAGCAGGCGGGGCGGCCCCACAGCCCCACCTGCGCTTGAGCCCGTACTCTTATTTTCCTACTACTTAGAGCTGATTAGTTTTTGGTATATATTACCCAACAGATGTCGCTATTATGCTGCATTATTCAAATGTTCAACAATAGCTATATCGCAAGAACTGATGCACGGATTTTCATAAAACTTTAGATTCAGTTAGTTCTTAATATATTTTAGTGCTGATTACCTTTTGGTGTGAATCGCTCGAGAGGTGGCGCTGCTATTCTGGATTATTTATGATTATTGTAATAGCTCTATCTCAAGAACTAATGCGTCAATTTTCAGCAAACTTTAGTTTTGATTAGTCCGTGATATGGATGAGTTGTTTTGTTTTTGGTGTAAATCGCACTATAGGCGGCGCTGCTATGCTGCATTTTCATGATTTCGTAATCGCTGTATTTTTGCATGGATTTTCATCAAACTTCAGATTCAGTTAGTACCCGATAAAAATTGATCCGGATTAATTTTTGCTGTACATCATTCAACAGTCAACGATGTTATGCAGAATTTTTTATGATTTCAGCAATCTCTGAAAGTAATGTACGGATTTTCATTAAACTTCAGATTCAGTTAGAAGTTGACAAAAGTTGTTGCTGACTAGATTTTGCAGTAAATCACCTTACCGATGGCACAGCTATGCTGCATTTTTCTGGCAGTATTAACATATATGAAACAGAAGAAATTTTTGAGATTGCACCATCTGACTATTTTTCAGTTCTTCTGAGAAAATGACATAAAAAATAGATAGTAATTTACTATTTTGCTTTTGCTTTTCATCAGAAATTGAGTATTTCATTCGCACCGTTAGGGAAATGGCATAAAAAATTATAAATAAATTAATATCTCAACAATAAATTGAGATGCAGTTTTCAAACAAATTATTAAATAGCACTGGAAATTCTAAAATTTTGTACTGCCATCGGAAACACACCTTTGTATATAATTTTACATATTTGGCATATCAGGATATCGATATATCAGGTGCATTTCACCAGCCCGCACCTATGGAGTTCAGGAAATTCAACAATGTCATTCGTTAGTACTCCGTTAGTACCGGTAAGTACCGAGAGATTTTCGTTTGTACCGCATCCGTTGCGGAGTTATGGCCAATTCTCAAGTTCCGGCGCGCGGGCTGGAGAAACATGGGATTTCCTATAGGGAAAAAATGAAGGTTCTCCGATTTCGTTCAAATTATGTGGGTCGTTAGTACTACGTTAGTACCGGTAAGTACCGAGAGATTTTCGTTTGTACCACACCCGTTGCGGAGTTATGGCCAATTCTCAAGTTCCAGCGCGCGGGCTGGAGAAACATGGGATTTCCTATAGGAAAAAAATGAAGGTTCTCCGATTTCGTTCAAATTATGTGGGTCGTTAGTACTACGTTAGTACCGGTAAGTACCGAGAGATTTTCGTTTGTACCACATCCGTTGCGGAGTTATGGCGAATTCTCAAGTTCCAGCGCGCGGGCTGGAGAAACATGGGATTTCCTATAGGGAAAAAATGAAGGTTCTCCGATTTCGTTCAAATTATGTGGGTCGTTAGTACTACGTTAGTACCGGTAAGTACCGAGAGATTTTCGTTTGTACCACACCCGTTGCGGAGTTATGGCCAATTCTCAAGTTCCAGCGCGCGGGCTGGAGAAACATGGGATTTCCTATAGGAAAAAAATGAAGGTTCTCCGATTTCGTTCAAATTATGTGGGTCGTTAATACTACGTTAGTACCGGTAAGTACCGATTTTCATTTGTACCACATCCGTTGCGGAGTTATGGCCAATTCTCAAGTTCCGGCGCGCGGGCTGGAGAAACATGGGATTTCCTATAGGAAAAAAATGAAGGTTCTCCGATTTCGTTCAAATTATGTGGGTCGTTAGTACTACGTTAGTACCGGTAAGTACCGAGAGATTTTCGTTTGTACCACATCCGTTGCGGAGTTATGGCCAATTCTCAAGTTCCAGCGCGCGGGCACTAGAAACATGGGATTTCCTATAGGAAAAAAATGAAGGTTCTCCGATTTCGTTCAAATTATGTGTGTCGTTAGTACTACGTTAGTACCGGTAAGTACCGAGAGATTTTCGTTTGTACCACATCCGTTGCTGAGTTATGGCCAATTCTCAAGTTCCAGCACGCGGGCTCTAGAAACATGGGATTTCCTATAGGAAAATAATGAAGGTTCTCCGATTTCGTTCAAATTATGTGTGTCGTTAGTACTACGTTAGTACCGGTAAGTACCGAGAGATTTTCGTTTGTACCACATCCGTTGCGGAGTTATGGGCAATTCTCAAGTTCCGGCGCGCGGGCTGGAGAAACATGGGATTTCCTATAGGAAAAAAATGAAGGTTCTCCGATTTCGTTCAAATTATGTGGGTCGTTAATACTACGTTAGTACCGGTAAGTACCGATTTTCATTTGTACCACATCCGTTGCGGAGTTATGGCCAATTCTCAAGTTCCGGCGCGCGGGCTGGAGAAACATGGGATTTCCTATAGGAAAAAAATGAAGGTTCTCCGATTTCGTTCAAATTATGTGGGTCGTTAGTACTACGTTAGTACCGGTAAGTACCGAGAGATTTTCGTTTCTACCACATCCGTTGCGGAGTTATGGCCAATTCTCAAGTTCCAGCGCGCGGGCTGGAGAAACAGGATTTCCTATAGGAAAAAAAATGAAGGTTCTCCGATTTCGTTCAAATTATGTGTGTCGTTAGTACTACGTTAGTACCGGTAAGTACCGAGAGATTTTCGTTTGTACCACATCCGTTGCTGAGTTATGGCCAATTCTCAAGTTCCAGCGCGCGGGCTGGAGAAACATGGGATTTCCTATAGGAAAAAAATGAAGGTTCTCCGATTTCGTTCAAATTATGTGTGTCGTTAGTACTACAATAGTACCGGTAAGTACCGTGAGATTTTCGTTTGTACCACATACGTTGCGGAGTTATGGCCAATTCTCAAGTTCCAGCGCGCGGGCTGTAGAAACATGGGATTTCCTATAGGAAAAAAATGAAGGTTCTCCGATTTCGTTCAAATTATATGTGTCGTTAGTACTACGTTAGTACCGGTAAGTACCGAGAAATTTTCGTTTGTACCACATCCGTTGCGGAGTTATGGCCAATTCTCAAGTTCCAGCGCGCGGGCTGGAGAAACATGGGATTTCCTATAGGAAAAAAATGAAGGTTCTCCGATTTCGTTCAAATTATGTGTGTCGTTAGTACTACGTTAGTACCGGTAAGTACCGAGAGATTTTCGTTTGTACCACATCCGTTGCGAAGTTATGCGGACTATTCATGTCCAGTTTGTGGCTTAGGGAAACGTAAGATTTCCCATGGAAAAAAAAATAAGGTCTTCCGATTTCTTTCAAATTATGTATGTCGTTAGTACATGTATGTACCGTGAGATTTTCGTTGGTACCGCATCTGTTTCGGAGCTATGATCAATATTTCAGTTTTGAGACGCGGTAGAGGTTTGCACGGACGAAATTTCCAGCCCGGTTTTGGCCCGGTGTTAAGCTCAGAAAACCGGACTACCCAGTTTATATTTTTACATTTCTAGACACGCACGGTCCGCACAGAAATAAATGAAATCAGGTCCTGCCTGAACTGGCCCGACACACAGTTTCTTCTATTTCGAGAAAAATATGATTTTTTGATATATTTAAGATTTCTTTAAGGAATACTGCATACATTTTTATGGAATGATTTTATTGTATATTTTACAGAAAATACATCATAGAAACATTCATGATTACTGAGATTCTTAGACTTTCATCATTCAATTAAAGATTCATAATAAAATTAATATGGTTTAGAATAAAAGAAAAAACAATGTTAAAAACGTCATAACTTTTGAAATTTTATAATAAAAAGTAGATTTATGAAAATACTTCTATGTCATTTATTAAAGATTTTCTGAATTCCAAAGAAGTTACTTTCTGATACATTTCTGAATTCATTTCTTTTCGGAAACGCATAAGATTAGCAGGTGTTTTTAATCAGAAACTATGTAATCGAATAGCCTTATTCATTTTTTGATCCAAAAATTTAAAGAAAATACTGTCAAAGTTAGCGCTTTGAATCGAATTTCCGGAGCCGAAAGCATCTGAAGGGAGAAAAATTTGCAACCACGTGACAAAAATTTATTATCTCAACAAATCTATGGAAGGATATTATATATCAAAAATGAAAAACGCTAATCGATTACAAGTCCCTTCAATAGTCAGACTTGTCTTTTGGAATCAAAAATTAGTCAGAAAATGCGTCAAACTTTCTCGTTGATGAGCAGCGAATTTAACCCGGGAGGACGCGCGCAGGGCCTAAAAGACCCTGAGTGCGTATGGTTTTTACATTTGCAACCACTAATTTTTTTAAATAATCTTCAACTTATTTTACCGCAAAATTTGTAAGAATTGACTCCGTCTAAATAAACCGACTGTTTTAATTTGATTTTGTTGGTGTCAAAGTTAAAACTATTCATACCCTGAATAGCGCGCGTTCTCCCGGGTTAAGAACCATTCATAAAAACCACTAAGAAGTATGTTTCCAAAGATTACGTTAACAGAATTTCTTTAACATTATTAATATTTTTACAAATCATATTTTCTGCCCTACACATCTTGAAACAGTTAAGTCTAGTTCCGTCTATATTTTTAAAAACAATGGAAGCCTGACTCGGCCCGGCATGAGTCTGCTAAAAGAAATATTACGTCCGGGTACACAATGTAACAGTCCGATGTCGATCTTTACATTGTGCAAGTTGCATTTCTGTACTGTACAGTTCTATACCTAAAGAAGAGTTTATGGGAATTGGATACGTTTTAGAACAAAACGAATTTAAAAATGATTCGGAATGTAAGCAATTTGAATTTGAGTTTATTCCTTCAGCTCCTGTTTTTGTTTAATTTATTTTTGCTATAAGAATTGGTCCTATCAAAAACGTGTCAATATAAAAGCTGTAGATATAATTGAAAAGATGTATAGTAAATTTTATCGAATTTAATATTTTAAGAATTGAGGAAGTAATAGACTTTTTCTTCCTGCCCCCCCCCCCCTCTTTGTTTTCGTTTTTATTATTATTATTCCAATGAGAGTTGTTCCTATCAAAAACTTGCAAATAGAGTAATTGTTTTGTTTTTTAAGTTTTAGATAATATTAAAAAAATTATAATATTTAAAAAATTGTAATTTAATTGGATAGTATCTTGAGAATCGATGAAGTTATGAATTTTTTTCTCTCAAAAATCCTATTTTCTTTCCTCGCTTGAGCTCATTTTTAATTTTATCAAATATCTGTCATGCGTTTAACTTTTTGCCCATTTTTTAAGAGTAATATAAACTTTAAACTTATTCGATATTTATTTTCAATAAGAAATTATGGAGTTTTTTCGGTTTTCAGAAAAACCCTCCATATTTCTACTTGGTCCGATTTTGCCCATTAACGAACTTGACCGAGATTTTATGTCCTTTGTTTTTATGTATCTGTTTGGAAGAGATTTGACCAGAATTATAGAAGTTACCGTGTCCATACAAAAGTGATATATAAATATACATATACACACATATATATAAACTTTTTTACTGATGGTAGTTTTGGGGTCTAGGGATCATAATCAGTGTAGATCTGATATTTTTTTTTCAGAAATTTCAGCATAGGAGCGACCGCAATGAGTATTTCATATGGAATCTACCTAAAAAGGGTAGAAAAATAAAATTTCTTTATAATAATTCATTACTTTTTTTACTTTCAAAATACGGTTTTTCAAAAGACATGTGATGTTACATAAGGGGAATTACGTTAATAAAGCATTAATTTTAAATGGGTCTTAGGTTTTTTTTCTGATATATCATCATTTATTAAAAGAATGTTTGTTTTTTTTTTCTCATTTCTTTACTTGAAGATTATTGATACTTTCAAACAACAGTACAATGCAAGTAGTTTTTTAAAAACAGCCGAGATATCATATTTGCATAATTAACGGTTTACAGACCAAATCCAGATCTAGGCATACTTTAAATTATTTTTTTGCACATTATATTTTGTAATGCTTTAGTTAAGGGATATTAGTCATTAATAAAGTAGAAAACATTTTTATATATATTTTTCAGAATGTTCCCAATTGGGAACAATAGTCACTTTCGGCGGTCATTTTCTAGTGGTCATTGGTCATTTTTATGATTTTCTGAACGTTTCCCCATAAATGATAGGAATGTAACTTCTTTTCCAAAAAATAAAGTTATCTAATTCGAAAAATCTATTTCAAAAAATCATTTTTATGACTAATCATTTTCCTGCGCCCATTGGCTATTTTTTATGATTTTCTGTACATTTACTCATTAATGATAGGAATGTAACTTCTATTTCAAAAAATGAAGTCATCTTTTTACTGTTTATGCTAATTTTTTAAAGTCAATATTGATTAAATTTAGTTTTTAATAAATTTTTAAACTAATATTCCCAATTAGGAACGTTGGCCTTTAAAACGTTTACATCTCCTAGAAATGGATACAAGTTTGAAATTTTGAAAGTAAAATTATTGTTCTGAAAATAATATATGTATACATATATATAATGTCATAGCCAAAACCCGGAGCTTGGCCAATTCTAGAACTGGCCGTAAAGCCTTGGCCAACATCCGAACTGGGTATTTAAGGCTATCCTTTAGATACGGGGCCGTCATGAAACTTCTCTTAGAAGTCGTTTCTAATTTAGAGAAGAAAGTTGTTTCACGACGGCCCCGGTAAATTGCAATGACATGCACACATGACAGGAAAGAATATTTCCATGCTATTCTGATATGCTATGCATAGGTACCAATTTTATTGTAACTAAGATAATCTAACAACATTGAAAAGCACAGTAAAAACGATTCCCATTGCTTATATTTAAACGAAACATCTTTGTGTATCCCAGTAAATTAATCAAAAATAGTACACAATTCCATTTCAATAACGAAATTAATTGATAAACCAAATAAGATAGCAATTAAAAGTTAATCAGAGCCTTTACTCGAGTTAAAGCATGGGCAGGCAGACGGCTAGACTGTTTGAATTCATAGACTCTTTCAACTATGTTAGAAAGGATTAAGCCGAGTGCCTATATCTATTTTATGAACTGGCCAATCACATCTGGCCAGTTCGCGAATTGGACAGTCGCAACTGGCCAGTTCGTAAATTGGCCAATCGCATCTGGCCAGTTCGCGAATTGGCCAGTCATTTTTAAACGTTGCTGGGCAGTTCGGGAATTAGCCGACCAATTCTAGAATTGGCCAATTTCGGGTTTTGGTCGCAACATTTATATAGAATTGAATTTATATTTTATTATTTTCTGATGTAAGACAAATAAACATTAAAAAAAAATAACGAAATGTTAAACACAATCGAAAAAGGATTCTTTTACATTATTTTATTTATATAAAATATTTACAATAAATTACAATTATTTATAAATGTAACATATTACAGATCAAATAATAAGGAAAAAGGTGGAATTTCAGAAAAAAAAATAATGATAAGTAAAAAAAAGTAATTTTTTTCAATAATAAACTAAACATATTGCAGATAAATCAGTGACACATTGATTTGTTTGTTATAAACCATTGTAGTGATACATATAAATTATAATAATGAAAAGAAATTTTAACAACAATTGACATAAAATCATAGAATAAAAAAAATGTTAATCAAAAAAGGATTTGTAAATAAATTATTACCATTTTTCTTTAACATTTATGCAGTTCAAAGGAAAAATATTTTTATATATATTTATTTAGCTTAAGCAGCTTGTTTATCTAATAAGTAATGGAAACAAAAATACCCTCTGGGGCATTAAAAATTAAATAAATAAATAATAAAATAAAATAAAAGTATTTATTAACTTTCTTCTTACTACTCAAATCATAATATAGTCAAGTGCCAATTTACCTAATTTCAATTAATCGAACGTCCAAGTATAAAAAGTTCTATAAACTTTTACTCTTTTTATAAATTTCCATGCAAGTATTAGATTTTTTTTTCTTTATTAAATGATAAGTTGAAGCAGAATTAAAAAATTTTTAAACATAAAAGCTTAACTGTTGTCACAAGGGAAAAATTAAAAAGATTCTGTGCATTAAACAGTTAATCCAAAATAATATATTATAAATGTATAAGTTGGAAGAAAAATGTAAATTCCCAAAGATGTTGCAACGCATGCTTAATACACTGTTAAAAATAAAGGTGACAAACCAGTTACATTTGGCGCCCAGGGGTGAAAAGGTGTTACCATTTGACACCCGCGGGCTTGAAAATGTGTTTGAGCTGCCGTTTGATACCTCGCTAGGTGATTCATTATAATCAAGGTACCGCGCAATGCATACAGTTGAAAGATTTTAACCCCTTAGTTATTTGCGAATGCTCCTTTCGACGTGTATACTTCCCCTTCAACTCGCCGTCATTGGTGGATCAAAACAGCAATTTCTCCCAACGATGACTATCACTATCCCAATTTCGTTTAGAACTTCGAATGGCTAAATTTTGGCGAGCTTTTTTACATAAGGCAACCTTTGAAATTCAGGACATTTGAACATTTCAGGGAGACTTCGAAGGTGAGCAGGATGGCCGAGCGGTTAGAGCGTTGAATTTGCAATCAGACGTTGTGAGTTCGAATACTTCTCTGGCCAAAAGTCGGTGTTTATTTTTTATTTATTATTGGGCACTCTGGATTAAGGGTGCTATCTTTTCACCCTAATTAAGGTTAATTCACCCCTTTTCACCTTCTGGCTCCCCTAGGGGTGTCACCAGTGAGACAAGCCTTTCACCCCTAAAAGGTGCAATGTGTCACTTGTAGTTTTAACAGGGTACTCTCCCCAATTTTCTTACTCCTCTTACTCTATGCTTTCTACTGAAATGCATATGAAAAGTTAAAATCTTACGGAATCTATCTTCTCCCACTTTATAATTAAAGGACTAAAATAGAAGAGGTTAATTTCAATGGGAGAGAAAATTTTTATGATAGAAAGGCAGACATTCCTTGTCTTATGAAATGATTATAATCTATATACACTGTTAAAACTACAGGTGACTCATTGCACCTTTTAGGGGTGAAAGGATTGTCTCACTGGTGTCACCCCTAGAGGAGCCAGAATGGCACCCTTAATTAGGGTGAAATGATGGCACCCCTAATCTAGAGTGCCCAATAGTAAAAATTAATTATAAACTGACTTTTGTCCCGTGAAGGATTCGAACCCACGTTTGATTGCAAACTCAACGCTCTAACCGTTCGGCCATCGAGCTCACCTTCAAAGTCTCTCTGAAATGTTCAAATGTCCTGAAATTCAAAGGTTGCTTTATATAAAAAGCTCGCCAAAAGTTTTCCATCCGAAGTTCTAAGTGAAATTGGGATAGCGAATGCGCAGGTATAGTCTTCGTAAGGAGAAATTGCTGTTATAATCTACCAGTGACGGTGAGTTGAAGGGGAAGGACACACGTCTCAAAGCATTTGCAAATAACTAAAGGGTGAAAATCTTCCAACGGTATGCATTGTGCAGCACCCTAATTAGCATGAATCACCCAGTGAGGGATCAAACGGTACCCCAAACACATTTTCAAGCCCGCGGGTGTCAAATGGTAACACCTTTTCACCCCTGAGAGCCAAATGCAACTGGTTTCTCACCTTTATTTTTAACAGTGTAATAATTGCAGTCAGGACACGTGAATACGTTGTTGCAATTTGAAAGTTTTTCTGATAAAGTAAGTATCACAATATTGAATGTTATTGACTGCATTTTATATTATCTAATATCTACCATTCGAACTATATTAAGACACAAAGTTTTTCGAATAAGATGCTTACACATAAGATGTTATACAAAATGGTAAATATGTATATAGATATAGATTTTTTATGAATTATGCGCTGTAAAAGTAAACTAATATACGTATAAATATATAAAATTGTTTACATCCAGCTCAAAAAATGGGAAGAAATAATTTTATAAATAAGAAAAAATAAATAAAGTTTTCCAAATAAATAGCATTTCCACCATCGGTTTTTACATAAGTCTTACTAAATTACTTGTTTATTAACATTTAATAATCTTTATATGATTATTTAGAAAATATATTATAACGTATAGGGATCTTTAGGAATTTTTTTTTTAATTTAAGGAGCAAGCATTTAGGAATGTATGTGTTAGGAATGTATTATGTGGCCTTTCTTTTTTGCAATCTTAGACGTTTTGTTAGATATCTATAAAAATGCATAACAAATTATCCTGATGGGGTATTTCAGGGGTGTAAATAGCATAGTAAACGTCATATATTTTCGTGAAGATTTTTTCCCGAAAACCCACAGGGGAGTGTCAACAAACTGAGGAATAGCAAATCAATGAATAAGGCATTAACGAGAATAAGTATAAATGTGCGTCACAAGCCGATGCTGGTTTGACAACATCAACACCGAAATGTAACTTGTACAGTGTAGAGATCGGCATCGGGAATTACATTGTATGCAACCCGGGCTTTATATTATTTAGCAGTCCCGAGCCGGGACGAGATCAGGCTTGCATCGTTTTTGTACATATAGACAAGACCAATCGGGAGTAGATTTAATTGTTCTCAAGATGTGTATTGCAGACAACATAACTTGTAAAATTATTAATAGGGATAAAGAACTTGTTTGCGTAATCTTTATACATATTTCTTGGTGGTTCTTAAATTCATTTCTCAAAAACGCGAAAGTTCGACACATTTTTTGACTAATTTTTAAATTTAAAATAGTCAAAAAATGTGTACATTTAATCTGTAAATTAGTAAAAATATAAAATTGACAAGACTGAATACTGAAGGGATTTGGAATCGAATAGTGGTTTTCATTTTTGGTAAATAAGGTCTTTGTATAACCTTTTTGCAATATAAGAGATTTTTGTCGAATGGTTGCAGATTTTTCTCCCTTTTCATGTTGTCGTTTCTAGAAATTCTATTCAAAACGCTAACTTTGACAGTGTTTTCTTAAATTGCTTGTATCAAAAAATAAATAATACTGTTCTATTACATAGTTTCTGAATAAAAACGTCTGCTAATCTTATGCGTTTTCGAAAAAAAAAAAATTAAATCCGAAATGTATCAGAAAGTAATCCTTTGGATTTGAAACTTTAATAAAATGATATAGAAATATTTTCATAAATCTACTTTTAATAATCTTCAAAAGTTACGATTGTTTTGATACTCTTTCTTTTCTTTTATTCTTAACTATATCAATTTTTTAATGACTTTTTATTTGAATGTCGAGACTATCCAAGAATATAAATAATCATTAGTGTTGATAGTTCTTATTTTTTGTAAAATATATTACGTAAAATCATTCTATATATATGTATTGCAGTATTCTTTAAAGGAATCTTAAATAGGTGATAAAAATCGGATATTTTAAAAATAGTAGAAATTGTGTCGGGTCAGAACCGACCAGGCAAGAGCGGACCTGGCCTGTTTTGACTGATTTCTGTACAGGCCTGGCCTAGAAATGCAAAAATATAAACGTGTCGGGCCGGGCACGGGCCTGGAAATTCTGGCCCGTGCAGACCGCTAATCTGAGCAAGAGAGAAGACAGGATTTTAGGATGTGATGGATGGGGAGAAGACTCATGTTCTCCCTCTCAACTTGATGTAATTTCAATTCAAAGTCGATTTAATTTCCATTTCTGACCAATCTACTTCAACTTGATCTGCAAAAGAAAACTGATCAGCCAGAATCAGAAATCTAAATGAAAAACTAGTAGATCAATATTTTAATGTAATTATAGAAAAGTAATCTAACATTATATCGTTTGTTTCAATTTTATTTTTCAAGTATTAAAAGGAACAGATACATGAATGAAAACAGGAGTTTCAAAACAGGCCTTGTCAAAAAAAAAAAAAAAAAAAAAAAAAAAAAAAAAAAAAATCGTGATTTTTTTTTGTTTGTTTGTTTAAACTATTAATACACCTACACTAAAAAATATTCGAAAAAAAAATATCTAGTAATTTTGAAATAGTTAAGATTTCAGTTATCATGAAAACCAGTGTACGCAGTTGAAAGTTTTTGACGATTTCCCAGAATTTTATTTTCTGGATAAGGAGACTTTTGAAACACACGTTCTCTTATATACCAGGTAATCCAGAAGTTTCGGGAGTTTTGAAATGTTAATAATTAGGAAACTATGTAAATACAAATATCCGGTTTTCAGATATATGCTCAGAAATATGTGGGATTTTTGTTTAGAATTAATTTTTTTTTAAATATACATAATTAAAAATTTTAGCAATAGGTTGCGCTGCTCACAATCCCGATTGTACCTATACCATGCGTTATATAGACACATAAGTTCATTGCGAAACATCTTGTCTAGGATATTGATGAGATTGTTGTTTTAAGGGGGGTTTATGTTCAAACGCCTCTTTTTGAAAGTCGAAATTGCTTTGAAAGAGAATTTTCATACAAAATTTGATGAGTAACTGCTATGTTTAAACATGCTTTCTTTGCATGTCGACTTGCGTTCTTATCGTAAAATACGTGAAATTAAAACTGCCAAAGATTCTATAGCCATTACAAATGTAAAAACTACGATAGACAAGGTTTAAGAAAAAGGCTCACTGTGAGATTGCAATAGAAACTGGAGAGCCCAAACATGTGTTACAATCGTAAATGAGGTAAAATTCGATGTCAATACTCAATGGAAATTATCAGCCCATGGAGTGTGCAGTACATTTGTAATTTCACGATGAACTGAAATTTCTTGTGGAATTTCTTTTTGCTCTGAAGATGCTGTGCACATTGTTTTACATCGGCTCAATGGGCGTCATATGAAAATTTGTAACCCTTGGACACTAATTCTTTCTTTTTAGTGAGCTGTATCATACCATAAAAAGTACTGTCAATTTTAGCGCCACCTGTTGGCAAAAAGTGTAACTAACATAATATGTTTCTTTCACTGAAAAAAACAAATCCCATAAGTTTCTAAGCATTTTGTGAAAACCGAATATTTCTATTGTTTATAGTTTTCTAATTATTAGCATTTCAAATCTCCCGGAACCTCTGGATCATCCGGTACACACACACATATATATATATATACATATACAGGGTGTTTCGCTACCAGACCGACAAACTTTGAGGGGTGATAGTAGACATAAAGGCAAACATTATTAAATGGGAAACAACGGGGCGCAAGTGTCTTCTGTAGGAGCTAGGGGCCGTTAAAGTTTAAGGTCCAAAAATTCAGACGCTGATAAAAATTAGAAAAAAGGGTCGATTTGTTTGCGGTTTTTTCTAAAATCATTATTTATATCACAATTTTTTATTTTTTTTATTTTAAATGTTAAGTTCGAAAATTGTCGATAGAGGGCGCTTTAGACTTTAGAGTAATGAACAAATACTTTTTGCCGTTCTTTTGTGCATGGGGTGAAATTATTCTAAAGTTTAGACTTTAACTTAAATTTTAAGCCCAAAATAGGAAACATGCAGATAGGTTAATAGGCGAAAATTTAACTGTGAACCGAGGGGGAGATTTTAAACGCTCATAAACATTGGACAAACTAATCGATTTTGTTGCGGTTTGAGTGTAGGTCATTCCCTTCTTAATTATTTTATTAAAAATAACGTACAGCTTTGGTGTCCTCATTTTTTCATAGAGGGAGCTTCCGACAGATCTCCGACATTTCAATGGCATTACTCCTGGGTGTTTTACTACCAGACTACCATACTTCCAGGATGGGTTAGGGATGCGAAAGATACACGGAATCACATAGGAATGTAACGTTGAAAATGTCTTTTTTGCGAGTTATGGTTAAAGGAAGCAGAGAAAAAAACAACAGAAACAAGCAGAGAAACAGCAACACGTTAATATGACATAAAAAGTTTATTTAAAGGTTTTACTAGAAAAGATGTTCGAAATTACGACCAGAAGTAATTTGACATGCTTGACAGCGGCGTGGCATGTAATTCCTCACGCTTTGAAACATTCCTGGAATCTTTGATAGATTTCCGGAAGCCACAGAAATATGAGCTGCTAAGTCTGTAATTGATGGTACGGGTTCTCATACACCCAACTTTTCATGTGACCCCAGCAGAAGAAGCTCATACTTGATAGGTCCGGTGATCTGGCAGGCCAATAAACCGAGACACCACAACCTATCAACCGCTGTCCATATGTTACGTTGAGGTATCGGTGAATATCAATGGTAAAATGTGGAAGAGCCCGATCGTGCTGGAAACACACCGAGCTGCCCAACGAGAGAGAAACTTCCACGCGCATTACCGTTCAGCGCCATTTACCGCAAAAAAATCGCAGCGCCATCTACTATCGCGGTCAAGTAGTTTGCCGGACATTTTCTGGTCGTAATTTCGAACACTTTTTGCAATAAAACCTTTAAATAAACTTTGTTTTGTCACTTTAACATGTTGCTGTTTCTCTGCTTGTTTCTTTCTCTGCTTTTTTTTAAACGTAACATGCAAAAAATCAATTTTCAACGTTACATTCCTGTGTGATTCCGAGTCGTCTTTGCATCCCTTACACTTCCTGGAAGTATGGTGGTCTGGTAGTAAAACACCCAGGAGTAATACCATTGAAATGTTGGACATGTGTCGGAAGCGCCCTCTATCAAAAAATGAGGACATGAAAGCTGTACATCATTTTGAATAAAATAATTAACAAGGAAATGACCTACACGCAAACCGCAACAAAATAGATTAGTATGTCCAATGTTTATGAGCATTTAAAATCTCTCCCTCGGTTCACAGTTAAAATTTTTCTAGTTAACCGATCCCCATGTTTCCGAATTTGAGCTTAAAATTTAAGTTAAATTCTAAACTTTAGAATAATTTCAACCCCATGCACAAAAGAACGGCAAAAAGTATTTGTTCGTTACTGTAAAGTCTGAAGCTCCCTCTATCGACAACTTTTGAACTTAACCTTTAAAATTAAAAAAATTAAAAATCGTGATATAAAGAATGATTTTAGAGAAAACCGCAAACAAATCGATTCTTTTTTCTAATTTTTATCAGCGTTTGAATTTTTGGACCTTAAACTTTAATGGCCCCTAGCTCCTATAGAAGACGTTTGCGCCCCATGGTTTCCTATTTAATAATGTTTGTCTTTATGTCTACTATCACCCCTCAAAGTTTGTCGGTCTGGTAGCGAAACACCCTGTATTGAACTGTGTTCAATGGGAGTGTGTAGGTTCAAATTTCAAATGATTATAAAAAACAAAAAAATTGGTCAATTGATTTGCGGTTTTCACGAAAACTATTCTTTATGTCAGTATTGTCTTGAAAATAAATTATAAAGATAAATTTCAAAAAATGCCGATAGAGGGCGCTTTAGACTTTGGATTAACGAACAACTATTTTTTACCGTTATTTTTTGCATCTCATTAAATTTTTTTAGAAGTTTAGATATAAACTTAAATTTTGAGCTCAAAATCTGTGGTTAAATAGCGCAAAGTGAACTGTGTTCAATAGGAGTGTGTAGGTTCAAATTTCAAATGATTAGAAAAAACAAAAAAATTGGTCAATTGATTTGCGGTTTTCACTAAAATTATTCTTAATGTCAGTATTGTCTTGAAAATAAATTATGCAGATAAATTTCAAAAAATGTCGATAGAAGGCGCTTTAGACTTTGGAGTAACGTACAACTATTTTTTACCGCTATTTTTTGCATCGCATTAAATTTTTTTAGAAGCTTAGACAGGAAAGCTCAAAATGAATGAGCTCAAAATCTCAATCGTTGTGTGTAATTAAGTAGCGAAAAATTTAACTGTGTTCGTAGGGTGGGCAGGGTAACATTTCAACTCCTGAACACAGTTCAGTTTACGCTTCTTAACCCCTCCCAACGATTCAGAATTTGAGCTCAAAATTTAAGTCTAAGCTTTTGCAAGCATCTTTGCAAGCATTTAATTAGATAAAAAAAATAACAGTTAAAAATTGTTGTTGGTTACTCTAAAGTTTAAGGCGCCCTCTAATGGAATTTTTTGAAATTTATCTTTAAAATTTATTTTCAAGGAAATACTGACATAAAGAATGGTTTTCGAAAAAATCTCAAACGAATAGACCAATTTTTCCGTTTTGTATAATCATTTGAAATTTTAACCTCCCCACCCCCATTGAACACATTTCAGTTTGCGCTACTTAACTACTCTCAACGATTCCGATTTTCAGCTCAAATGTTAAGTTTATGTCTAAGTTCAAAAAAAAAAAAAAATTAATGCGATGCAAAAAATAACAGTAAAAAATAGTTGTACGTTACTCCAAAGTCTAAAGTGCTCTGTATCAACATTTTTTGAAATTTATCTGCATAATTTATTTTCAAGACAACACTGACATAAAGAATAGTTTTAGTGAAAACCGCAAATCAATTGACCATTTTTTTTTTTTTTTTTATATAATCATTTGAAATTTGAACCTACCCACTCCCATTGAACACAGTTCAGTTTGCGCTATTTAACCACAGATTTTGATCTCAAAAATTAAGTTTATGTCTAAACTTCAAAAAAAATTTAATGAGATGCAAAAAATAACGGTAAAAATAGTTATTCATTACTCCAAAGTCTAAAGCGTCCTTTATCGGCATTTTTTGAAATTTATATTAATAATTTATTTAACCGCAAACGAATCGACCAATTTTTCTGTTTTTTATAATCATTTCGAATTTTGGACCCTAAACTTTGGAGCCTATCTCCTTCGGAAGACGTTTGGGACCCTTAGTTTCCCATTTAATATTGTTTGTCTTGATGTGTACTATCACCCCTTAAAGTTTTGCCCAATAGTTTAGATACACCCTGTATATAAATTTATATATACTCCTTAATAATCAAATACATATATTTTCTGGTAAAAAAAATTTTCTGAACCTTTCAAATAATTTTCACTTTGTCAGAAAAGATCAACTCGAATCCGACACGAAACAGACAAAATACAATCCAAAACCATCCGAAATGCAGACTAATAAAATTAGAGTAAACCTGAGCAGAATCAAACAATAGGCCAAGTTGGGGTCGTTAAGAATAAGGTTATGAAATGAAGTCAAGCATTAAAACCATACATTAAAAATGACTTATTTATAGAAAAAATTCATGTGACGTATTGGAATCACACGGCTTAAAAATAACGTAGATAGCAATTTTTTATTGCATGTTTCATTTTTACATATTACATATCATTATTACCAATTACATTTTTACACATTTCATCATTTGGTGGAGCATAAAAACGCAAAATTCATACTAAAAATACTCAGAAAATCCATGTATGCAGTCATCAATTAAAAATTACAATTAAAAAATAACATGAAAAGGATCATAATGATGCAAATTAAAAAAAAATATTTAGAACCTGCTTCTGAAACTATAAAAAATTCAACATAAACCTAAAATGTAAGCGCAAAATTTGTAAACAATTAAATTTTGTAAAATATTTATTATAAATGCTTTGATTCTAAATGTTATTAACAAGCCAACGGATTTTAGCAACCTTAAAGCAAACACGATGTATGTCAGCACCTCAGCATCAGTATAAAAGTATAACGGTATAATAACACATCGGTATAGTTTTCAAATCGGACAACCTTCATTTTTTTTCTCTAGGAAATCCCATGTTTTATCATACAGCACGTCACATCTGAAGAATCGACCATAACTGCGCAACGGATATACTCGAACAAAAATGTTTCGGTACTTAGAACTTAGTACAAGAACTCTGCAACGGGTGTGGTACAAACGAAAATCTCTCGGTACTTACCGGTACTAACGTAGTACTAACGACCCACATAATTTGAACGAAATCGGAGAACCTTCATTTTTTCCCTATAGGAAATCCCATGTTTCTCCAGCCCGCGCGCCGGAACTTGAGAATTGGCCATAACTCCGCAACGGATGTGGTACAAACGAAAATCTCTCGGTACTTACCGGTACTAACGTAGTACTAACGATCCACATAATTTGAACGAAATCGGAGAACCTTCATTTTTTTCCTATAGGAAATCCCATGTTTCTCCAGCCCGCGCGCCGGAACTTGAGAATTGACCATAACTCCGCAACGGATGTGGTACAAACGAAAATCTCTCGGTACTTACCGGTACTAACGTAGTACTAACGACCTACATAATTTGAACGAAATCGGAGAACCTTCATTTTTTTCCTATAGGAAATCCCATGTTTCTCCAGCCCGCGCGCCGGAACTTGAGAATTGGCCATAACTCTGCAACGGATGCGGTACAAACGAAAATCTCTCGGTACTTACCGGTACTAACGTAGTACTAACGACACACATAATTTGAACGAAATCGGAGAACCTTCATTTTTTTCCTATAGGAAATCCCATGTTTCTCCAGCCCGAACGCCGGAACTTGAGAATTGGCCATAACTCCGCAACGGATGTGGTACAAACGAAAATCTCTCGGTACTTACCTTTACTAACGTAGTACTAACGACACACATAATTTGAACGAAATCGGAGAACCTTCATTTTTTTCCTATAGGAAATACCATGTTTCTCCAGCCCGCGTGCTGGAACTTGAGAATTGGCCATAACTCCGCAACGGATGTGGTACAAACGAAAATGTCTCGGTACTTACCGGTACTAACGTAGTACTAACGACACACATAATTTGAACGAAATCGGAGAACCTTCATTTTTTTCCTATAGGAAATCCCATGTTTCTCCAGCCCGCGCGCTGGAACTTGAGAATTGGCCATAACTCCGCAAAGGATGTGGTACAAACGAAAATCTCTCGGTACTTACCGGTACTAACGTAGTACTAACGACACACATAATTTGAACGAAATCGGAGAACCTTCATTTTTTTCCTATAGGAAATCCCGTGTTTCTCCAGCCCGCGCGCTGGAACTTGAGAATTGGCCATAACTCCGCAACGGATGTGGTACAAACGAAAATCTCTCGGTACTTGCCGGTACTAACGTAGTACTAACGACACACATAATTTGAACGAAATCGGAGAACCTTCATTTTTTTCCTATGGGAAATCCCATGTTTCTCTAGCCCGCGCGCTGGAACTTGAGAATTGGCCATAACTCCGCAACGAATGTGGTACAAACGAAAATCTCTCGGTACTTACCGGTACTAACGTAGTACTAACGACACACATAATTTGAACGAAATCGGAGAACCTTCATTTTTTCCTATAGGAAATCCCATGTTTCTCCAGCCCGCGCGCTGGAACTTGAGAATTAACCATAACTCCGCAACGGATGTGGTACAAACGAAAATCTCTCGGTACTTACCGGTACTAACGGAGTACTAACGAATGACATTGTTGAATTTTCTGAACTCCATAGGTGCGGGCTGGCGAAATGCACCTCGATATATCTTGACATACATGAGCCATGTTACGTTAAAAAAAAAAAAAAAAAAAAAAAAGAGTTAATAAACTACCGAGCAAAGCTCGGTCTACCTGGAACTTATAAAATAAAACACGTAAATGGGTCATTTTCAAAAAACTTGTACATTCTATGTCCCCCAACTTTAAGAATTTTTAACAATTAAAATAAAGTTTTAAAAATAAAATTTAAGCATTTACATTACTTGTCTGACTATTTAGAGTAAATGTGGGCTAAATGTTATCAGAAATTAAAAACTAGTCGTTGGAGGCCCCCGTAATACTTACCCATCATGGATATGCATAGCACAATATATGAAAACGTAACACATAAAATGCATTACAATTCCAAAATAAAATATAAACGTATATTTAAGTATTTTTAACACATAATCATGCTCTATTAATAAATTTCTGATGACCCAATTTCGATAAATTGTATGAAACGCCAAACTTTTCAAGTAGCACTGAATTGCGTAAAAGAAACATCCTTATAACTCCAAAAATAATATTTATATTCACTAACGGTTTCTTGCATCGAATTAAGTATCTAATTTCCAATTAAAATATATCTTTGAATTGAAATTTGAATGAAATACAGGGTCATGAAAAATCAAAGAATGTGGAAAATAGGATTAGATATATCTCAACAACTAATAATCCGATTGACTTCATTTTTTATGCAAAATTTGTGTTATTTTATTGCCTTTTACGTCCACTCCTTAAAATAAAAGAATTCGAAAATTTTTATATTCCTTTCATCAGAACGAATTTTTCGAGAGTCCGAAAAAAATAGTTCCGGATAATCGAGGTTACTGATATTAAATAGGCTTCGTCCCATTCTTACATACTAAGCACATACAAAATTTCAAATCTCTATCTCAATTTGTTCAGGAGATAGAGTGGTTACAGACAGATAGACAGACAGACAGACACACAGACACACAGACGGACGGACGGCAATAATATTAGCGTAGTTATGGTTTCAATGTGTCAGCTATAGCTAAAATGCTATGTCCCCTCTTCCCTTTTTATTTTTTCAACTGCTATAAAATTATAAATCAATTGTCAAAAGTGTTATTTTTTTCAGTTGTGACAATTGTTGTATGTCTTATCTGTAGCATAGATCATATAATATATTTTTTAAAACTTGTTTTTTTTTTTATAAAAACGGAACAATTTATTGTTGTCCCCAGATTTTTCCCCTCTGTTACTTCCACTCTGTTACCATATTTATTGTAATAAATTATTACTATTAAGTGTTTAACACAGGGTTCTACAGTTCTTCGAATAGTCTATTTTTAGATGAGGCCACCAATTTTTTAATTATTAAGTTATTTTCACCGTGGTGTTGAACTAAAGCATTTACGAGATAAGGATGTTTTATTCAATTTTCCCTCTGTTACCAACTTATTTATGTGATTTTTTACTTTTATAAAATTTTAACCATACGATCAAATGATGAGCTTCTTAAATAAATAGTCTTAGTTTTTCTTGTTTTTTGTGCTGATAAAATTATTTGTAGTTTTTTTTCCCTCTGTTACCATGCTTATGGTAACAGAGTGGAACAAAGTCTAACAGAGTAAGAAACTACTAAAAAAACAAGTTTATTTAAACATTGTTCTTGAAGGCTGTACATTCTCGTTTCATGTTCTTAGAACAGAATAAAAAATATGCATTTTTCTTTTTAAATATAAAATAGTAGTTTTTGTGGTGAGCTAGTTGCCATAACTATTAGGCTTTAATTTTCTCAAACAAAATGCTTCTATTGTAGTCATTTATATTTATGAATCTATACGACTTATTTATGAAAAAATAATGCAGCGTGAAATACCACTATTTTCGAATATTAATTTTTGTAAAAACATTTAATTCTTGCTTGGTCTGTTTCAAATTTTAGGATATCTTATAACACATGATAAAAATGTATTAAAGAAAAACAGATCATTATTTAAGTAGAAAAGAATTTATAAAAAAGATACACTGCGTCAAATACTACTATTTTCAAATAGTAATATCTGTAAAAATCGTTATTTCTTGGGTCATCCAATTGACATGCGAATTTGTTAAAATGTGAAAATCTAAGGCGAGCTGTTAGAAATCGAAATACAGATAATAACATATGATAAAAATTTATAAAAACAATGCCGCGTGAAATACCAGCATTTTCGAATAGTAATTTTTTTGCAAATATCTTAAATTCTGCCTTGATCTGTTTGAAACATTGAAACTTCATGATAGCTTATAATACATAATAAAAAGATATATAAAAAAATTGCCTGGTCTAATCCCACTATTTTGTAATAGTATTTGTTGCAAAAATCTTAAATTCTTGCTTTAAAGCACCACTACCTCGACTAATATATGATGAGATTTTTTTTTAACTAAGCAGTGCGTTTGTCATAGTACATGATATAGATTTATAAAAGAGAATGCCCCACCAAGTACCACTATTTTCCAATAGTAATTTTTGTAAAAATATTAAATTCTTGCTGGATATGTTTGAAACATTAAGATCGTATACAATACATGATATAAACTTATAAAAAAAAATATGCGACATCAAATATCACTCCACTATCAATCAGCGTTCCCTTCGGTTACTTTTTTTCCCACTCTTTTACCGTCAAATTAAGCTGGTTTATTTCGGTAAAAAATTTATCAATCATCATTTTGAATAATTAATTGTGTAACTTTAACTAAAATTTTATTTGTGTAATATTTTTTTTTATAATTTAACTGAAAAAATGTGAATGCACATTTAATTAAAACTTATGATTTTTCCAAAAAAGTAACAGAGAGGAAATCCTTTGTATTTTACAAAAATAAAAATAATCATAACAAAACAACAGTTAGAATTTTCTGAAATTAGCAATCATGTAATTAAAGGAAATGTGATATTTACTGTTTTAGGTGTTTTATTTTTTTTAATAAAAAATTTTTGACTGTTGGTAACAGAGGGGGAACATTTTACTGTTGCAAGTTCATACTTTATTTTTTATTTGACGTTCCAAATCAAAAAGTGAACTGTTGTTTTCAGTTTTATATACAAGAAATGTTTCAGTATCATCTAATTGTCTGAGCGAAGCGAAGTCTTTATACTCAGAGATACGTAACGATATTAAAAGTCAAAAAAATTCTTTCGTCAAGCAAATCTCAAAAAGTTCTTGTCGGATTTTGATTCTGTTTGTACCAATAGGTACCTATGAAGGTAATCTGGTGAATGCACTACATACGAAAAATTAGTTCCAAATAGTTTAAAAGTTATATTAAAAAACTGATAAAAAAGCACTATTTATTTGCATACGTCACAGAAATTTGTTGTGCGTGATTTTCACCAGCTGGATATTTTCGTAGATAACCGAATCAGTACATGGAGTAAATAGTATTCATTAACGCACTCAAAAATATTGAATGCAATAAAACATTTTAAAATTTAATCATGCAGGAAAATAAAACTGTTATTTTTTTATATTAAAAAAAATGTCATAAAAACTTTGATTTTGAGATTTTGTGATAATCTCTTAATAGCATTTTTTGATCGCTAAAAGAAAGTTTTATATATTTCGCGTGTGAAAATTAGAAACAATTAGGTTTTTAAATAAAAAGTTTCTTTTATGACATCATTTTCCCTTTATACTTATTTTTATTACATGTTTTCTTTTAACTTATATTTTGTTTGTGTGTGGAAGTCAATTCTGGTCACTAATTTTTTGGCACGGATACCACAAGCGCATCAGATTTGGCGCAATTTTTTTCAAAGCCCGTTTGGCGAAAACTCCGTTTTCAAATAACGCTTACATACATATTTTTAAATAATTTTCTATTTTCAAAAAGAACTTACAGTAAATAAAATAATAATAATAATTAATAACTATAAAAAGAAATATTTTATATAATTAAAAAAAGGAAATGAAAGTAAATAAACATTTTATGAGTAAATAAACAAATAATAAATAAATAAGGCCGGGTTACCATCTTAGGTAAAATAATGCCATTTTGACGCCAATTATGTACCTTGGTGCATATGTGACATCTTTTCCCATTTTTCATCCATTTCCTGTTGGCATACAACTTTGAAATTTGGAATATGTATGCATACCTGGGAGCAATACTGGAATTAGACATTGATTTTTTTTTTAATTCGATCCAAAACGGGGGCTATTTTTTAACGATTTATACTGCATAAAGGAGCCACTTACCTATTTTTATATACAAGAAGTAAGTGGTATGTAAAAACAATTATAGTATACATAAATAAAATACTTGAGATAATGTACTAGAGATATAAGCACCGGGTTTGGCGAGATATTTTATGCCAATTAGGCGAAAACATCGTTTTGATTACCAGATACATATAGCATGCTATAATAACACGTTATTTATTTATTTCAAAATGAAAAAAAGGAATACACGAAACATTTTCTGTTATTAAAAAAAGAAATAACAATTAATAAATGATAATATTTTTAGAACAAACAATTTATTAGAACTTTTATATGATAACCAGCATGTTAGGCAACTGAACGCCATTTTGGCACCAATTAGGTACCTCGGTGTGTATAGGGCATATATATGCCATATTTATTTGTAAAACTGAGCATGAACGTTTACCAAGTGTGTTTTCATAGTCGCTTATATCTTTTTGCAACATAGCGCACCTTCCGAAGCCAAAACTGCATAAAAGAAAAAAAAAATCAATATTTGCAGTATTTTTTTTTTAAATGTAATGCACATTTTGTAATCAGTAGGCTCGATAATCAGACCTCGTTTTTTGCTTTCAAAGATGATATTTCATACGACGTCTTTTTTTGGATTCGTCGTTTTTCCATATTTGATAGTATGCGTCTACTCGTTTTGTAACTTTTTTGTAACTTTCTTTTTTATTAACAGCGACATTTGGATTTTCTATTTTAATAAAAATTCTTCTCAAAACAAAGAATTTTGTTAAAATAAATAAATAAATGAAATGCGGACATCTATTGCTCAAAGCACAAAATTTTTCCTATTGAAATAATAAAAATCAGTAAAAACATAATTTTTATGATAATAAAAAGGTGACTTATGTAATAACAGAGTCATATATTATGTACGTTATGGATTAAGTATGAATATTTCTCCACCATTTATAAATAATAATAATAATAAAATAAAATGCGGACAGACCAAAGTCTGACTGAAAACAACAACCATTTTCTAAATGCTTTAAAAAGATGGCCAATGAAAAGTGATATTTCAAAAGTATTATGAAATTAGTTAAAAAACATTTATTTTAAACTAAATGAATAAAAGATTTATATTTTTAATGAAATAAATGGGATTTGAAAAATTATTGGAAATTTATCAACATAGATGTATGTATCAATATTACAATCAGTACTTTGTATGCAAAATGGAACAATTAGCAATACTTTTTGAACCCGAAAAATGGTCGTTGCTTTTTTTAAGATTAAAAAGGAGGTTACGAAGTATTCCTATACAGAGATGACAAGCCCCCGCTTATTGCACAGCAGAATTTTCTTATAGGAAAAGTTATTTTTTAAATCCGCAGAATGTTCCTATTTAACAAAAGATTTTCTGTATTAAAATACCGGTATCCAAAATGCCGGAGACTTGGCAGCTCTGCCTATAACATTTTAATTAATCACGGTACTTTTTTTAATCGGATTCAAATTTAGTGAAGACAACGTTTTTTGGCCAAAAGCAGCTTTTCTCCACATGTGTAACTACGATACAATTCCTTGATGCTGAAATAAAATGTTTTGACTGATGCTATTATTGCTTCCTTTTATTTATTTATTTGAATTTTAAATAAGATGACTCAAAATCGTGTTTTTTAAATGTACGGAAAAAATGCATTTGGAGAGAGAGCAAAAAGAACAATATTTGGCGATTTATCACCTGCGTTTGGCTAAGTTTCTTACTACCTTGTATTTAATACTCTTCACAATACTTCGCTGTTATATGGACTTAGGCGCTTTTATAAAAAGTTTGACGTAGTTCGGGCTTAAGAAAGTGAATATTTTACTGAATAATACAAATAAATGAAAAATGAATACTAAGAAATACTAATAAAAGAAAAATGAAGCGTTATATTGATCTATGTATATTTAAAAATGCATCTGCTAGCACTATTTAGATAATTTATGTGTATATAATAGGAGGTAAATAGCTTTTGATTCTGTATTTCTATGCTTTAAAGCATTAACGTTTGTGTGTTTTTCGTTATCATTGGGAGTACCTAGCCGATTTAAAAAATAATGTGGCCAAAAAATGTTGGTAACTATCTTTGCTGCAAAATATACTATATTTTGCTTAGGAACAATAATCACCATCAATGCACGAGGAAAAAAATTTCTAAAATTGAGAATTCTTTGATGTCAATATGACTAAAAATTTAAAATCTTTTTTTTTTTTTTTTTTTTTTTTTTGTGGCAACTTTTAGGATATAATATTCTCGTTATGAACGATTTCTAAAACATTCGACAGTTTAATTTCACAAATTAAACATTTTTTTTCTAGAAAAAGTTTTAAACCCAATTTATTGAGAATATTGCAATTTCTAGGATACTGTTGGGGTCAGAAACTATAACTTTGGCATCACAGTAACTTATAAGATGTAAGTGCTCGTTTAGGACAAATTTTTAAAAAAGGATTCCTTAACTCTTATCGACAACCTCATTGCATCCGTGGAAAACAGATATTCAACATTATAAACTATTCGGACGGATTTCACACCATATAAAATACACTCCATTCTCTTCAAACATAATAGTTTATGTTATTTATAGTGTCTCAAATCGGTGTTAAGCTTCTGTTTATGCTCATGACATCATTTCAAAGAGTTATATTTCCAATATAGGAAAATTTGGTGTTTTATTTTCTGTATTACTTTTAACATTTTGCATATTTCCAATTTTATATCCATGCATGGTTTGCTTTTCTTTTATAAAAATAGTATATGCAACTTTATATATAAGATTTTGTAATTCTATGATTCAATATGCTTATTTTCATCATATTTTATCACTATGAATGACCAATTAAAGATAACATCTCATTTTCTTTACTTATCGCAAGTTATTAAATGTGTATTCTCAGCAATATCGCTCAGACTAATCCCTCTGAGGGAAGTCCTAGTATTTTTATAAGTTGCATTTAAAAAAAAAAAATTATTTGTGAAAATTTTCCCAAATGTACAAGTTTTTTGAAAATGATCCAAATAATGGATAATTAATGTATGCGTTTTATACACTTAGAAAAAATATTTTAGATATTGTCCAAATTGCTAAAAGTTAGATAAGATGATCGAAATAAGATGAGCGTGTAACTGTTAAGGGGACCTTTAAAACTATCTCTATTTTGAATAATACTTTGATATACGTGGTAGCGCAATATTTAATACTAAAAAATTAAAAAAAAAAAGAATCTTGTAAAACCATCTACTTTACTAAAATTAATTATTTTTAAATTAACTTTTAAAAATCCTTACTATTGTTACAAATATGAATATTTTTGCTTCGTTTTTTTTCCACATTCATTAGAATATACTACATAAAACTGTGCATGGATTTTTAAAAGTGTGGGATTTCACATTTAATATTTTCCTCCTCATCTCTCTCTCTCGTGTATATCAAAAAATGAAGAAAATCAACAAACAATCAATTTATTTATTTATTTATTTTTAACGAAAAACTAGAATGTTAAGTCCATGCACAGAAATATTAAAAACACCATGAAAAACAACTAAAAAAATTAAAACAAGATGAATGTAGATTCTACCATTGTAGAATTCAGTTTCGCCTCCGATTAGAAAAAAAAAATCGATAGAAGTTTTTTAGAAGGGCGACCCCGTTTAGATTGCAATGAACTAACTTCATTTTTCTTGTGTTTATCAATATAATAGCAAACAGAACGGCGTGAAATACCCAATTGAATAGCAATTTCTCTCTGAGACATTGGAATTGCGGAATAATAAAGAGATACAATTTGACGTGCTACTTCTTCATTGACTAGATTCATCAAAAACGGATTTTTTCTTTAGTTTAAACGCTTTTTTATAGACTCTGAGTAAAAGGAAATGCAATTTAACAATAAAACGAATGAAATCCCGTCGAATTCGACGAATGAAATGTTTAAAAGATCCGATCGATTTGGTTTAAAAAAAAGCAAAAGTAATTACATTATTGAATCAATATATAATAAATATATTTACAAAGTAAATGTCAAATTTGCCAGTTACAATTTTGCATTTGCAAATATTCGCACATCTACAGTTAAAATTGTAATACGAGTGCCGGCGAAATCCAAAAATTTTATTTTATATGCACTCACAGAAAAATAGCTTTATTTAAAAAAAAAAGAAAAAAAATAATATCGGGTACTACTAGGTTATCCCATCGACCAAAAAATTATCGCCAAACTATAAGATTAAATGCCAATAATGGATGATCGTGAATGTCACATTCAATGACATTAAATACGATTCATGTGTTTAAAATGTCATTAAGTGATTTTTATTTCGACTTTTTATTAATATTTTTATTAATATTCTACTAATTATTTATTTTTTCGTTATTTAAAATACAAATTATGTCAATATGTATAATTTGGCTATTAATGTGGCGATTTGTATAATTTGGAGAAATTGGTCGACGGGATAACAGAGTAGTAACTAATATCGTTATGAGTAAAAATACGATGTTTTAAATAGTGACGTCATTTTCTCTTCAAATGTTCTTTAAAAGTTACTGTATGAAAAAGGCATCCATAATAATATTGTAATTCCCATTTATCTGATTCCTGAATGACATAATTTTCCTCATTTGAAATTTCTCTTATTTTGATTTAGACATTAATTTTTATCATAAATTATTTTCTGTCATTTTATTTACGTTATTAATATTATTTCTCAGTAAATATATATATTTTTTTAACTCAATTAGTGCATAATTATACCCAATCATTTTAGAAAATAAATTTTTATTATCGAGAGAAAAGCTAAACTGTGTTGCCACCATTTTGAAGAAATGTCATGAAAAAGCTTTTAAAATTAAAAATAAAATATAAAAATGGAAATAAATTAAAAAATAATTAAAATGGGCACAACTACAAATAAATAGCTTTCATTTAAAAAAATAATTATCAAAATCGGTTGACTAGAAAATTCAGGGCTGATGACACGACATTTTTAGCTTGTCTGAAAGAAATAGCATCGGATGCTAAAAAATTATCTAAATTACCAAAAAAAGCCCTCCTATTTCTCGAAGCAAGTTATAATAATATGAAGATAGAGAAAAATCCGTATAAAATTTTCATTTGTATGGATAATTGCACTGGATCTATTAACAAAGTTTTCAATATCGGTATAATTGCCGTATAGGTAAAAAAAAAGAGCTGTCAAAATATTCACTATTAAAGAAACTTTCAGTTAATATTTTAAAAAAAAAGAAAGAAAATTGAGATTCTGACCAATTTTAAGGTACTCTGTCCCCTTAAACAAGTATAGACTTTTAGAATAATAATAATGCAATACACCCTTTTATAAGCATTTTAAGTTTATTTTGAAAATGATACAGCTGATTTCACGAAAAAAAATCATAATTCTCCATTGAAAAAAAAAAAAAAAAAAAAAAAAAAAAATCCGATGCATTAATTTGGTTTTGACACCAAATCCAATCATGAAAATGACACCGATATTTTTTACCATAAAAAAAGTTGTGAAAAAACACCGCAAACACTGTGATAATTAATAGATAAATCAAAACACTTTGTCAAATCACCATAAAATGAACAAGTTGGAAATTGCACGTGAAGCGTAGCAAATGAGGTGCGTTCGTACGATAACGAAGTTTTAAAAATATTCAGATCGTGCTGATATAGTAGAGTGTACTTCGGATACAGTATAGTAGTCGAAATCTTTGTGTTTCGGTAAATATGCAGGAAGTAATTTTTATTACACCTCAGCAACGTATATCTTATTCATAAAATGTGAAATAGTTGAATATAATTAAAACACGCCCCAAACAATGTTTCCCCATATAGCATTATGCAGTGGAATACTTTTGTGTGGCCCTGTAATTTACTAATAAAAATTCTTTGCATAACAGATTGTACAGAATGCATATTTCAGTATATATTTCATAGATTCATGCCAATTCTATTATGTTCGAATGAGTGTAACATCATTAAAATGCATTTGAAACTTTTTTCCCATTGACCGTAATGTAATGAAATACCTTTGATTGTCCCTGTAAATGACATATGCATCCGACTTTCATAACATTTGAAATGACTCGACAAAATTACGTAATAATTATATATTTTAAATTTCAAACGATTAAAATGCATTTGAAACTTTTTTCCCCATTGACCGTAATGTAACGGAATCCTTCTGATTGTCCCTGTAATTGATCTATCCATCCGATTTTCATAAAATTTGAAATGACTCGACAAAATTATGTTATAATTATGTATTTTAAAATTCAAACTATTCGGTTGGGTAGTTTGTGCGTTGTTATATGCGGACGGACAGACAGACAGACGGACGGACTGGGCGACAACAATAGGTGCTACGTATTTACATAATTACGAACGCACCTAAAAATGAAGTAGGACGAGTTTCAAGCTACAACAATAACAGCTCGTCACCACACCAGCTAAACCAACACGTAAGGGCACAGTGTCGAGAACTCTAAGGGGCTAATTAAATTAATGCAGATTTTAATCTTCTATTATCTGCGAGTTTAATCGTTCTTTACATTATAATAACCTTAGTGATTTTACTCATTCTTCTTCTTGAAGTCTGGTCATTCTGTATGCATGTAGATAAAATTGGCAGGTGTTGTTATTCCCGATTAAAAGCAATCAAGCAGTGTTTCCTCTTTTTCTGTAAAAACATCGGAGCATCAGGTAATTGTGTCAAATTTTTAGTTTAAGCTGATTTTCAAAGCCAGGATAATTACGAAAGATGTACATCTTTTTTTAGGAAATAGAAAAACGTTGTTCGATTTTTCGCCTTATAAATCGTAATTACTGCAAATTTTATTCATTTATTCATAAAATGCTCTTCGTTAATGTGACCATCAGAGTTGCATCTTTGTTGCAGGAGAAAATTTTAAAAATCTTTTTAGGAAAATATGTTTTTATTTGATACTAAATGTCTCTCTCGATAAGATTGAATGTAAATTTGGTAAAATTAATTATGTGGTAGGGATTAACAGGTTCTTTTTTTTTTTTTTTTTTTTTTTTTTTAAGAAATCTATTTACATTTTGTCGGGGAGCTGACTACTTGATTCATACAATGCAGAAAGGGAGATAGAATGCAGACCCACTCATAAAGGGGTTCCAACCCTTAAATAAAAAAAAAAGTAATAAATCGCCGGGATTTCAAGTAGCTGAATTAGAAGAATCTCAGGTGTGCAAGTGCATCTCAGGTGTTCGTGCATCTGGTCAGTAAAAGTTAAATGGCTAAAGTAAAAATGCAATGCTATGCAGAGAAAAAAAGCGAATGTTATAAAACATTTTAACGAAAAGAAATGTCGAATTATATAATAAAAGCAAAGCCCCCCCCCCCCCGGTAAGTATGAGAAAGATGGTATTCAAAAAAGAAGGGGCCTGAGATAGTTTCAGGTGAGCATGAATAGTAAGAATTTTGAGGTACGACGAAGGGCTTGCGCCTGGAATTTGAGCGGGAAGCCTCAGTTAGAGTCAGCTGTTATACCCTTTCTTTTGGGGCTCTGAAGGAAAGAAAAAAAAAAGGGTGGTCAAGAAAACAGAAATCGAGCGAATGGAGGATAACATATTGTATTAATGTACCCAATAATATTGCTATTCGCAGAGGATTGGATTTGAAGGATTTCAAGGGGGTGCATAATGAAAATGAGCAAAAGGGGGAGAGAGTTAGAAAAAGGGTAAGATGAGAAGGAGTTAGGGAGTTGGAGTTCGGATTTTGAAAGTGTGAGCAGTTCCCTTTTCTGGAGATTCAGATCCTAGTTAGCCGATGATGGAAATTAAAGGCTTCCCAGCAGTGCGGCAAATGATTATGGGTAAGTGGGCTTTAAATTATTAGGTTTTCCGAGGCATCCCCTAATTTCCTTTCTATTTTGTTATCAAACGCAACGTACGATAATGTTATGTTTTGAAATGAACTAGACTTAGATTATCATTCTTCTTCTTAACTTAGAACATGTATCATAGATCACTCTATGTTAATTGCGCTTAGCGAAATAAATATTTGCTTGATTTCCTAATAATGTGGTCTCTGCAATTAATTCAGTGTTTGTATTTCCTTTTCCTTACGTACCGACTACCCCTGGGTAATTATACGACTTATGTCAATTATTCTTAAACGATCAACGGCAATTAAAAGAGTAGTCGGACAATTTTGAGCAACTTTTAAATATTACGCAATTCTTTTTGTACTTTCTATATGGACTCCGGCGGGCTCAAGCTCTGATGGCACAAAATTTTTTTCCGGCTCGAGGGGGTGTGGGTCCGGGATTTGAAAATTAAGCTCGAACTCATCCCCAGTCCAGAGCTCATAAAAAAGGGGGAGGGGCGATGATTCAAACTCATCTTTATTTATTTTATTTTATTTTAAAGAAATGTCAATGCTTTTAGCTTTAATTCATTCCGTAGTAATCATGGCCTTTTTAATGTGATTTATTATTTTTTCCATATCCATTATGAACCACTTCACGATAATCATATATGTATAACAGAAATAAATGCCAATGTCCGGTCTTTCAATTACTCTGCGAAGAAATTATTTTGCAGTAATGATTTTCAAAAAATGAAAATGCAAAAAGAAAATAATAATGAGTAAGTAAAAAGAAGCTTTTCTCATAATGCCGAAAATGAACATTGACCCTTTTTCTATTAAAGGTATGTTATGAAAATAAAAATAAATAAATAATTATATATATATATTTTTTAAGAAAAAATAAAATAAAGTGAACCGCATTATCTAGCGAGCTCCAAAAACAAGTTTCAAAAAGTTCAAAGATTTCCGTCGCATTTTTTTTTTTTTTTTTTTTTTTTTTTTTTTCATTTTTAACCAGCTGTAAAAATATCTCCTCATAAATTGTCTGCTGGAATTTCGTAGCCAACAGTAAAACGAAGCTTAAAATGGAAGCATGCTGACAGAAACTGGATTTCACCAGATTAGAATTTACTCTACACTTGCATTCCATTATCGTGCCTTGTTTTGGACATTCGAGAAAAGGGTTACTGACTTTTTCAATTTTCAGGTGTTTTCTTTTCTTTTTTTTTTCTTTATATATAAACTTTTTTTCCCTATAATCTTCTTTTAAAGACAGATTTATTGATTAAAATTACAATAATTCCTACTACTCCAGAAGCTTGTCTGAAACTGTCTCGATAGCCAAATACAGTCGAGTCTCGCTATAACGAAATACTATCCAACAAATTTCTCTATTTAACGAATTTTTTGTAGGAACGGTCAATTTTTTCATGATTACATTAAAAATAATCTCCATATAGCGAAATATATATCTCCATTTAACGATTTTTTTTTTCAAAAATGTTTTTTCATATGTTCAGAAAACGCTTCAAATAATTTGTAGAATAACTAGTTTTCGATGATTTCTGGTTTATATCTCATAGCTAAATTACTAGACATTATTCTTTATGTAAAAAAAAAGGCATTCAACACCCCCCTCCCCCCCCCAAAAAAAATGCATGGTTACATTTGACTTTGTTTTAGCCAAGATGAGCATGTGTTCCTGGAAAAGTTTTAAACATATGCTTGCTACTGGAGCCATTTGCAATTATCACAAAGCATCCTAAAAGATTAAATTATTCCATTGTCGTTCTGAAAATGCTGTTTGTTTCTTGGTTTGGATAGTAAGACAGGAATATGGAAGGGATAAGGGGGCAATTGCAGAGGTCGTTTTTTCAGCCGGTTTTCATCTACCTAAATTATCTCGCATTAATTGTAGAGTTTAGAGTGGGTGTTTCTTTTATTGTTTTTTGAGCATTTTTTGTTTTGAGGGATCATTTGAATGAAGAATTGTTACTAAATGTCATCTATGCTGGTGTTATCGTCAACTGCATATGCATAAAATTGCTTCTACGATAAGCATAATTCACTCTGATAAAGTAATAATTTTGAAAATAATCAATAAGACACTGGAAAACTAGTCGTTGGGGGCCACCGTAATACTTACCCATCATGGATATGTATATGAAAATAAAACATGTGAAAACTGTTTATACAGTGCATTGCAATTCATAAACAAAATTTAAATATTGTTAATATACATAGTAATGATATATTAAAGAGCTGCTGATGTACCAATTTCGACAAATTATATAAAACGCCAAACTACTCAAGTAGTACCGAACTGCGTAAAAGAAACATCCTTATAATTCCAAAAATAATAATTCTATTAACTAACAATTAATTGCTTCGGATTAAGCGTCTCATTTCCATTTAAAATATACCTCCGAATTGAAATTTGAATGAAATACAGGATCATGAAAAATCGAAGAATGTGGAAAACAGGATTACACATATCTCGGAAACTAATAATCCGATCAACTTCGTTCTATATCCAAAATGTGTGTTATTTTATTGCCTTTTACGGCCATTCCTTAGAACAAAAAAATTCGAAAATTTTTATATACCTTTCATCAGAACGAATTTTTCGAGAGTCCGAAAAAAATAATTCCGGATAATCGAGGTTGCTGATATTAAATAGGCTTCGTCCCATTCTTACATACTAACTACATACAAAATTTCAAGTCTCTATCTCAATTTGTTCGGGAGATAGAGCGTTTACAGACAGACAGACAGACAGACGGACGGCAAAATTTTTTTTCTAAAAATATGTTTTTCGGAATCTCCACTATCTAAAACGTGTACATCCGTCAAAAAATTTTTTTCGATTTTCAAAACGATTGCAAGACTTACATACTACGTATGATGGGTAAGTAAAAAAGAAAGTGGCGAAAATGTTTGAGATTATGGAAAAATTCCGTTAAACACTTGAAAAACTTAATTAAACACCTCAAAATTAATTCTGTTTCAAAATTTAAACATTAAATGATTTTTTATTTTTATTTTTATTTATTTATTTATTTATTTATTTATTTATTTATTTATTTTTTTATTTTATTTTATTTTATTTTTTTTTTGCCGTTCTCTCTTCAACGAATTTTTCTATATAACGATTTTTTTGACTGAACGATGAATTTCGTTATATAGAGACTCGACTTTAATTTTCTCCTGGGAACATTTTCAATGCGGACAAAACAGGTCTCTTTTACAAGTGTCTTCCAAACAGGATTATGCCGTTTAAAAAAGATAAATGTTTGGGATGCAAACAAAAGACTACTATTAAGTTGTGTACTAATATGACAAGGAAAGAAAATTAAAGCAGCTAGTCATTGGGGAAAAAATTTCTCGGTGTTTTGACAACGTGAAATCCTTAGAATTGAACTATGATTTTAATAAAAAATCCAGGATTATTACTAAAATTTTTAACAAATGGCTAAGCACTTGACCAGCCAATGAGAAAGCATGCAAAAAGATTGCTTTGCTTATTGATAACTGTCCAGCTCACTTACAAAACTGTGGAGAAAAACTGCAAAATGTTGAAGATATTTTCTTACTATCCAGTTGCACATCAAAACTTCAGCCCATGGACCTGGGAATAATAATAAAATCTAATGGTGCATTACAAGAAAAGAATTCTTAAAAATTGATCATAGCTACTAAAAAAATTATTCTACCGAAGACATCAACCTTAGAAAAGTGTATTGAGGAACTTTATAAAGCTGGGAGATTGGATGTAACTGAAGAAACAATTTACAATTGCTTTGAAAAGGCCGGATTTTCTACATTGGAAGATAATGTGAATTTTGAGGACGAAGAAGACGTGACTTGAGTAGACAAAAGATTAATGAAAATTAAGGATTGAGGAAATGTTGAAGATAATGTTGCTGTCTCTGATTTTTTAGAAGTGAATGACAATCTCACTATTGCGAGGTATCCTACTGATAAAGATATTTTTAGCAGTTTTTAAGCAATTATGGTGAGAGTAACAATGAGTATGGGAAAGACAACCTACAAGAGAAAAAAAACCTTCACGCAGTGAAATGATAAGTTCTTTTGATCTTATTAGGAGAGGACTTTATATAGAGAGAAATGTTCCCGATGCAATCTTGTGAAAATTTTTATGGGAATGTAACACATTCGTAATCAAAACAGTCAAAGAATTACTGCAGATTTTTTTGTCTAAAATTAATGTAAATTTTTCTTATGTGATTTTTATTAAGCTTTTAAATAAATGTTTATTTTTTTTTAAATTGTTCAAATAATTAAGAAATAGGATATTACGTTAATAATTATAGTTAAACACTTCAAATTTTTAATTAAACTTATAAAAAATAATACTTGTTCAAAATTTTTACATTAAATAGGAATTTTAATGGCTTTCTCTATTCAACGAATTTCTCTATATAACGAATTTTTTACTGGAACAATGGATTTCGTTATATAGAGACTCGGCTGTATTTCCTGCACAATAAAATATTTCCTGACGATTCATAAAATATGACATAACGATTCAAAAAATACATACGCAATTATTTGAGTTTTCACTTCTGTCGGCACTCCCGGAGTGCCACTATTTATTTATTTATTTATTTATTTTCACATTCATCAGTCTTAATTCCCCCCCCCCCCACACCTACTGCCTTCCCGGGGTAAAAGGCGGTTATTACGGTCTAGCTGATTGTCTAAGTTTTGGAATTACTAGTTTTAAGCTTATCTGTGAATATCGAAATATCGATTCTAGTATCGATTCTAGAACTGAGAAATCGATTCTTTTTATGATCGATGCTGTTTTATTCGATGTCGATTTTAATCGATTCTCAAAATTTCTAGAATCGCCCATCACTACTATTACTATTATGCACGGTGACCGAGCCGATAGTTGATAGAATAAGGTCGGTTCTAAAGTGTTTTTATTATATTTCCTTTTTTATAAGTTTTAAAACTAAACTAACACGATTTCTATAATCCTGAACCCTTTAAGCATCCTGCAGAATTTACATACAAGTTTAAAATTCATAAAATAAAACTACGGAAAGTATTGATATGGAGATTTGTATTTTATAATCTTAGATATTTATTTATCATATGCAATTCAAAAAATTAACATTAATATCGACTTTGTTTAAATAAACCTTTGAATTTAAAAACTACTTGACGGAAAACCCCAGTTAGGCCACTTAAAGGCGTAATGAATGTCCTATAATGTGCAAAAATGAAATCTGTTGAAATTAAATAGCAACAAAATTATAAGCAAATAGTTTCTTTATTTGCCAATTTCTCAATAGTTGATTAATCAAAGAAATCAGACCAAAACTCCAAATTCAGATTAAAATTTAAAAATTAATCTTTGAAATATCATGCTTAATCTGTTATTAAAAATATTTCATATAGAACTATTATTATATATATAAAATCCCTCCGTGTATAACGATTCCGGGGTCAACCCATCCACGAGAAAAAACACTTATTGTGACCAATGACAAATTGCATTGTGAAAAGTTATCTCCGATTTTAAAGACTTTCAATTTTTTGTCCAATGCAAACGTTCCAGAGTCGTAATGGAGCGTTCTCATTTGTCAGATTTACAGTTTGAGCTGTAAATGACGTCACTGCATTTTACTATGCTTTGAAATGTTTTCCCTATTTCAAACACAAAATCCACACTGTTAAAAATTTGACTCATTTGCTGCAGCATCACTCCACCGCTTTTATAGAAAACGATTACTTTGCTGTGTTATGGAGCATTCTCATTGATCATAAAAGAGACATTCTATAAAAGCTGTGGAGTGACGCTGCAGTAAATGGGACAAATTTTTAGCAGTACACTGTTAAAAATTTGATCCTTTTGCTGCATCATCACTCCCCAGCTTTTATAGAATGCACTGTAAGTAACACACACAAAGTAACCGTTTTCTATAAAAGCGTTGGAGTGATGCTGCAACAACTGTTAAAAATTTGACCCATTTGCTGCAGCATCACTCCACTGCTTTTATATAAAGCGGTTACTTTACTGTGATATGGAGCATTCTCATTGGTCATAAAAGAGATATTCTATAAAAGCTGTGGAGTGACGCTGTAACAAATGGATCACATTTTTAACAGTGTAATACGGTGCACTGTTAAAAATCTGCTGCATTTTGCTGCAACGCACTCCCCTGCTTGTATAGAAAACGGTTACTTGGCCGTGAAATGGAGCTTTCTCATTGATTGGAATAGAGATATTATATACAAGCGGTGGAGTGCGTTGCAGCAAAATGCAGCAGATTTTTAACAGTGTAAAGTAATAATTTTCTATAAAAGCTGTGTAATGACGATGCAGCAAAACAGTCAAATTTTTAACAGTGTTTAATTAAAACTTTTTATTTAAGAAAAGTGAAGGTGCGTTTTATATACAATATTGTTAGAATTTTTATATTCGTGTTGCTTTATTTATTTATTTATTTATTTATTTATTTATTTTTACAGCCGTGAATGACTTTATTGTCACATAACGAATCACGATTGTTTACTCTTTATTGTTGACATTTGTTTTCGGTCGGGCCTCCGTGGCTGAGTGGTTAAGACGCCGTTCTGCTATGCTGGAGGTTGTGGGTTCGATTCCCGCTGGCTACATTGCAAACACACTTTGTGTGGAGCTCCTGGTTGTATTTCTCTTGTGATGTAAATTTCCTTGTGCTATCTCGTCCTTGTATATTGACGATGACTTATAAGCAGACTTTTATGTCGAGCACACAAGTCAGATGTATGTTGTTTTCAGTCTTATATCTTTTGTGTTGTCCCTGTGATGTGTATTAAATGTATTACTGGATTTTCTGTAATAATATTCTGTAATAATATTCTGTATATTCTGTAATAATTCTGTAATAATATTCTGTAATAATGTTCTGTATTTGTTTCTGTGTATTCTGGATCAATCGAGGCAACAGCCGTTGTAGCTATAGGCCTCAAAGCACTGTTCACTCACACTCTTCGGTCTTATAAAGTATTTTCCTTTAAGTATTAGCTAATGGTATAAAATAGTTAATTCACAAATGTTTTAAAGTAGCATTATTAGTACATGTTTTGCATTATTAATGCATGTTAATTTCCATGTTTTTTGTGAAATAATTACTGTAATTTTGTGAGTGAAATTCATTAGCGGCATGTTCTATGCCATTATTTTACCCATTCAATTAATAATTTGGCTACCCTCTCATATTCTTCTGGAAATGGCCAAAATGGGAAAAAATTTCATACATTTTGGATATTTTTATTATTTTCTCTCAGTATTTTAAAATATTTTTTGGCTGTAGTTTCACAATGTATTCTTTTATAATTTATATTTTACCTTACTTTATACCTATAAATTCCTACATAGTATAGATCGCTTTTAATCTCTTTTTCAATCGTGGTTGATGTCTTTTCACAAATTGAATCATTCGAGACAACAGCTCAGCCGCTATAAGTCTCAAAGAACCCCCCCCCCCCTCCAAACAAACAAACATTACTTTATTTCTTTTAAAATTCATGCATTTACCATTTGTTCATTACAATCCCTCCCCATCCATCAGATAGTTTTGTTATAGTTTTAAATGCAGATTTTTATTGAATTTTATTTATTTATTTATTTATTTTAGATTTTTTCCTAATGTTCAATCTTTGTATTTTTCAAAATTGTTTAAGCCTAAAGTGGCTATAATTGACCAAAGTTGTTGTAAAGTTTTATCATCCTTTTAAAAATGGAAACACATCATTTTGACGGGCTATCTTCTAGTTTGAAATAAGAATGGTGGAAGTGGATTATTTTAACTTACCGCAAGTGTCTTCAACTAATCAAAAACTAAATTTTTACATTGTCTAATAAAAAAAAGTCATAGAATGGCTTCTGTTGCAGCAGGCAGCTGATAAGAATGTGACAACAGGTGTTCCAACATTTAACTGAAGTTTCTATCAAACAAATTAAGTATTCAAACAAATTGCAATTTCAAGTAATACTTACAATCTAGCAATGATTTTGTCTGTTTATTTTTTAATCAGGTTTGTTGAACCTTTTTATTCATCTGTAACAGTTTCTCCGAATTTCCATGCTCAGAATTTGAATTCAGATTCCAAACATGTGTTCAGTTTACAGAGAGACTGAATAGAATGGGGACCTAAAGTAGCGTTCATAATAGTGGGTAGTTCGGATTAGAGGGTGTTCAGAATATAGAGAGCTATTCTTTTGTTAAGTCTATGGAGTTTCGCCGGAACCGTCAAAATGTGTTCATAATACCGGGGTGTTCACATTAGAGAGTGTTCAGATAGAGAGAGTTCACTGTATATTGTTTATTTTATTTTATTTTCTATTTTTGAATCATATAAACTATTTTTTTATTGTTATAAATTAAACTTTTGATTATTTATTGTTATTTTCTTTTTTAAATGATAGAAAACAATTATATAGGGTAGATGTGCCAGTAATAGACCCCCTTAAGGTATTTCTTTAAAAAATATTTTTTTATTAATAGTTATAATTAATAAATTCCCATTTTTTTCATATTATATTAATCTTTCAACAATATTTAACTAATCCCATAGCTACATTTCCCAATAGAAATAAAAATTTAATTTTAAATAATACAAATACGTCAAAACACCCTAAAACCCAGTAATGGACCGCCAATGTTCCAGTAATGGGCCACCCAGCAAAAAATTACAGATAATTATGTTTTCAATTGTATTTTGGTCCAGAACTTAATGAAAGCATACTAATAAAACAAAATATTAAAACTTAAGTTAGAAATTAATTACATTAAAGGATTTGTAATGAAAAACCATTAAAAAAAATATTTAAACTTAAGTTATGAATTTATTATAATTAAGAATTTATAATGTTGATACAAAACAAAATATTAATGATATCATTAGAAGTTTATTACATGAAGGGATTTATAATGTAAATACAACAAAACAAATTATTTAAACTTAGGATTCATAAGATAAATGACAATGTTTTACTAAAATAAAGTTTAGATAAAATAAGGCAATAAAAAAAGTCACCAATCTTCATCTAAATGATGTGCTGTGCAAATATGAAAGATAAATAACAAATCTTCAATTTTATCATCACTTTCTGATAGTCCAAACTATTCAATACGGAATTTTAGAATGTATCTATATTAATAAAATAACAAATCGCTCTGTGTGTGTATGTGTGTGTCTGCGATAGGGCATAATCCTAATACACCCGAGACACTTGGCATCGTTGAATTTGGCGAGGCGATAAATGGCTTTTTCTTGTTACCGGATCGTTTTCTGAATTCTTTCCACGCCCACAGTTGTTAGTTCAGGAATTCTGATCGGTTTAACCGGATTGGACGGTTTCTTATCTTTCGTTTGATTGGCTTTTATGAAATGCCATTGTCACATCAGTTTATTATTGTTTAAATTAAAAGAGGAGATTGCATTTTATATGTATGATTATATTTTCCCGGCCTTTTTTTCGTGTTATTTTAAAGATAGTGCTTATTTTAATAAATAATACCATACATTTGGGAAAAAATATGTGGTACGGCAGACGAATATATTGAGGATACGCTTTTCTCGAAATAAATATTCAATGATTTATGATTTGTCAATTTCATTTAAAAAATTGAGATGACGTGTTAATGTTACTGAAAGCGAATTCCTATATCAGAAAAACTTTCTTTTTTACTTAAAAATTCGCGCAATATTTATGTACCATAAATACATAAAAAATATTTCGAAATTTTATCTCGTATTTTCGTACAAATTTAGAAAGATTTTAATAGTTGGATATCTGCATTAATAACCGCAATTTTGCTCATTTTAGAAATTTCTTCAATACGAATTTTGAGCTTCCAGAGAATTTTACTGTTTTAGTGTCGTTAGTTAACGCAGGTTTGACGAGTTTTGTGCATTTTATGGATTCTAACACAGCGAGTTTCGTGAATCCAGCGATTTTTTTTGTTTTGTTTTAATGGGCGCGAAGCGCTCATACACAAATTAGTGACTGCGTTGTTGACGAGTTTCGTGCATTTTAGTGATTCCTGCACAGCGAGTTTCGTGGATCCACTGATGTTTTATTTAGTTTTAATGGGCGCGAAGCGCTCATACACACGTTAGTGACTGCGGCGTTGACGAGTTTCGTGCATTTTAGTGATTCCTGCACAGCGAGTTTCGTGGATCCACTGATGTTTTTTTTAGTTTTAATGGGCGCGAAGCGCTCATACACACGTTAGTGACTGCGGCGTTGACGAGTTTCGTGCATTTTAGTGATTCCTGCACAGCGAGTTTCGTGGATCCACTGATTTTTTTTTAGTTTTAATGGGCGTGAAGCGCTCATACACACGTTAGTGACCGCGGCGTTGACGAGTTTCGTGCATTTTAGTGATTCCTGCACAGAGAGTTTCGTGGATCCACTGATGTTTTTTTAGTTTTAATGGGCGCGAAGCGCTCATACACACGTTAGTGACTGCGGCGTTGACGAGTTTCGTGCATTTTAGTGATTCCTGCACAGCGAGTTTCGTGCGAGTTTCCGATGACGATATTAAAAAGCCCGGGCCTTCGCATAAGAAAACAAAGTATGAAAAGTAGGTAAGTGAATTTTTATACATTTCATGTGATTGTATTTTGAATTCGGTTTGGGGCTATAAAATACTCTATTTTATGAGTTTAGAGGATTGCTACTTATTGTTTTTAGAAGAACTTTGTATATTATTTTTGCATTTAAATTTTTGCATGTTAGTTTTGTACATTTACTGTCTTTGTGAGAAATTTTTAAAAATTTAACGGCTGAAATTTTTGTAGAAATAAAAGAAATCGGAAATGAAAAATTAAAAATCAAGAGTGAAAAAATTGAAATATTTGGAGCGATATAGTTTGTAAAAATATGATATTTCAGAGTAAAATAGTATAAATTCGAAAAATCGGGATAGTAATGTTTATGAAATTCGAAAAATGTGGAGTGAAAATTTTTAAAATTGGAAAAATATAGAGTGAAAATTAAAAAAATAGTTAAAAAAAATTTTGGAGAGAAAATTTGTAAAACTATATATCGTAAACTTTGTAGTAGTAAAAAAATCCGAAAAGAAAATTAAATTCACATCGAAAAATTTGCGTACATTGAGATATTTGGAGCGATATATTTTATAAAAATATAAAGTTTCCAAGTAAAATTGGATAAATTCGAAAAATCTGGACAGAAATTGTAGAATTTGAAAAATTTGGAGTGACAATTTTTAAAAATCGAAAAATTTGTAAAATTAGTTATTATAAACTTTGTAGAAATAAAAAAAAAATCCGAAAAGAAAAAAATTGAGTGAAAAATTTGCGTTAATTAAATATTCTGAGCGATATATTTTGTAAAAATATAAAATTTCCGAGTAAAATTGGATAAATCTTAAAAAATCGGGGCAGGAATTTTTGTAAAATTCGTAAATTCTGAAGTGGAAAATATTTAAAATTCGAAAAATCTGTACAGGAATTTTTGTAGAATTTGAAAAATTTGGAGTGGCAATTTTTAAAAATCGAAAAATTTATAAAATTAGTTATTATAAACTTTGTTGAAATAAAAACAAATCCGAAAAGAAAAAAATTGAGTGAAAAAATTTGCGTTAATTAAATATTCTGAGCGATATATTTTGTAAAAATATAATTTCCGAGTAAAATTGGATAAATTTTAAAAAAACAGGGCAGGAATTTTTGTAAAATTCGTAAATTCTGAAGTGGAAAATATTTAAAATTCGAAATTGTTACTTCATAAAAATACAAAAATTCATAGCGAAATTTTTGGAAAGATAGAAACATTTTTAGATATGCAATAGTGGAGAGTTAAATTCCTAGAATTAGCAAAAAAAGACATTGAAAAATGTATAAAGTTACAAAAAATTAAATGGGATATATAAGAAAGTAAATAGTTTCGTACAAACAAATTCTCAAAGAAACGGAATAGACCTTAGAATTGTGCTGTCGAATCGTCTGTTGAAAAACGCGCGTTGTGATTGGGTAGAATCTGTAGGTTGCTGAAAACTCGGTTGGCGCTCGTGGGTGCTTGGCGCGTGTTAAAAAATCGCCAAAATCAAGTGTCTCGGGTGTTTTAGGAACATGCCTGCGATAGTTAGCGAAAACTACGGTACGTACGAAGCTCAAAATTTTTCTGAGAGTACAACAGTATCTCTCCTGATGCACCTGACGCACAGAATTTCAAAATTCTATTTATTAACTGAGTAATTAATTAAATTCCAAACCTCACTCTCATAAAAAATCGCTTTTTTTTTAGCTTTTTTCCTTTTCATTCTTTTATGGTTGGTTGGTTGCATAAAATTTTCGCAGAAATAATTTTAAAAACTGAGACTGACCTTTAAAATTCATAGACTGGCAAACTGTCAGTTTAAATGAGGATTTTTTTTTTTTTTTATCACAGCTGCTGTACGCCATGGAGGAAAAAGATAGGTGGTGGCGAAGTAAACCGAAAAAAAGAAAGGTTTGCAAGAGGAAACCATTTATCGCTGAAATTTTAATGTCTCAAAATAAAGCACGAGGAAGGAATTTTGTATTAATAAGACGGATTGGAAGAAATTAATTACAGCTGAAGCATATTTTACGAAGAAATCGTAATTTTTTTAAATGTTTTTTTCTATTATATTATTTATTAAAATAAATGTTTGCTTTTAAAATAATTGAAATTGGAAAATTAAAAATAATTAAATGTCAAAACAAAATTAAATAAAATATTGAAAACATATGATTTGAAGTAAAAAATTGTATTACTAAAAGTTTTCTCTTTTTTTTTTTTCAGAAATTTTTAATACTTTATAACATAGATGAAAAATGTTTATGATTTAACAACATATTTATAATTCCATGTCAATATATAAAATATAGTGATGAAAAGATTCTTTTAAAATCATGCATGAACACTTAAATAATGATATTAATCTAAAATCTAGATTTCAAAGTGCAGACGATTTTAAGACATTAACGAAAGAATGTTGATTTTTCAAGCAAAGTCTTAAATGATGCTTCTATATCGATATTTCAAAGTCATATGATAAAAATAATCAAATAATTCTTGCCTATGATTGATCTAATTGTATCTTTCATGCATTCTGATCGTGTATTACAGGCAATAATGGCACAAAACGTTATTTTTTAAACGAAATTTTAGTCATCTATTCAATAACAGTTTAAAAGGTAAAAAACAAAAACAAAGAAATACTGGTTTAAATCAGTTTGAATTGATCGGAGTTTCAAAGCAAATGGTTCTGTTGGTGCTTATTTGGACTTAATGTCGCGGATTTTAGAGTTACATTTTTTACGTCACCCCAAGACATTATACTGCCACTCTATTAATTTCTTTTTACTATGGTTGTACGCATATTTTTGGCATTTCGAACATTAGAATGTATGAGTCATTAGCTGTGTTGCAGTAAAAAACATTACACAACACTTTTCTATGAGTTTATTTTTTTAATCATTGATTAAATTTAAATGTGTTCTATTCAATTTAAAATTGTAATATGGCTTTAATTTGTTTTTAAAACAAAAATAAAATAGCTATTTGGCGTACAATTGTTTGTATCCGCAAACGATTCATTCACTATAATAAATTATCAAATAGCTAAGTAAATTATCTATCAGAAATAGCCATAAAAAGAATAGAGCAAAACTGATTATAACCTTAATGTTTAGACTAATTTAAACATAACCCGATTCCAACCAGAAAAAAAACAGACCACACTCCGATCCGTGATACACAAAATTTCCGTGAGTATAAACCCGACCCTGACCTAAAAATTCTGTTTGGGAAAAACTATGGATTTGATAACTGACCCGAACCAAATCTGAATCCCGCAAAAATGTTCAAGTGAAGCATAACCCGATTCAAACAAGGAAAAATAATTTTCGTGGGCATGAAATCTGACCCGAACCTAAATATTTTCTTTAAAAAAAACCCGAAATATGACTCGAACGAAATCTGAAACCGATAAAAAAACTCGAAAAAAACTCGAAATCTGAATTGAACCAAATCTGGACCTGACAAAAAATATTCCAAAGAACTATAACCCAATCCAAGCAAGACGATATAATTTCTATGGACATAAACCCAACTCGAACCTAAAAAATTCGATTTGAAAAAAAAACTGAAATTTGACCCAAACCACATCTAAATTCGACCAAAATATTCGAAAGAATCATAACTGGATTCGAGTATGACAAAATAATTTCCGTGGACATGAACGCGATCCGAAGCTAAAAATTCTATTTGAAAAAATACCTGAAATTTGAATCGAACCAAATCGGAACCTGATAAAAAATATTCCAAAGAATCGTAACCGGATCTGAATAAGACAAAAAATTTCCATTCACCTGAATCGAATCTGAACCTAAAAAAATTCTTTGAAAAAAATCACGAAATCTGAACTTGAAAAAAAATATTCCAGTGAAGCATGTTCTTATTCGAACAAGGCAGCATAATTTCCGTGAACACGCAAGAAAACCCGAACCCAAAAATTCCATTTGAAGAAAAAGCCGAAATCTGAATTGAAACAAACCTGTTCCCGACAAAAATATTCCAAAGAACCATAATTGTATCCGAGCAAGGCAAAATAATTTCCATGGACATGAATACGACCCGAACATTATAACTCAATATCAAAAAATACCTAAAACCCGACAAAAATGGTCTGAACCCGCCAAAAATGGTCTAATGAATCATAACCAGATCCGAACAAGACAAAATAATTTCCATGGACATGAAACCAATATATGGTTTGGTAACATTTAGGTTGCAATTACAATACGGTAAGTCTTTGATTATATTTAATATCCCGTTAGGTTACAGTTAGGTCACTGTTAATATAAGTTAGGTTAAAGTTAAATCGCATTTGTTTTATGGTTAGAATAAGGATATGTTACAATAAAGTGAAGGCTAGGTTAAATTTATGTTATATTTAATTTATGGTAAGGTACTGTTAAGTCAAAGTTAGGTTACAGGCAGGTTATGGTTACGGTAAAAAAGTTTACTGTTAGGAATTTATCCATAGAGTGGACATTATGCATGATTTGATTAAAAATAACACTTACTTTTGTTAAATGGCTCTGAAATTATAATACTACATACCAACACTTTAGCTACGAGCGAGTATCGATTTCATTCATGGTATAGCCGGATTTAAGAGGGATATAGTAATTAGTTCGAAATTCAAAATATTTCACTTGGGATTTCTATGTGAAAAAAAAAAAATTAGTTACGCGACTTAACAGTGATTTTTGATAAATATCAACACTTTAACACGAAAATCACGCAGTCGTTGGATACATATTTCCTCCCACATTTCTTATCGCTCATTTTGAGTATTTTTAGAACTTAACATTAGCTGTTTTTTAAACTGATTTTTCACACAGTCAGTGGCCACGTATTTCAGACAATGCATTTCTGCATGTTTCGAGTTAATGATAAAATCATACAAATTTCAAGTTCGTTTAATATTGTTAATACGGACCCGGGCAACGCTGGGCGGGTCAGCTAGTTTAAAATAAGTGTTTTTGCACTATCCAGCCATTTTCAGATAATCCTACAACCCATCAATTTTGCACAGATTTCACAACTTCCTTTCTCTTATATGGATATACACTCACTTCCAAAAGTTAAGCACGGAGAGGAAAATGCTAATTTTCTGAAGCCAATCAGAATTGAAGAGGATGCAAATCGTTGCAGAAGTAGATGGAAGTATGCAAATATGTTACGTAACAGCTAATCGCGCTTTCATGTCAAGAAATACGCAAAAAGGGCAGTCTTATAAGAAGCCAGCTTTATGAAGGGTTACAGAAGTTGATAGTTAGTGCTGATAGAAGGTGCTTAAAACTTTCGTACAATTTCTTTTGAAGACATATGTGTTTCTATGACTTCTAGAAGACGAATGGAAGATTCTGAGCGCTAGCGTGCCGTGGGGCGCATTGAAGCAAGACAGTCGATCACAGATGTTGCTATTTTCTTCGGCTTTGATAATCCTGTAATTCCACGTTTATGGAAACAATTCCAAACCATACAGACAGTTGTCCGAAGGCCCGTAGTCGGTCGCCCAAGGGTTACAACCCCAGCGGATGATCAATATATTGCTATTGTAGCCAAGCAGAATCGCAGAGCGACCTCCACACGTGTGACATCTATGGTTACAGCGTCCATTGGCGATATCTGCAACTACTGTATACCGAAGATTATATATGAATGGGCTGTACACCCGGGTACCTCGAGTTTGTGCTCCTCTATCCGTCCAATCAAGAAGAGCACAATTAAAGTGGTGCCGGGAACATATCAATTGGACTGTGTCTGAATGGGGCAATGTCATGTTTACTGATGAGTCAAGATTTGCTCTGCAGCCAGATGACAAGCGTATAATGGTATGGCGTGAACAAGGAACACACAGTCAGTCCCAAAACATCACCAAACATCACGTATTCCGAGGTGGAAGCATTATGGTGTGGGCAAAGATTTCATTACGATACCGCACCGACCTGCACATCTTTAAACTGGGTTCTGTGACGGCTGTCCGGTATCGAGATGAAGACCTAGAACCCATTGTGAAATTGTACGCTGAAGAAGTCCCCATAGATCATCGTCGATGACTACCTGGAGAGTGAAGGGATTGCGCGTATGGCGTGGCCAGCATATTCGCCCGACCTTAATCCCATTGAAAATCTTTGGGATGCTCTCGGCCGTGCTGTATGTTTACGTTTCCTACCTCCAGCCACTCTTATTGAGCTGGAAACAGTTCTACAAGAAGAGTGGCGATTGCTTAATTCTGCGATGGTTGACCACCTAATTGAAAGCATAGTCACAAGGTGTAAACTTTGTATACAGATGAAGGGGGATTACATACCCTATTAATGTCTTTTTTTCCATTTTATGCTGTTTATTTTCACTTAGTACATAATTCTGTTTAAGTCTCCAGTATGTCATTATCTGATAACTTATAAAAATTTAATATTATTTTTATTTCTATTTATAATTATCGATTTTGTTTTATGCATAAATATACGTGCTACTTTCCTGCCGAATTTTGTGTCAATCAAAACACTATTTGTTGATTTTTTTTGCATTTTACATGTTCGTGCTTAACTTTTGGAAGTGAGTGTATTATCATCAATGGAACACTTTCACTATTGTCTGAAAAACATCCCATAACAGTGATTTGTTCTTTTTCTTATTCGGTACTATATACTATATAATACACATCTTTCATAGATTTTGGTCCCAAAATTTTTCTGTTTTAGAGCACAACAGAAAACCAGTTTCATCTGCATTGAAAATTCTCTCTGGATGCTTTAGAATTTGGAAGAAGATATCTTCTTTCAAATATGATTTTACATCATCTTTAAACCAACTTAAAGCATCTTTTGTAACGGCACATCTAGATTTTGTCAAATATTCTGCTTGTTTTTTGTAACAATTTTGGATGTCTTCTTAAAAAGGACTATTTATAAGGAAATTGCCTTTATTAAATTCTAGTAAGTAAAATTTAAGGATTAAATTTGATTATTTTTGCTTTTTAGTTAAATCAAAATATTTTATGCACTTCTGAAATTAAACTTTTAGTATTGGTCACTTGGGTTGTCCATTACTGGAAAATCCCGAAGGAAGTGTCCTAGTAATGGCCACCCCTCCTAAAATCTTAAAAATAAATAAAATTTTGTAAATTACCATTGGCATATGAAATTCAAAGTTTTATATTGCTACTGAAATAGAAACATTCAAATTTTGCAAGAAAATAAAGAAGATATGAATTAAGTAAGTAAAGTCAGCTCTTAGCATTTTTATTAAGATTTTCAATGAAAAACAGAGAAACTTTATTTTCTGCTTCCTAATTGCTTTGATGAAAAATGTAAATAAATAATCCAGATTATAAAGCATGCAAGGGGGAGCTAAGAAAAAAATAATAAAAGCTTAACTATCATTTATTATTTTTTTATAAACCAAAAACTGAGAGACGGCCCATTATTGGAGGATGGTCCATTACTGGCGCATCTACCCTATATGAGGACCCCAGAAGCTAACGGGTATAAGTGACAAAATTAAAAAAATTGAGTTAAGTACACAGGGTATCTGGAAATATGCTGTTTTCATTTCAGGTAAAGAAATATAGGTCATTTTCTGATTATTTGGGGAGTTATAGAGATAAACCACTTTTTTCGAAAAGCAAACAATATTGATTAATTATACATTTAAAGAAAATTGTACTCTATTTTTTTAACAGTTATTGAAATGAGAGTTCAAAGATTAGAATGCAACAAGCAGATGTTTCCTATTTCAATTTAGTCAATTGTTATTGATGTTCCAATTTAACATCAATTATCTTTAAACTCAATTTACTCCAAATCGACATTTTGTCACTTGTACCCCTTGGCTTCTGGGCTCCTCATATATAACTGGTATTTGAAAACGAAGTTTTCGCCCAATTGGCGTCAGGAAAAAATTGCGCAAATGTGGTGCGTATATGACATCTGTGCCAAGATTTGTATATTATATCTATAGAAAAAAATCGTTCTAAAAAAACCCGCAAAATTATAAATAAAATAAAATATATAACACAAATATGTATGCAAAATTAGCATTCATCCACCAGCAGCATCAATAAATATAAAAAAGCAACCCCAAAAGCTAAAGATCGGGGCAGCCACATCAAAACATTTTTCGCCATAAAAAACTCGTAAAAAAAAAAAAAAAAAAAAAAAAAAAAAAAACAGGGTATGAAACTTTTCCTTGAATTATATTACTTCATTTTTTTTTTCTAAAAATTTACATCAGTAAACACACATACACACAAAAGTAAAGAAATACCTGTAATGCTATTCGAGACAAGCGTCTTTTACAGAATTTTTTATCTTTTATCACCGGTTTTTTAAAGCTTTTTGTCTAATTGAATCGCGAAAGTGGTCGGATTAAATAAAGCAAAATTTACAACGAAAATTTACTGGTGAAAATAATTTAGGATTCTGAGCACCTTATACGGCACGTATACCAGTCGCTAATCCCCAATGGATTAATAACGGTACATTAATAAAATTCATTTTAATTAGTGTAAATAAATGGAACTGATACTGATAATATGAATATGAAATTCATACAATCTAACAGACGGTAATTATTTAAATAAATAAATGATATTTACGAATCATACATTTTTAATTCACTTATCTTTATATATTCAAAAAAAATATTAATTTAATCTTAAAATCCTAAAAGAGATTACTATTATGTTCTGAAAATATAAACTTACCCAGAAAAATTTAGATATTTTCCATGCATTCTAGTGAGTTATCCATAGCCACAAGAAATATTTTATTCCTATTTTCTTCTTTTAACATTTGTAATCTGTTGCCAAAAATAAATTTCAGAAATCAACAAAATATCGTTTGCACTTCGAAAATTTGCCATGGAAACATATTAATTCGTTATAACATTTCCAATTTTAATCAACAGCTAAATTTAATAAATTTACTGAGTTCTTCAATTAAAATGTCTAAATCCTTCTATAGTAAAAAAAAACTAGCCTTAAAAGGAATGACTCCTGGAATGATGCTGATGTGGAAGATTTCCGGAACTAACGAATCCGGGTTGTCCACTCCTTCCATGAGTCGAATAGACCAATCAGGAAAGGGCTCCGTCTATGCATCGCCGTATGGGTTACCATAAAGAAAGGAAAGGTTACCATCGCCAACAATCGCCAAGTTTGTCGCCAACTTGGCGATATATCGCCAAATTTGGCGACCAAAATTAGTTGTTAAAAGTGACGCTAACTTGGCGATAACTGTAATATTTCGCCAAATTTTTAATTTCTTTACAACACCAGTCGTTTGATACATCATTTGAGAGGTTTGCAACTGCTTATTCATATAATGGATGTCTTGTGTGTTATCCCCCATTCTGCTCCCCAGGGGGGACACATTTTTAATTTCTTTACAACACCAGTCGTGTTACACAAGATTTGAAAGGTCTGCAACTGCTTATTCATATTATTGATGTCTTGTGTGTCACCCCCACACTCTGCTCTGCCCAGGGGGGGGGGTCACATTTTTAATTTCTTTACAATAGCAGTTGTGTGACACATCATTTGAGAGGTCTGCAACTGCTTATTCATATTATGGATATCTTGTGTGTAACCCCCCCCCTCTCCCCTCAGACGGGGCGCATTTTGTAATTTCTTTACAACACCAATTGTGTGACACATCATTTGAAAAGTCTGCAACTGTTTATTCATTTTATGGATGTCTTGTGTGTCACCCCCACTCTGCTCCCCAGGGGGTACATTTTTAATTTCTTTACAACACCAGTCGTGTGACATATCATTTGAGAGGTCTGCAGCTGATTATTCATATTATGGATGTCGTATGTGTCGCCTCCCACTCTGCCCCTCCAGGGGGCACATTTTTAATTTCTTTACAACACCAGTCGTGTGACACATCATTTGAAAGGTCTGCAACTGCTTATTCATACCATGGGGTATTGGCGAGCGCAGCAAGCAGGGGGTAGCCAATAATTTGGAATCGCGAAGCGATTACGCGGGGGGTTGGCGAGCATAGCGAGCAGGGGGGCGGGGCCCCCTAGTTGTTTTATAAAAATCATTGATTAGTATGATTTATTTACTTATTTATTTGTAAATATTTCAAATATTTAAATTTATTTAACAGGAAAATAAACAGACTTGAGTATATTGTAAAAAGAAGATTTTTTTTTCTTTTTGTAAACGCTTACATGAAATTTTTTCGGTATTTTGCAGTGCACCAGGTTTAAATTATAGATCTTCCGCGCTCGGGTCACGAAAGGGGCAAAAAAAAGGCTAAATTTTAAATAGGTTTGGCCGATAAACAAATTAGGACGCCCAACCGACCCTATATATTAAATTTAAAAGGGTCAAACTAAGGCGACAAATTATGAACAATTTTCAAGGACATATTATCATACATCACGATAGTGCTGTATAGTAGAGCTCAGATGCATCTTTAATGTTAAAGTCCAAAGTTATCATAGCAAACGCGGTAGCGTTTGGTATAATATGTTTAAGAAATAGAAAGTGCAAACAACTTTCTAAAATTTCTGGCGAACCAGTTGAGATACGGCAGTGAATTTTTTTTTAAAGATAGAACTCGACGAGACGAATAAAATGATAGCATTCAAATAATTACTGCAGCTTATAATAGTTTTTTATTTAATTTTAAATGAAAAAATTAAGGCAAAAAGTTCAACTAAGTCTAGCTAACGTTTCCATGAATAGATTAACTTCGTTTTTGGTTTATTTTAATCCTCACGGTAAAATTTAAAACAGTTTTTTTTTTCATCTTTGTATGTTTGACGGTCGCTGAGAAAATCGAATTTTTGTCTAAAATTTCCAGCTGAACATAGTCGTTTTCTTACCGGGTGTCCTGAAAAGGACTGAACGATTTTAAAAATCAATAACTTGCAAACTTTTACAGATATTTAAAAAATTCTTGCACGAGAGTCATCTAAAAGGTCAAAAGTTTTTTTCCTGCGATTCTGGATTTTAGTTCGAATTACAAACAATAGATGGCGCTGAGAGCGCTAGGTGCTGTGTTGAGATGGATATTGACGTCACTTGGTACTGAAGGAAAATAAGGAGTTTAAGGCTGTGGAGTGGTTTCTCGTTTGACAATGCAATCTTGCTCTTAGGGCCCGATTTTGAACTTTTGTTTATTTTTTTTTTATTGAACAACATACATTTGACCTGTGCACTCGACATGAAGCCCGATTTCGGACTCAGTCGGTATAATTTCAATGAAATGTGTTGTTGTCATGGAAATAGTAAACCCTTTTAAAAAATGCCGATCCAGTGGCGTGGATGCTAGCAGAGGCTGCTCCCACACCGCTGGTCCCTGGTTCGAGTCCAGCTAGCGGCATGGGTGTCTGTGTTGTTGTCCCTGTGAAATTGTATGTACTGAATATTCTATAATAAAGTGTTCTATATGGTTTCTTGTGATCATTGGAGGTTATGCCAGCGAATAGCTGTAGCGCCTACCTCCAAAAAAAAAAAAGAAAAAAAAAATTAAATAATAGCAGCGATTGGAAACTGGAAATTAATTTAACGAGCAGCATACGAGTTTTGCAGACGATTTTACATTTAAGAAAGCCGTATTTTCTCGGATTAAATTACTTTTTATCATCTAATTTAAAGAATACTTTGTGCATCATATCTTTATATATAAAAATCTTCTGTGCGTGTGTATGTAATTGAACTCCTCCTAAACGACTTAACCGATTTTGATGAAATTTTGTGTGTGCGTTCCAGTAGATTCGAGAATGGTTTAGATTCACATTTCGTCGAAATTGATTCTGTACTTTTTTAGTAATTAGGCAAAAACTAATAGTTAGTGATTTTTCGCTTATTAAAAATGCTATATATATTAAAGAAAGTCGGGATTTCGTATTAATCATAGCACAAAAAAATCTAATGATCCAAAAATCTTGAAAATTGGGGTAAAAATACTTCTTATAACATCGAGTGCCTCTAAAAAGGGATTTTCGAAAATTCCACTACTAAGATGAGTAGAAAAAAGAAAGAACTTTTAAAAATTCCTTAAAAATAACCTTTTGTAGATATTTTTCAACTGAGAACATATTTTAGTGCATTTTTTCATTCTGAATCGAATGGTACTAAGCAAATTCGTTTAAATCCAGTAGTTCGTGAGATAATTCACATTTTCCTAACAAAAACCTGAAATTTTCAATGCTTATCTTTATATATAAAAATCTTCTGTGCCTGTGTATGTAACTGAACTCCTCCTAAACGACTGGACCGATTTTGATGAAATTTTGTGTGTGGGTTTCAGTAGATTCGAGAATGGTTTAGATTCACATTTCGTCGAAATTGATTCAGTACTTTTTTAGTAATTAGGCAAAATCTAATAGTTAGTGATTTTTCGCTAGTTAAAAGTGCTATATATATTAAAGAAAGTCAGGATTTCGTATTAATCACAGCACAAAAAAATCTACCGAACAAAAATCTTGAAAATTGGGGCAAAATACTTCTTATAACATCGAGTGCCGCTAAAAAGGGATTTTCGAAAATTCCACCCCTAAGGACGGTAAAAAAAAAGAATGAACTTAAAAAAAAATTCCTTTAAAATCGGCTTTTGTAGATATTTTTCAACTGATAACATATTTTAGTGCATTTTTTCATTCTGAATCGAATGGTACTAAGCAAATTCGTTTAAATCCAGTAGTTCGTGAGATAATTCACATTTTCCTAATTTGGCGATGTCTTCGGCGCAAAAACCTGAAATTTTCAATGCTTATCTTTATATATAAAAATCTTCTGTGCCTGTGTATGTAACTGAACTCCTCCTAAACGACTGGACCGATTTTGATGAAATTTTGTGTGTGGGTTCCAGCGGATTCGAGAATGGTTTAGATTCACATTTTATCGAAACTGATTCAGTACTTTTTTAGTAATTAGGCAAAAACTAATAAGTGATTTTTCGCTAATTAAAAGTGCTATAAATAAAAAAGAAAGTCTGGATTTCGTATTAATCACAGCACAAAAAAATCTACAGAACCAAAAATCTTGAAAATTGGGGTAAAAATACTTCTTATAACATCGAGTGCCGCTAAAAAGGGATTTTCGAAAATTCCACCCCTAAGGAGAATTAAAAAAAAAGAATGAACTTTAAACAAATTCCTTTAAAATCGGCTTTTGTAGATATTTTTCAACTAATAACATATTTTAGTGCATTTTTTCATTCTGAATCGAATGGTACTAAGCAAATTCGTTTAAATTCAGTAGTTCGTGAGATAATTCACATTTTCCTAATTTGGCGATGTCTTCGGCGCAAAAACCTGAAATTTTGAATCCTTATCCTTATATATATAAATCTTCTGTGCGTGTGTATGTCACTGAACTCCTCCTAAACAACTGGACCGATTTTAAAGGAATTTTGCGTGTATGTTCCAGTGGATTCGAGAATGGTTTAGATTCACATTTCTTCGAAATTGTTTCAGTACTTTTCTAGTAACTAGGCAAAAACTAATAATTAGTGATTTTTCGCTAATTAAAAGTGTTGAATAAGTTCGATGAATAGAGTGCGGACGGAATGCCCGAGCGGTCTAAGGCGCCAGATATAAGCTCTGCTTCTCGAAGAAAGAGATCGCGTGTTCGAACCCCGCTCCTGTCAAACGTGTATGCTTTACAGTAATATAGCCTGTATTATAATTTTGTGTTTTAATCCTGTATTATTTTTATCCCTATTTATTTTCCTGTATTATAATTTTGCCTGTATAATAATTAACTCACTTCAGAAAATCGTTAACTTTTAACAAAAAAGAGAAAAATAAACTTTCTATCAAAAATTGAACCGACTTCAAAGAATACTGAAGAGTGAAAAATAATTTCCTTACATAATTGTAATAAGAAATTAAATTAAGAGCGCAGTGTTTATCGTGCGTATTACTATATTTAAGTACATTTATTTGATTTTCTGGTGTCGGTGCCAGGAAGGACAACGTCTGTCGGTGACAAGACAACGTCTGTCGGGTCCGCTAGTCATCACTACATAGTATAAAACAAAGTCGCTTTTTCTGTCCCTATATCCCTATGTGCGCTTAAATCTTTAAAACTACGCAACGGATTTTGATGCGGTTTTTTTTAATAGATAGAGTGATTCAAGAGGAAGGTTTATATGTATAATAACATCCATTAAATAGTGGAGAAATACTGTTATTTTTGAGGTTTTTTAATGTGATGTCGTAAATAATTTCATTTTTTCCGCTTATACATTGCAAACGCAGGCTGAACCCTACAAGATTTATCAAAATAATGTACTAATTATTGTACACATTAAAAAGGTCTGCAGAAAACCCCGCGATGGTATATGTTTATCTCTTATGGAGATCCCACAATAACATTTTTTTATCATTTACATTTTACGAGTCGTAACTTTTTCTTTCAGAAATGAGAAAGAACAACTTTCTCGGCCAATCGCGAGACTGCACACGTCATTCCGGCATCGATCCGTTCGCTTCGATTGGTCCAATCGCCTGTCACGAACGGACGCCTAATATCTCTAGAAGGCGACGTTCCACTCAACTCCACTCTGCGCTCCGTAATTCGCTTCGCGGATTTGTTGTTTTCTCAATTTAATTTTAACTTCCATTTTTTGTGTGTTCAGAAAAAAATTGTTTGTGTGTGCGCAATTTAAAGGAGCTTACTTAATAAAAACGTGCTTTTCAACGCGAAAGCTTATCAGTAGTTAATTATAAGTAAGTTACGATAAATAATTGTATGATAGTAGTTTTAAAATATAAATGATATTCTAATCTAAAGTTAATTTTTAAATCGCACTTATTGTAATTATAAATACATAAGGTTAGATAAGATTAGATTTAATAAAACCATAATTTATGGATTGGAATTTTCTATTAGGATCTTAGTTAAAATTTAGAGTTAGACTTTCGGACCCGACAGACATTGTCCTGTCACCGACAGACGGATTCCTTCTTGGCACCGACTCCAGAAAATCAAATAAATGTACGTAAATATGGTAATATGCACGATAAACACTACGCTCTTAATTTAATTTCTTATTACAATTATGTAAGGAAATTATTTTTCACTCTTCAGTATTTTTTGAAATCGGTTCAATTTTTGATAGAAAAGTTTTTCTCTTTTTAGTTAAAAGTCAACGATTTTCTGAAGTCGGTTAATCAACATTATAATGCAGGAAATATTATTGTAAAGCATACACGTTTGTCAGGGGTGGGGTTCAAACACGCGATCTCTTTCTTCAAGAAGCTGAGCTTAAATCTGGCGCCTTAGACCGCTCGTACATTCCGTCCGAACTCTATTCATCGAACTTTTTCAACACTTATAATTCGCAAAAAATCAGTAACTATTAGTTTTTGCCTAATTACTAAAAAAGTACTGAATCAATTTCGACGAAATGTGAATCTAAACCATTCTCGAATCCACGGGAACGCACACACAAAATTTCATAAGCATTGAAAATTTCAGGTTTTTGCGCCGAAGACATCGCCAAATTAGGAAAATGTGAATTATCTCACGAACTACTGGATTTAAACGAATTTGCTTAGTACCATTTGATTCAGAATGAAAAAATACACTAAAATATGTTATCAATTGAAAAATATCTACAGTCGTTTAGGAGGAGTTCAGTTACATACACACGCACAGAAGATTTTTATATATAAAGATTTACGATCATCCATTATTGGCATTTAATCTTTTAATTTGGCGGTGTTTTTTTTTTTTGTTGTATTTTTTATGCTTTACAAATGAGGAAGAATTCAATAACCTGTTTTTTTTCCCCGTCAGCCATAAAATGATCGCCAAACTATAAGATTAAATGTCAATAATGGATGATCGTGAATGTCGAATTCAATTAGTATGGCGATTTGAACAATTTGGCGAAATTGGTCGACGGAACCTAAGTACCTAAGTATTTATAAATGTATGTTTGCATATTATAATTAACTTGATTATCCCATCTATCAATTTTGCCAAATTGTACAAATCATCAATCTGATAGCCAAATTATTCATATTAACATAAATTTCATTCTAAATAAAATGATCGCCAAACTATAAGATTAAATGTCAATAATGGATGATCGTGAATGTCGAATTCAATTAGTATGGCGATTTGAACAATTTGGCGAAATTGGTCGACGGAACCTAAGTACCTAAGTATTTATAAATGTATGTTTGCATATTATAATTAACTTGATTATCCCATCTATCAATTTTGCCAAATTGTACAAATCATCAATCTGATAGCCAAATTATTCATATTAACATAAATTTCATTCTAAATAATGAAAAAAAAAATAAAAAAAATAGAAAAAATATTGATAAAAATACAAATAAAAAGCCGAAATAAAAATCACTTAATGATATTTTAAACAGGTGTATAATATTTAATGTCATTGGATGCGAGATTTACGATCATCCATTATTGGCATTTAATCTTATAATTTGGCGATATTTTTTCTGCGCTTTACAAATGGGGAAGAATTCCATAACCTGTTTTTTTTCCCGTCAACCAAAAATAATGAAAAAAAAATAAAATAAATAGAAAAAATATTGATAAAAATACAAATAAAAAGCCGAAATAAAAATCACTTAATGATGTTTTAAACAGGTGTATAATATTTAATGCCATTGGATGCGAGATTTACGATCATCCATTATTGGCATTTAATCTTATAATTTGGCGATGTTTTTTCTGCGCTTTACAAATGGGGAAGAATTCCATAACCTGTTTTTTTTCCCCGTCAACCATAAAATGATCGCCAAACTATAAGATTAAATGTCAATAATAGAATTTCATTAAATGATTTATTTTGTACTTTTTATTTGTATTTTTTATTATTATTCTACTAATTAATTGTTTTTTTTTCTGATTTCAAATAAAAATTATGTCAATATGTAAAATTTGGCTATTAGTATGGCGATTTGTACAATTTGGCGAAATTGGTCGACGGAACCTAAATACCTAAGTATTTTTAAATGTATGGTTGCATATTATAATTAACTTGATTATCCCATCTATCAATTTTGCCAAATTGTAATTTGACGATGGGTTTTTTTTTTTTTTTTGCGCTTTACAAATGGGGAAGAATTCCATAACCCTTTTTTTTGCATTAAATGAACGATATTTTGATTTAATGTAAGGGTAGACATCATTAAAGGCCTTTTACAAAAAAAGTCAATGACCAAATCCTAAGACCTGGAGACCAAACTGGTCGCCAGGGCGGAGTGCTGAACCAATTTCGATGAAATGTGAATCTAAACCATTCTCGAATCCACCGCAACACACACAAAAAATTTCATTAAAATCGGTCCAGTCGTTTAGGAGGAGTTCAGTTACATACACACGCACAGAAGATTTTTATATATAAAGATAAGTAAGTTCAGAAAAATAGGATAGAATAGAATAGGTATCTTTTGTTCTTGATGATTGTTGATTATCTTTTGTTTTTAGTCGCACGAATAGCAAATTATTTTTTAAGTATTTTTAATTTAATTAAAATCGTAGTTTAAGGTATTTCAGTTAAAAAAAAGTACTGAATAGAATCTTTGGTTTTTTATGATTGTTGATAATCATTTGTCTCTAAATGGTAAGTATTTAGATATTTTTTACTGGGGCACATACTAATAATATTGCAATTTGTTCATAGGTAATCATACATAAGTCTAGAATTGAGTAAATTTTGTACAGAAATTATAAAGTCATGTCTGGAAGACGTCGTCGTTCGAACATAGGTCGTAGTACAGTGCATGCCAGAAGAGTACGTTCACAAAGAGATGAAGAATCGTCAACAGAACGTGAGGCTCGACTCAGTCAGCTTAGGGATAGATATAGAGCTGAGAGAGAGAGAGAATCTTCAGTAGAGCGTGAGGTTCGCCGCAGTCGAGATAGGGATAGACATCGAATACAGAGAGCCAGAGAATCATCAGTAGAGCGTGAGGTTCGACTCAGTCAGCTTAGGAATAGATATAGAGTTGAGAGAGAGAGAGATTCTTCAGTAGACCGTGAGGTTCACCGCAGTCGAGATAGGGATAGACATCGAATACAGAGAGCCAGAGAATCATCAGCACAAGTTACTAATTCATGGGTAAATAAAGAAAATTCTGCCATGAATTACGATTCTTCGATTTCTTACAAAGACGATCGTATAGTATCAATAGGTACTATGTCAGTAGTGTGTGAACATTGCTTGGCATTGAAATTCAAGGACGAATCGAAAGGCATGTGTTGCTTACAAGGAAAAGTCAAATTAGAAGAAATTCTCCCTCCACCTGAACCACTTCACTCTCTTCTTACGGGTGATCATCAGAAATCCAAACAATTCATGCGCAATATACGCCGTTATAATAACGCATTTCAAATGACCTCTTTTAAGAGTAAGCAAGTCGTTGAGCGTGGGTTCATGCCTACATTTAAAATTCAAGGGCAAGTGTACCACTTAGCTGGGAGCTTGCTACCACTTCGACCCGATGATCACAAATTTCTTCAAATATATTTTATTGCAGATCCAGATAAACAAGCATCTACGCGGTGTTCAAGTGTTGCACAGCCAATTGATAGAGATTTAATTAGATCTCTCCAAGATATGTTACATTCTCATAATTGCTATATACAGTGTTTCAAAACTGCGATTGAGAGTATTCCAGCAGATACTCCTGACTTTAATGTCGTAATCCATGCAAATAAAGCTCCTGTTGGAGAACACAGAGGACGATATAATGCGCCGTCCACGAGTGAAGTAGCAGTGGTAATAGCTGGACAGCAATTTGACAAAAGAGATATTGTATTGCATAATCGTGATGATAATTTGCAAAAAATTTCAGAGTTACACAGATCTTATGACAGCTTACAATATCCTTTGATGCTATGTCGTGGAGAAAATGGTTATGCCATTAATATTTTTCAAGTTGACCCAATCGATGGTACACCTCTGCGTAAAACAGTGTCATGTATGAACTACTATTGCTACCGTATAATGACAAGACGTAACAATTTCAACACTTTGCTTAGATATGGAATGTTAACAAACCAATACTTGGTAGATCAATATGCGAAAATTGAATCTGAGAGATTGGCCTACATCCGTAATAATCAAACTAAATTGAGAGCCGAAAATTACGTTCATCTTCAGGATGCTTTACAGACGAATGAACATGTCAACGGCATTGGACAGTTGGTTATACTACCTTCATCATTCACAGGTGGACCTCGATATTTACACGAAAAATCGCAAGACGCCATGACTTACGTCAGAAATTACGGCAAACCTGATTTATTTATAACTGTAACATGTAACCCAAATTGGCCGGAAATCAAAGAAAATATTAACACCAATTTAACTCCACAAGACAGATACGATATAGTTAACAGAGTCTTCCATTTAAAAGTACAGAAATTCCTGCACCTCATTAACAAGTCTCATATATTCGGTCCCCCGAGCTGTCATATGTACACAATAGAATGGCAGAAACGTGGCTTGCCACATATACATCTGCTGGTGTGGTTAGTGAACAAAATTAGACCAAACCAAATTGACAGGGTCATTTCAGCTGAATTACCGGATAAAGATGAAGATCCTATCCTGTACGAAATCGTAAAGAAACATATGGTACACGGCCCTTGCGGAACTTTAAACCCGAATTCTCCATGTATGCGAGATTCTAAATGCAGCAAAAAATTTCCGAAGTCGTTCCAAACTCAAACAATTACTAGCGATGACGGATATCCCAAATATCGTCGACGATCGCCAGAACAGGGTGGGCAAAATGCTATCGTCCGAAACCATGAAATTGATAACCGATGGATCGTTCCCTATAATCCGCTTTTATTGAAGATTTTTGATGCCCACATCAACGTAGAGTTGTGCAATTCGATAAAGTCAATCCAATATGTTACTAAGTACATCAATAAAGGTAGTGATCAAGCCACTTTCAGCATACAATCACCAAATGAAGTGGAAAAATATCAGTCAGGACGTTACATCTGCAGCTCTGAAGCTGTATGGAGGATTTTATCATTCGAAGTGCACGACCGGGCTCCCACAATTGTCCACCTTGCAGTTCATTTAGAAAATGGACAAAGAGTATATTTCATGGAGAACAATATACAAGAAGTTGTTTATAACCCGCGGGATACAACATTGACAGCATTCTTCAAGTTATGTGCTCAAGATGATTTCGCGAAAACACTGACATATGACAGAGTTCCAAGTTATTATACATGGAACCAGAGTTCTAAAACTTTTCAACGGAGAAAACAAGGTACTGCGGTTGATGGTTTCCCCGGAGTAAAAAAAACGGATGCTCTTGGCAGAGTCTACGTGATTCATCCCAGCAACAGCGAATGCTTTTATCTGAGAATGTTACTGCATATTGTTAAAGGCCCGACATCCTTTGCACACCTAAGAACTGTACAAGGTGTTGTTTACAATACTTATCAAGAAGCATGCAAAAGTATGGGGCTCTTGGAAGACGATTCTCACTGGGAAAACACATTATCAGAAGCAGCTGTTTGTAGTTCAGCTACATCATTAAGATATTTATTTGCCGTCATAGTAGCGTTTTGTCAAGTAACTGATTCTGTTAATCTATGGAATAAATTTCAAGAAAACATGGCCAGTGATATTCTGAATCGGCGACGGCGAGAGTTAAACTCAGATGATATACAATATGATCAAAACATATTTGACGAAGCATTATTTGAATTGAATAAAGTACTGCAATTACTTTCGGGTAAATCGATCAAGGATTTTGGGCTGCCGATGCCAGCTAATACTACTAACTCAGATTTAACTAACAGTGCCGAATACACAAGAGAAACATCATATGATCAAATGAGACTTTTACAAAATATAGCTCAAGATGAACCACGATTAAACATCGATCAGAAAAAAGTATTCACTGCATTACTATCAGCAATTGATAACAATGAAGGGAAATTGTTTTTCCTTGATGCCCCAGGAGGTACAGGAAAAACGTTTTTAATCAATCTTCTTTTAAAAAAAGTGAGATCTACCGGAAAAATTGCGTTAGCTGTTGCGTCATCCGGCATTGCCGCTACGCTTTTAGAAGGAGGTCGAACCGCACACTCTACATTCAAGCTCCCGCTGAAAATCGCCACCGATGACAATAACAGCGTCTGTAGTGTTTCTAAACAGAGCAATACAGGAAAATTGATGCGTGACTGCTCATTAATAGTCTGGGACGAAGCTACCATGTCACACAAGACGTCTGTGGAAGCACTGGATAGGACAATGCGCGATATGCGCAACAAAAATTCACCTATGGGTGGCTGTACAATTCTGTTCTCTGGAGATTTTCGTCAAATACTACCAGTTGTGACTCGAGGAACACGTTCTGACGAAATAAATGCTTCCCTAAAAAGATCCAACCTTTGGCCACATGTCAATAAATTAGAGCTTAAAACTAATATGAGGGTTTCGTCATCTTCACGTGAGAACATGCTATTTTCAGAGATGCTGCTAAAAGTTGGCAATGGAGAGTTAACACAAAGTGAGGGAAGGATTAACCTTGAAAACCTTTGTGTTTTGATAGACAACATCCAAGAGTTAGTCAACAATGTCTATCCTGGCATTGATAACATAAGTTATAAGACAATATCTTGGTTTAAAGAAAGAGCGATTCTGTCACCAACTAACGAACAAGTAGATAAGGTAAATGACTTGATTCTTTCAAAGATTGATGCGCCGACGAAAATATACTACTCGGTCGATACTGTTCTCGATTTGGAAGAAGCTGTTCATTTTCCTACAGAATTTCTAAACTCTTTGAACCCGTCTGGACTCCCTCCTCACAAAATGGTGCTGAAAGTAGGTTGTCCTGTTATTTTATTAAGAAACCTGAATCCACCTAAACTTTGCAATGGCACGCGTTTGCTGGTAAAATCACTGAAAACTTTCATAATAGAGTGCACAATACTCACAGGGTGTGGTACCGGAGAAGATGTATTGATTCCCCGAATCCCTCTGATACCATCGGATTTACCCTTCCAATTTAAACGTTTACAGTTTCCGGTAAAAACATCTTTTGCAATGACCATTAATAAATCGCAGGGTCAAACCTTCAACGTTGCAGGCTTAGATTTGAGCGTTGACTGTTTTTCACATGGACAACTGTATGTCGCTCTTTCAAGAGTAACCTCTAGAGAAAACATGTTTGTATTGTCTAATGACAAGAAAGCTGTGAACGTTGTGTATAAAGACATCCTGTAATTGTTGCAAAAATAAAATAAAAATGTATAAAGTAAATAAGTAAAAATGTAGTGTATGAATTACAAATAAATAAAAAATAATACTAATATCCGAATTTTCTTTTATAAGTTTACGCTTTTTTAATAACTCCACCCATAAAGAAGTGAGTATGTGTGTAAAAATTTATAAATTGAATTTTTTTTAATACCCGTACAAAGCCTGGGCGGGCTGCTATAATCTATATCCATAAAACAAAGTCGTGTTAGTTATACCATTTATAACTTAAGAACGGATAGATCGGTTTTTATGAAACTTTGTATGGAGTTATCTGGCACTTTAGATTAACATACAGGCTACTTTTTACCCGACTACTTAAAAGGAGAGCAATGGTTTTAGTAGTTGAATTTAATGGGATGAAGTGGTAGTAACAATTTGCGGTGTCAGTAGTGACACGGGACCTACCCGAAGCAAAGCGAGGGCGGGCCGCTAGTTTTAAAATAAAGTGAAACGATTTAGTAGTTAAACGATTTAGTGTTATTGTTGTTAAAAATTAATCAATTTTGCTATTTTAAAAAAAAATTTATATTCTAAGAAATGCTAGTTTGTTCTAAAGAAGTTCTTTAGTAGAGTTTTATGTATGTTGTAAAAAAATTGCGGAAATAATTTATTCTTTAGAACAAAGAATATTTATAGTATAAACATTGAAAACTTGGTGCAATAGCTATTGCACTTTGAAAAAATACCCACATACAAAATTTATTACGGTTATGTATATTAAATTCATGGTAATAGGGAAATAATACTACCTCCACCTTAAATGAGCCATAATCATAATGACAACCTAGAATCACCACCTATCATTGGATATCATTGAATTAGTCACGCAGAATAGGTTTTAATAGAATGAAGATAACGTTTATTAATATCCTTTTAAGCTTTGATTCGCTTTTCATAAAACTTTAAATGAGTAACGAAAATTCTGCAACGAGTATATATATTATAATTCAAAGCATTCTGTTGGGTAGTTTTTGCGCTATTATGTGCGGACAGATAAAAGAACATTCCAGATGACGAATATAGGAGTTACATATATAATTATCCTCACAGAACATAATGTAATGGCATAGTTCTGAGTGTCTGTGTAAATGAATCATGAATTATGCATAGTTTGTTTACAATACCCAACACTGCATAATAAATCTTATTAACATATATCACTTACAGACCAATTCAATTATTTCAACGCAAGTTAGAGTTTGGAAAGACAGACAGGCAGACGGCTAACTAAATAGAAATCATAAACATTTTTAACTATGTTGGAAAGCGTTAAAAACACATGTTAAGCTGAAATTTGACGTTTAGCAATTTATTTAAATAGACGGAAGCATATTTGAACTCCTTTGTATAGCCCTGTACTTTTCCTACTATCTTTAAATACACGCCATTTATCTAGCTAAAATCTATTTAAAACCGAAACATGCTTTAAACTAATGAAATCACACTTCCAGAGATTACCATCCAGAGCCGGCTATTAATCCAATTTTCGAGTGCCTCTGTATATCATTTCATTTCTATTCTTTAAACATATCATAATATACTTAAAGCTGTTCAACGTAAAAAATGCATAACTCATTTACAAACCACCTTTAATATATTTACTTACACACTTAGTAAGGAGTCTGAATTCTTTTGTGTAGCCCTGTATATGATTTGCACCAATTATATGCACAGCGTAACATGCAAAAATGTAGTGAAACTTTAAAAAAATCATATCAAAACTTAAAACTTCAAGCAATTATCGTTAGCGTAACAGCATTTTTGATGCAGCATAGTTTCCGAAATCTTTTGTGTGTCCCTGTAAATATTTCATATTTTCTATTACACAGTAAGAAATTCGTAGTAAACCTAAGTAACTTATAACAATTTTATTATGTGTGTAACAAAATTAAAATATGCCGCAAAGTATGTTCCCTTCTATACCGTTATGTTACATAATTATTTTGTGTTTATTTTGTTACATAATTTTTTTGTAAATGAATAATAACTATTCTTTGTGCAGCATATTCTACATCATTTGTATTTCAATTTAATTCATAAATGCATGTTAATTTCATTATGTTCGGACGGGTGTAATATCATCAAAAAGCACTTGAAACTTTTTCCCCGTCGGCCATAATGTAACGGAATACTTTTGACTGTCCCTGTATTGGAAATACACATCCGATATTCATAAAATTTGAAATAACTGGATAAAATTCTTCAATAAATATATATTTAAAATTTCAAACGACAAAGTAATTTTTGCACTGTTATATACGGACAGACAGACGGACGGACGCACCAGAGACGAGTATAGGTGATATGCATTTATATAATTACTAATGTATCTAAAAAACAGCTAAATTTAAAAGCGCATGCCGAAATTGAAAACGCATTTCCAGCAGTTATTTCTTAAAGACAGTACAGTAACCGATTTCTTTTTGTGTGCACCTGTAAATGAACGTTAAATGCTATAAATACCAAATACTCTATTCTATCATAATCATCTTACACTGAAATTCAGTGATTTATATCAGTTTCAATACATTTGAAATAGTGTATTTCATTAATATACACTGCAAGTGATTTTCCCCCATAGACTATTATGTGATGTAATCTTTTGGGTGTACCTGTAAATGAACTGTTAATCCCCACATACTTAAAATACAATACAGGACATGACTAGGTGACATAAAAAAGGTTTAAAAGATACCCAGATAAATAAATAGATAAATAAGATATCCTGTTCTCAAAAGTACTTACATTCTTGGAATGTAAAAAAAAAAAAAAAAAAAAATAAATAAATAAATTAAAAATAAAATAAAATAAAAGTCGGTAATTCGAACGTTGTTGTTTCACGCATTTCGATTTCAAAGGAGTCGTACCCATGAAAATAATATTTTTCTCTATTATTGCCCTGACGCCACCAAAATCAAAATTATATGGATTGCATTCAAAATCGGACAGTAAAAGCAAAAGTTCATTTTTGAATAAGATCCACTCCATAGCTTTAACCTCCTTATTTTGCTTCAGTGCCAAGTGACGTCAATATCCGTCTCAATACAGCACCTAGCGCTCTTAGCGCCATCTATTGTTTTTAATTCGAACTAAAATCCAGAATCGCAGGAAAAAAAACTTTTGACATTTTAGATGACTCTCGTGTAAGAATTTTTTAAACATCTGTAAAAGTTTGCAAGTTATTACTTACCCATCATACGTAGTATAGGGTAAGTCTTGCAATCGTTTTGAAAATCGAAAAAAATTTTTTTTGACGGATTTACAGGTTTTAGATAGTGGAGATTCCGAAAAACATATTTTTAGAAAAAAAATTTTGCCGTCTGTCTGTCTGTAAACGCTCTATCTCCCGAGCAAATTGAGATAGAGACTTGATATTTTGTATGTAGTTAGTATGTAAGAATGGGACGAACCCTATTTAATATCAGCAACCTCGATTATCCGGAACTATTTTTTTTGGACTCTCGAAAAATTCGTTCTGATGAAAGGTATATAAAAATTTTCGAATTTTTTTGTTTTAAGAAATGGACGTAAAAGGCAATAAAATAACACACATTTTGCATACAGAACGAAGTCGATCGGATTATTAGTTGCCGAGATATTTGTAATCTTGTTTTCCACATTCTTCGATTTTTCACGACCCTGTATTTCATTCAAATTTCAATTCAGAGGTATATTTTAATTGGAAATGAGACGCTTAATCCGACGCAGTTAATTGTTAGTTAATAGAAGTATTATTTTTGGAGTTATAAGGATGTTTCTTTTACACAGTTCGGTACTACTTGAGTAGTTTGACGTTTTATATAATTTGTCGAAATTGGTACATCAGCAGTTCTTTAATGTAGCATTACTATGTATATTAACAAGATTTAAATTATGTTTATGAATTGCAATGCATTGTATAAATAGTTTCACATGTTTTATTTTCATATACATATCCATGATGGGTAAGTATTACGGTGGCCCCCAACGACTAGTTGATTTTTAAAATCGTTCAGTCCTTTTCAGGACACCCGGTATATTTGTTTCTTCTTGTAATTGTTGCACGTAAGTTTAAATGAACATAAAAATTGCTATGTATGTAACATAAATAAATAGATTAGATAAATCACGTGAAAAAAAATACTTATTTTTTGTTATTTTCATGTATCATATTCACTATCTATTTTGACGAGCGAAGTGAAATATTTTTTTTATTTATTAAATTCTTATTTATTTAAGATACAAGTCGCCTCTGGCAAAAAGTTTAGTCTCTCTTAAATTTATGCTAGCCATTGTAATATGATACTTTTATTAATAATTTTATTTACTTGCTTATCTGAAGGTCCATATGATGAAATCAACACATTTAGACGACCAGGGCAAGATTTTGCGGAAAAGTTCATTATCCTGTTCTGGTTGGTGTGTTTGGCGAATAAATCAAAAATGGCACCGAAAGACCGAATAGCAATTTTTTTTAACCGCTAAAGCGGCGTAACCGTGTTTTACCATCACGTAATATTTTATTTCAAAGACTAATTTAACACAAGATTGACATTAATATTATTTTTTTTAATTGTATAAGACAAAAAGATATGTAAAATTATTAAGTACAAACGTTCATACCAATACTTTTCACAGTTATTATTTTATGAATAATTAGACATGAATGGAAAAATCTACAGAACATTTAAAAGATAAGCGTAAAAATATGGTTTTAAATTTTTATAAACATTTATTTGAGCCTTTGAAACATAAGGTACGGGCGTACCGGTAAGAAATCCGGTTTGGCGCAACACAAGAGCGGTGAGTCGGGCGCTCCATGATGATTCGGACGTGAGAATGTGTCAGCTTTTTTTGAAGGTACGTTGAATGATTCTAGGTCAATTAAATTACTTATTTTATGAATGTCTGATTAATATACATCTGTTTGCCAAAGCTTGGTGCTATTTTGGCTTCAAAAAGGGAGGGTATGTAAAATATATAAATAACTCTGAGAACAAACCTGGTGAACTTTAATTTTTGTGTTCGTACGAATTATTTCTGTTTCTATATTAAAATGCGGCTCAAATATCATATACGAATCACATTGGCGTTAATTTTTTCTAAAGCCAATTTGGCGAAAATCTCGTTTTGGAATACCAGTTACATATATATTTTTTAAAAAGTAATAACAATAAATAAAAAAAAGATTTGTTTAATAACTATAGAACAAAACAATTTATATCCTTCTATCCTTCTATAGTAAAAAAAAACTAGCCTTAAAAGGAATGACTCCTGGAATGATGCTGATGTGGAAGATTTCCGGAACTAACGAATCCGGGTTGTCCACTCCTTCCATGAGTCGAATAGACCAATCAGGAAAGGGCTCCGTCTATGCATCGCCATATGGGTTACCATAAAGAGAGGAAAGGTTGCCATCGCCAACAATCGCCAAGTTTGTCGCCAACTTGGCGATATATCGCCAAATATGGCGACCAAAATTAGTTGTCAAAAGTGACGCTGACTTGACGATAACTGTAATATTTCGCCAAATTTTTAATTTCTTTACAACACCAGTCATTTGATACATCGTTTGAGAGGTTTGCAACTGCTTATTCATATAGTGGATGTCTTGTGTGTAATCCCCCATTCTGCTCCCCAGGGAGGACACATTTTTATTTTCTTTACAACACCAGTCGTGTTACACAAGATTTGAAAGGTCTGCAACTGCTTATTCATATTATGGATGTCTTGTGTGTCACCCCCACACTCTGCTCTCCCCAGGGGGGGGGGGCGGTCACATTTTTAATTTCTTTACAACACCAGTTGAGTGACACATCATTTGAAAGGTCTGCAACTGCTTATTCATATTATGGATGTGTTGTGTGTCATCCACCACTCTGCCCCCCAAGGGGTCACATTTTTAATTTCTTTACAACACCAGTCGTGTGACATCATTTGAGAGGTCTGCAGCTGCTTATTCATATTATGGATGTCTTTTGTGTCGCCTCCCACTCTGCCCCCCAGGGGGGCACATTATTAATTTCTTTACAACACCAGTCGTGTGACACATCATTTAAAAGGTCTACAACTGCTTATTCATACCATGGGTTATTGGCGAGCGCAGCAAGCAGGGGTAGACAATAATTTGGAATCACGAAGCGATTACGCGGGGGGTTGGCGAGCATAGCGAGCAGGGGGGCGGGGCCCCCCTAGTAGTAAAAAAAAAACTAGCCTTAAAAGGAATGACTCCTGGAATGATGCTGATGTGGAAGATTTCCGGAACTAACGAATCCGGGTTGTCCACTCCTTCCATGAGTCGAATAGACCAATCAGGAAAGGGCTCCATCTATGCATCGCCATATGGGTTACCATAAAGAGAGGAAAGGTTACCATCGCCAACAATCGCCAAGTGTGTCGCCAACGTGGCGATATATCGCCAAATTTGGCGACCAAAATTAGTTGTCAAAAGTGACGCCAACTTGACGATAACTGTAATATTTCGCCAAATTTTTAATTTCTTTACAACACCAGTCGTTTGATACATCATTTGAGAGGTTTGCAACTGATTATTCATATAATGGATGTCTTGTGTGATATCCCCCATTCTGCTGCATTTTTATTTTCTTTACAACACCAGTCGTGTTACACAAGATTTGAAAGGTCTGCAACTGCTTATTCATATTATAGATGTCTTGTGTGTCACCCCCTCACTCTGCTCTCCCCAGGGGGGGGGGGCGGTCACATTTTTAATTTCTTTACAACACAAGTTGAGTGACACATCATTTGAAAGGTCTGAAACTGCGATATTATGGATGTGTTGTGTGTCATCCCCCCCCTCTGCCCTCAGAGGGGGCGCATTTTGTAATTTCTTTACAACACCAATTTGTGACACATCATTTGAAAGGTTTGCAACTGTTTATTCATTTTTTGGATGTCTTGTGTGTCACCCCCACTCTGCCCCCCAGGGGGGCACATTTTTTATTTCTTTACAACACCAGTCGTGTGACACATCATTTGAAAGGTCTGCAACTGCTTATTCATACCATGGGTTATTGGCGAGCGCAGCAAGCAGGGGTAGACAATAATTTGGAATCGCGAAGCGATTACGCGGGGGGTTGGCGAGCATAGCGAGCAGGGGGGCGGGGCCCCCCTAGTATTTAAAAAAAGAAAAAAGTATTTATTAATAAGTAAAAACAACATCCGGGTTGCCATATCAAGCAAAATAACGACACTCTGGATTCAGTTAAATACCCCGATGCGCATATGACATTGGCGTCAGAAAAAAATAATTCGCCAACGTGGTGCGTAAATGACATCTGTGCCAAAAATGCATACCTATTTTATTTACATCACGTACGGTGCTACTTGATTATCAGGTCGACCAATTTCACCCATTTATAGAAATCGCCAAATTATTCGCCAAATTATTCAAAAGGAAAAATGTTGCCATTAAAAAAAATTAAGTTTAGAAAATTAATGAATTTAGGTTTAAAAAAAAAGTCATTAACGAAAAGGTTTGCTTTAATGATGACGTTTACTTATGACGTCGAGACGTACCAAATATAAAATTTGATTTATTCAGGTGATTTCGGGCAAAAGAAATAATAAAAGTTTTCATATTTTAATGCAGAATTTATTAAATCAAACCATAAAGAGATATTTGTAAGATATCGCATATGTGAATAACATTGAAATATTTTAAATGTAATATTAGAATTTATTAAGGAGCATAAAAAAATATGGTACTTACGTATTAACGCCACCGCAGCAGAAGTTGCGCTAATGTGCCAATAAAGAGCAATCTTGTTCGCACGCGTACAAAAAATGGCGCCAAAAATAGGCTAAAAAAGTACTAAAGTACTGAAAATGACCTCAAAATGAGCAAAAAAAGAAACACTAAAAAGGCACGAACAACAAGATCGCTCTTTATTGGCGAATTAGCTCAACTTCTACTGCGATGGCATTAATACGTAAGTACCAAAAATATCAATGTTAGCGGAAATTTGTAAGGAGTTAAATGCTTTTTATTTAGCCAAATAATGTCGGCGGATATAACCATAAAATAACTTTAATAAAATATATTATATTTTTCTCAATATTAAGAGCTATTCGCTTATTGGCATAAAATTTATATTAAATAACAAAAGAACAAATAAATTAGTAAAACATTCATAAAAATATAAATAAATCATCGAATTTAAAATCATTTGATCATTTAACAAACAAGTGTAGCGGGTTTAATGTCAAGAAAGTGTAACATTTATGTTCATCCATTATTGGCATATAATCTTACAGTTTGTCTATCGTTCTTTGGTCGACGGGATAATTAAGTAGTACCTTAAATACATTGTTATCGCATGAGAAAAAAAATGCTTGTGTATATGAAATAGTAAATAGGTTTCCAGAATATACGTTGCCAAACTTCTTTTTCCGCCAAGAACTTTTCGTTATGTACAACTACTGAAAAAGTTCCTTTATTTATTTACTTATAGTATTTTTAATAAAATAAAAGAAAAACGTGCAAGTTAAATGCATATCATATATGTATTTTTAATTTATGTGTTTTTTAATGAAAGTCATGTATTTTAAATAAAGCTAGTGACAGCTTTATATTTTAAATGAAATTATGGTGAAGGAAACGTATTTGGCGATTGTTTCGGGTAGCTAAAATAAAAGTAGGAAAATAGCCGCCGGGCATATAAAAAATAAAACAATCAGACCGGAGCTGTTGATGACAGTCACAAGACTTATACTGGTATTTATATAGGTATTATAGCAAAATTTACAGCATCTCTGGTGTTAAACTAGGACTTTCGAGGTAAGGCATTTGGCTGCTCAGTAGCGGGTATAGAGAGTTCAAATCCCGTTGGGTGTAAATTCGTTTTGTTTAGAAATGCTTTTGTGTTAAATTATTAGTCTTTCGGGAATATTCTTATGTTAATTGTTATTCAATTTCTAGAATTTTTTTTGTTGTGAATGTTTCATTCGAGAAATTACCTTGAATGTATTTAATTGGTATAGCTTTTAATTCTTATAATAAAGTTCTGTACTTTTTTCGTGAGAAAGTGAAGTGAGTTGTAGCCAAGAAGGGATCCCTTGTCCTTCCTCATGCTCAGTAATTAACAGAAGCACTTGTCAAACCCTTTTTCATACTTAAAAACATATTAATCTTTTTTGGTGCTCGTCAGAGCATTTTTTAATACTAGTATATAATGATTATTCTAGATCTTATAGTTTTCGAGAAAAGCACATTTTTCTGTTACACACAAATTTTGATTTGTGGGCACTGAACATAGGTTGTTCAGGAGCGTTGAAGTTACCTATCATAGCAGAAGTATAAAAGCATTGTTAATAAGGATTTTCGAAAAAATTATTGGTAATTAGCCGAGATATTAACCCTTAAAGACACGGATGGTTTGGGCAAAAATAATGACGGGAGCGGAGTACATTATTAGTACGGAGTTATGTTTTCATCATACAGGTGACGAAAACATAATCTTATCTTTTTAATTAGTAAAAGATGCTTTGTGAAAATACAACAATTACTATCCATCCAGTTTTATTGAATGGTCCAGTGTTGCCAATTTATGTGAAAATGATTTCTTGAGCCTCTCTCGTTTTTTTAGGTATGTTCGTATTTATGAACGTAGCACCTATTGTCATCTTGCAGTCCGTCCGTCTGTCGCCCCGCATACAACAGAACAAAAACTACCCAACCGAATCATTTGAAATTTCAAATATATTATTGTTGCATAATTTTGTCGAGTGATGTCTAATTTTATAAAAATCGGATGCTAAGTTTAATTACAGGAACAATCAAAAGTATTCCGTTACATTACGACCAATGGGAAAAAGAAATTTCAAGTGCACTTTAATGGGTGTTCACTCTTTCGAACATAATAAAATGGATATGCATCAACGAAGTATATACAAAAATATACATTCTGTTCAATCTGTGGTGCAAAAAATATTTGTTATTAATTTACAGGGCTTCACAAAAATGTTTTATTACGTATTGGATAGCGGAATCATTGTTTGGGGCGCATTTTAATAATACTAAACTATTTCACATTTTAGGGAATTGATATATGTTGCTGAGGTTTACTACAAACTACTTACTGAAAGAACTACTTATAGAAAGCAGATAATATTTACAGGGACACACAAAAGATTTCAAATGCTCTACTGAATCCGAAATACAGTATACTATTATACCAAGATCTGAATATTTTTAAAACCTCTTTATAGTACGAACGCACCTCATTTGCTACGCTTGACGTGCAATTTCCAACTTGTTATAATTACTAGGTTACTGTTTCATGCATACGCATTTTAATAAAAGAAAGAAAATAAAACTGGCGATCACTTTCTTTAAAACATTATGTCGGCCTAAAATAATCATTAATTTTATCAATTCATTCTTCACTGGTTAAGGAAAAAAAAAGAATAAAAAAAACTAGATACGCTTACTTAAACTATTGCGAAGGTCACTTTTAATGTTTGTAAACACTGGGACTACTTTCTAAGTTCAAGCTTTGTTGTTTTTCGAGATTATATTATCGAGATTCGCTTCGGCGCGGTATCATCTTTATTTACACTCTATTAATCAAGCAATAAAGGCATTCGGTGCATTTTCTTTTCAATAAAAACAGATTTCATGTTTTGAGCGGGTAAAATAATCTTCAAAGCTTCTTACAATAGCAACAAATAAGATACTTTTGCATTATGTTGTCCTTGGGATGGATGCTGGAAGTATCTCATTTCACATGGCATATACTAATTGACCCACGAGAAGTCGTTTAGACACTTTGTTGTCGTATTGTTTTTGCATACCTTAGTTTATAAGGGGCTGTGCGTATAACGTTATCATTTTAGGGGCGAGGATGGGTGTCTATCAAACAGCGCCGTGCGAAAGGGGGCGGCCACTCCGGGCCCAGAAATTTAGCCGGTGCCAAATTTATACTAAAAATGTTATCTTTGGCCTGTTATAAGAAAAAGTTAAGTTTTGGGGGTGCCAAATTGTAATTTTCCCGGGGCGCAGTTTTTTCTTTGCACGCCCCTGCTGTCAAATGATGTCAAAAAACATATCAAGAGGGAGAAGGGCGTTTGTTCTTTGATATCGTTATCATTTTTGATCCAATCAAAAATTTCTCTTTTTACTATTAGTTTATTCTCTATATCAAAATAGTCTTACATATTTTTATTATTATTTTATCTGTTATATGTGGACAGACAGACCGACGGACGAACGGTCTGCGCGACGACTTTAGTTGCTACGTATTTATATAATTACGAACGCACCTAAAAAGAACGATGAATAGTTTGAGAAGCGGGATGATTTGGAATAAACATTAATGCAAGTTCTCTGGATTTGGAAACAAAAGTTAATGGAAGTTTTAACGTTTTGATATCACGTTTATGAGAAATTTCCCAGGCCGTTCGTCTGGAAAACTCTGTTCTACATTATTATTTACTTTTAATACCGAATGCATTCTACATCTTATCACTTCGTTAAGACATTTATCGCCCAATTTTATCAATAATAATAAAAAAAAGGATACAAGTTCAAAAATAAATAAATAAATAAAAAACTAACATTATCTCTTTTCTTTATGACCCAATTTCATTTTAATAATTCACATGATGAGCTGAGTTTGGATATTTCCTCTTATAATATCTGTAATTAAGCTGTCATATGTAGAGATGTTGTTACCTGAAAAGCAAACAATTTTGACATCTAATTTAATTACAAATATATAAAATTATCTCTTATGTTATGCAATAAACTTTGTTCACTTTGATAGTTTTTAAGGTTCTCTCCGCATTAAGTAGATAAGATGGGTTACTGAATGAAAATAGTCAGAATATATACAGTGTGTCCCCGAATTTATGGACTCCAGACTATGAGGAAAGGTAAGGTAAATATAAGCAAATTGCAAATCAAACGTGGCAAATAAGGTGCGTTCGTACTATAATTAATTTTACAAATATTCAGAGTTTGATACATTAATTGTTAAACTTTTAAGAAAAATTCATGAATACAAAATTTGATCCGATTATATATCTTCAATTCAGTAATACGAAAATAATAAGACTTCATCTTAAATAGGACATAATCAACATGGCAAGCCTATAATTATTATCTATCATGGAATATCGTAAAAATGCGCAACTCATGCAAAAACCACTTTTAAGCAATTTTCATTCATACTCTGTAGCTTTTACAGATTCTGTTGTGTTACCCTGTATATGATCTATAGCAATTATACGCACAATATAATATGCAAAAATGTAGTTAAACTTAAAAACTCATATCACAACTAAAAATGCACGTCCAACAAAAATCTGTAACATACAGTATTTCTAGTACAGTATAGTATCCAAAATCTTTTGTGGGTCCCTGTAAATACTGTTAGCACTTTCTGTTATAACAAGTAAGTAACGCGTAATAAATCTGAACAACCTATATCAATTTCATTATACACAGCCCAGTCATATTAATGCGATCACTTTGAGATTTTAGTCATTTTCTTAAATATCTAGACAAATACAAGAGATTTTGGAATTCCAGGTTTGTAAACAGATTAGTACAGGTTACATATTTTTTTCGAAGATGTTTTCCCGAAACCTGATAAGGGACGGAAATCATCAACAAAAAAAAAAAAAAAAAAAAAAAAAAAAACGAATATTTTTTGGATAAAACGGGTAGGTGCCAAAAGTTGCCTTTATACTAGTACATCAACTGCGTGAAATTTTACCGCTGAAAAAAAATGGCTTGAGTCTGCGCTTTTGCTCCAAAAATCAAAATTTTGGGTAAAATTTGTCATTTTTTGACATTTTTTCAAAAAAATTAAAAAATTCCTACAGAGCTGGTTAGTATTTAAAAGTGTTGCTTAGACCTTTATATTTATTTGCTTAACATATTTAAACTATAAACAATATGTTTATTCCCTATAGCTGGAGCAAAACAGGCAACTTTTAGTAAGAAAACAGCATTACCACTCTATTGGGTCATACAATGAATTTTTGTTTTTAATACAGCTCTTGTTTTCAAAACTACCTTGGACATGCGTCGCGGAGGTGGCTATATTTCCTATACCACCCGGCTCAACTATTCGATCATCTTAGTACAGTGTTTTATTTATACATTGATTTTTGATTTTCTTTATAAAAATGTGGCATGTTTTAGATGCTTCCACCTTGTTCACCTGTTCTTTGCATCCCCATGCTGATGTAACTATCTTCAGGTATATTTTCACAGTTTATACAAAAAAAATGACAAGCAGAGTAACGCACGGGAATCTATTAAAGGGATCTATTCGGCCATCTATTATATTTATCAAACTTACGTTCAGTTGATGAATAGTGATTGGAAGTTCTGTTATCACAACATTTTTTCAGTCAATTGTATTTTTTTACGTAATGATTTGCTTCAAAGATGATTTCAGATATTTCAACTATAAGTATGCCATCATTTATTCTACTTTTGCATTTTTTATATGTTGAGAAGCGAGCTGTTTAATGTGATGGTGATCGTCAGCGAGAATTGCAATGAAAATTTGTTCTACATGTGTAAAGCAACCGCTGTTGTAAATAACTTTTTTTTTGCATTAGTTTTATGCCATTTTCTAAGTGTTTTCGTATCCAGGTAATTTCCTATTAACTTTTAGATCCTCTTTTTATGAGTGGACAACATTTGATGGTGAAATGTCCTGGGCATAAACATATAATTCATAGTACTTTATGAGGGAATGTACGGATTCTAATCGACTATAAGTGCTCATTTAAAATTAGGAGAATTTTATTTGTCACTGTGAACCATTTTGCATGGGGTAAGCTTAGAATTGTGTATAATATTGAATCATTCGCTACTTCAACTCCAGTGAATTTCCTCTGCGCCAATTATTAGAGAAGTCGATATAAAACGTTCTAAGCTACATGGATTCACTGGATCAATAAGGAAAATCTTTGTCTACGTACTATTCACTTCCTATTGCAATTTTTTTATATATATAAAATAGAGAATAATTTTGAAAAATTATTTTCTCAAATTGAGAAAAAGATACTCAGAACAGACTAGAAATTTCTGTCAGAGATTGCAAAGCTAATTAATAAGGAAAGCTATTTCTCAGAAAGAATGGGGAATAGGAGTTTAGAAGACAGCTCATAAAGTTAATAAAATTTTCCGCTTTATATAAGCACAGATTGGCAATCAGCGTCTATATGTTCACTCACAAAATGTATAATCCAAGTTTATACCTCGGGATGTTTTATACCAAATGTACTACACACCTAAAAAATAGATCTAAAATCTTATTAGAAATTACTAGACTATAGAACAACACAGGAAACGACATAAAGCATACTAAAACTTCTTTAGAAATATTGTTGTTTTACACGCAAATTTTGTTTGCAATCCTCTGTGACAATCGTCATAATATTAAGCAGCCAGCTTCTTAAAATATATTCAATGTAATAAGTACAATAAATGATGACATACTAAAAATTGAATTCATACAATCAATTTTTAGGAAAATCATTATATATAAAATGTAATTGATTGAAAAAATGCTGTGGTAACAGAACTTCCAATCATAATGTATTAACTGCATGGAAATTTAATGAAGATAGACTGCTGAATAGGTTCAGTTAAGAACATACCCAATACATTACTCAGCTTCTCTTCTGTTATACATGGTATAAAAATATACTGCAGCAGGTCACACCAGCAATCCAAATCATCCAAAGTCAGTGAATACAAAGAAGAGATAAATTACTTTGATATATAGAAAACTTATTCTCGTCTTCGGGAAAAAAAGTAACAATTCAATACATAAATAAAACACTGGGACTAGATGATTGGGTGGTTGAGACGGGTGGGATAATGCAACCACCTCTATGAGTTATATACACAGTAGTTTTGAAAGCAGCTAGGTAAGAAATGCATTCAAAAGAACATTTCGTTGTATGCTCCAATAGAGAGGTTAACGCTGATTTTTCAGAAAAAGTTGTCAGATTTGCTCCAATTATACAGACTACAGATATTGTTTTATAGTTTAAATATGTTAAGCAGATAAATATAAAGGTCTAAGCAACACTTTTAAATACTAATCAGCTCTGTAGGAATTTTTTAATTTTTTTTGAAAAAATGTCAAAAAATGACAAATTTTACTCAAAATTTCGATATTTGGAGCAAAAGCGCAGACTCAAGCCATTTTTTTTCAGCGGTAAAATTTCACGCAGTTAATGTACTAGTATAAAAGCAACTTTTGGCACCTACCCGTTTTTGATTTTCAAAAAAAAATTTGTTTCGCTCCACCCTAATGTATACTCTTAGAGAAATTAAAGTATTTTAAAAACATTTCCAAATTTCGCTAAGTTTTTTATTTATATTTTGCAGAGATCTTTATATAAAAAGTATTTTCTTTTCATAAAATATGCCAAACAATATTAAACACAACACCTTGCGATTGGAATTAAAAAGCAAGAAAAAATGCAAGAAAAATAAGTAGATTTACTAAATAATATTCCACTCTGCAAATGCAATCAAAATATAATGTGCATAATATATTAGCTAAATGCATAGAGCAACTTTTGTGAAAGATTCAAAAACACAGCTGGAAAATTCTGAAATTATCGTTGATAGAATAAGCTTAAAATCCATTGTTCCCAAAACGATGCAAAAAAATTGGATGATGTATCCAAATATAGCAGTACGTGCAATATTGTCTATGCTATATTGGCATGAATCAATGGATATATGGATACAGTCCTTCATTTTTGGAACAACAGATCTTGAGCTTATTCTATCTATGATAATTTTCAGAATTTTAAAGCTATTTTTTGAGACTTTCACAAATATTGCTCTATACATTTAACTAACATATTATGTATATTATATTTTGAATGCAATCACGTATGCGCAGTGAAACATCGTTTAGTAAGCCTGATTGTTTTTGATACATTTTTGTTATTTTTTAATTTTGATTACAGAGTATTGTGTACAATGTTGTTTGACAAATTTTTTTCATATTAAGAATTCTACAAATTATGAGCAACAACTTGACAAAATTTAAAACTGTTAAAAAAAAAAAAAAATATTTAAGAGTATTACAAAAACATAATTAAAATCGAACATATTGGAATCAGCAACATTTGTTTTACATAATTAAATAATAATCCATCTTAATATAATTTATCTTAATATTTAATCGTACTCCCGTACTCCACTTATTTATTCCATTCTTATTTACATTAATATTTCAAACCTAAATTTTATTGTATGCAACTTTTTAAAGTTTATTCTAACAGCAAAACAATTTTATTGCCATTCTTAGAAAAGAAATTACAATGTATTTAATAATTCTCTTGCAGTTCACCCCTTCCGCTTGGTGGCGTATGACCTAGATCCATGTCACCCCGTCTTTAATTTTACGGACACCTCTCCCATTTATCTTAGGACGCTTACTTTGTATACTCCTTTGTGTTGCTGCTTTCGTAGGTATTTCAAACGTAAGTTATAAAAATTATATCTTTTCGCCTTTTTTTAAATTAAAAAATAAAAATTATATGAAAAATTATGATCTAATTTTATAGAAAAGAAAGAAAGTTTTAAAATTAAATGTTCAAATAGTGGAAATGAGTTTAATGGAAATGTGGAAATAAATATAAAAGAACTGGAATTAATAATTTCTGATAACGAATAATTTTAAGAACTATCATCCAAAGCCAAAAAATAGTTTGTTTACTAGGGCTATTTTTTTTTTCATAATTATTTCCATGTTAACAGCTTGTTCATGTAAAAAACATTGTTATTAATGTTTATTAATGATATTTCTTTAAACAAAGACGTTTCAAGAAAATAGTTGATGATTCAAACATAAAATAAATACTAAAAGATAGTTTTCTCTTTTTATTTATTTATATTTTTTAATTCATATTTACTACTTTTGGCTTATTTCCCAAAAAAACTTACATATGTATATTTGGGTTTTGATAATTTATGGTTATTGTTCTGTTTCGGCTCTTCGCGCTCGCATGTTACGACTAATGCTGTTGTTCGGCTGTTGCTGCTGACTTTTGTTGTCCTTTACATGTGTTTAAAATGTCAAAAAAAGTTGTATAATTTTGTTTTCGTTGTTGCTGCTTTTTGATAAGACTTTAGCAATACTATATAAATAAAGAATCAGACTTTAATTTAAAAACAATAAAATAACATAAATATACATTAAAATTAAAATGGATATTTCGTGCTATAAATATGACACCTTGCTAGTAAAAATATCAATATGATAAACATTTGCAAAATAATCTGTCATTCAAAGTTAAAGTTATACATCCAGCAAAACATGTATATTCTTGAACGGCACGAAGTCTCAAGAGGTGCAAGCAAATGTCTACTTTAATTTTAATTTTAATGTATCTTAATGTTGTTTTAATGTTTTTGAACTAAATCTTGATTATTTATTTTTATATTGAAATTTAGGAATTCAGGCGTTGAGTATATATATTATTTCTATTTTACTAACTGTAACTGACAAACTTTATAAGATCCGTACATTTACATTTTTAATTGTAATATAGCATGTGCTACTCTTTGATTTATACCTTGATAATTTTCCACAGGATAAATAAGTATAAATTATCATTATTATTATTCATTATTAATATTTTTCATTCAAATTTTTCTTTTTCTATTTTGTTTTGTTGTTTCGTCTAGTTAGTAGAGTACATAATGGGTCGAATTTCTTAGCTTATAGCTCGACCTATTACAGAAACTGACTGGATTATTGCTTATATTTATAAACTATGTACCCCTGATAAATGGTTTACTCTATATGCTTATTTATTATAACTTACCCATCATACTTAGTATAGGGTTCTAAGTCTTGCAATCATTTTGAAAATCGAAAAAAAAAATTGACGGATTTAGACGTTTTAGATAGTGGAGATTCCGAAAAACATATTTTTAGAAAAAAAAAAAATTCCGTCCGCCTGTCTCTCTGTCTGTGTGCCTGTAAACGCTCTATCTCACGAACAAATTGAGATAGAGACTTGAAATTTTGTATGTACTTAGTATGTAAGAATAGGACGAAGCCTATTTAATACCAGTAACCTCGATTATCCGAAACTATTTTTTCGTACTCTCGAAAAATTCGTTCTAATGAAAGGTATATAAAAATTTTCGAAACTTTTTATTTTAAGGAGTGGACGTGAAAGGCAATAAAAGAAAACATATTTTTCATAAAGAACGAAATCAATCGGGTTATTAGTGGCTGAGACATTTGTAATCCTGTTTTCCACATTTTTCGACTTTTCATGACTCAGTATTTCATTCAAATTTCAATTCAGAGATATATTTTAATTGGAAATGAGACGCTTAATCCAACACAGTAAACTATTAGTTAGTACGATTATTATTTTTGGAGTCATAAGGATGTTTCTTTTACGCAGTTCGGTACTACTTGAGTAGTTTGGCATTTTATATAATTTGTCGAAAGTAGGTCATCAGCAATTCATTAATTGAACATTACTATGTATATTAACAATATCTAAATATACGTTTAAATTTTGTTTTGGAATTGCGATGCATTGTATGAATAGTTTTCACATTTTTATTTTCAAATATTTTATTATGCATATCCATGATGGGCAAGTATTACGGTGCCCCCCCCCCTCCCCAACGACTAGTTTTTTCATTCATCTGCTTATCATCTATCTATATATTTAAAACACCTGGCTGTTTTTTTAGTCATCAGCCCTGAGCTTTCTACTGGCCCGATTTTAATAATTATTTTTTTAAATGAAAGCTGTTCATGTGTAGATGTGCCCGTTCTGGCTAATTTTTTAATTATTTCAATTTTTATATTTTATTTTTAATTTTAAAAGTTTTTTCGTGACATTTCTTCAAAACAGTGGCAACAGGTTAAACTTTTCTCTCTATAATAAAAATTTATTTTGCTTTATTGCTTTCCACCAATCAGGATCTCGATCTCATTGGTGAATGTGTCATCGCATTTCAAAGAAAAAAAAATAATGGTTTTCGTAAAATTCAATCCTAATAAAATGACTGTGCATAATTATTCACTAATCGCGGTACAATACACAGATTATTTGCTGAGTAATATTATTAAGTTTTACTTAAATAAAACAGTAAAAAATAAACTTTAATAAAATATGATATCTAAAGAGCGAAATTTTTTCGATGGAGATTGTGGTGTATTTAACTGTAACCGCAACTTAAGTAAAAATGTAAATAGAATGTTTTTATGTAAGCGGCAATGGTGTTCTATGCCGATTGTGTGTATCTGTGATCGTCTGCTGTAAATAATGTGTCCGTATTAAATAAGTTCTTTTAGTAAGATGAAAGTTTTATTCTTCCAAAGTATATATCTCTTGCTAATGATGTTAAATCAATATTTAGTTCACATATTAAAATAATATGTGATATCTGGCGACGATGTATGCAGAGGCGTAGCTACAGATATTTTTTGGGGGGGGAGAATTTAAAAATTTCCCAACTTGAAAAATATTGTTCTAATTTCCAATTAAAATTATACAATGCAATGTGCTTATAATGATAACAATACTTATGCATTAAAAATAATTTCTTTTCCAAAAAAAAAAAAAAAAAAAAAAAAAACTAGATTTATTGCTATTTTTTCAGCATGAAAATAAAGATCAGAAGAAAAAGAGATAAAGATTATACTTTTACCACAAAGGTTAAAGAAACAATTTCAAATAATGCAATAAATGTAAGATTCAAAGTTAGAGACATTGCATACATTCAAAAAAAATTATATAAATATATGAAATATGAAACAAAAAATGTTACATAAAGAAAAATTGTAACGATTGCTAATGAACACTTACATTGTAATTTTTTTCATTTAACACTGATCCTTCTGTTCTTCAAAGAAGCCCACCTAATGATCACATCGTCCAGTTTAAGTAAGTCCGCTATTTTATTTTCACATTTCAAAAGCATTAAGCTATCCAGTCTGTCATCGCTCATGGTAGTTCGTAATTCATTTTTTATAATTTTTAGCTGACTAAATGTCCTTTCATTTGACGCAACACCATAAGCTGCTGTGAATGTTAAAATGCACAGTTTGAAGGCTTGACCTAAATAATTTTTGAATTTTTTGGCATGAACGAAAAGTCCGTTAAGAGAGTCAACATTATTGTTTGAACACAAGTCAAAAAGTATTTCCATTTGACTCTGCAAGTCGTGTATGTCAGGTTTATCAGATCCAGGAGGAAACATGTTAATAACTTTTTCTAGATTACTTATGCTCAAATTTGCTTTGGTGAATGGTAGCTTAAAAATCGAATGTATCGGTTCAATAGTATCTTTGATATATAAAACATTGTCATTGAAACCCATTATTAATGTGTCCAAAACTTCTTTGAATTCTTTCCTGTAAAAAGTATTTAAATCTATGTCCATTGCTGTTCTATTGTTTTCATCAATTTTTTTAGGTGGAACCCTTTTTCTATGGTGTTTTCGGAAGTCTGATTCAACATCTATCCCCATTTTTTCAGCGAATACAATTGAACTTTTTATAAGATTATTCATTCCAGTGGAATCATCACTAATTGCTTGTAAGCTTTGGACAGTACTTTTTATTATCGCAATGCAGTCAATGACGTTAAAATCAGGTGTCTCCAGAATTTCAGTTAAAATTTTTATTTTGCTTAAGATGTTTTTCATGAAAAAAAATGATGCAATAAAATCAAAAGTTTTCATTTTTTTATAAATTCCAAATGCTTTTGTTCTAGTAGAGGAATCAAAAGTCTTTTCATTGAAAATATTTTCTAATAGTTCTATTACCATTTCAAACGATTGAGTTAAGGCTTTGACCGATTCAGCTCTTGCGGTCCATCTGGTTTTTGATAGATTTTTAAGTTGAATTACTTTATCAATGTTCTCTACACTTGACTGATAATGCTTAAATCTTTTTGTACTTGATGTGAAAAAGACATAGAGCTCTTCAAGGATGTTAAACAAATCTTGAATTAATATGCTAACGTTGCAAGCATGTTCTAGAGCAGTATTAGTGCGGTGATCTTGACAAGGTATGTAAGGAACACTGTGACCGACAATCTCAGATATATGTTTTTGTACACCATTGAACCTCCCGGACATATTTTGAGCAAAATCATAAGACTGGAATGCAAGCTTCGAATAATCAATTTCTATTTCATTTAAGCACTGTAAAATTAAATCTGCCATTCCCTTTCCAGTTTTGTCACTACATTCAATTGTTTTGACCAATCTTTCCCTAATTTCACCTTCATTACTTACACTTCGGATAACAATAGACATTATATCTTTGTGTGACAGATCTGGAGTTGTGTCGGCCAAAACTGCAAAACATAAACTATTTTTTATTTCAGAAGTGATTACCTGACGAATTTCAGATGCTATTAAATTTATCATTTCATTTTGAGATTCTGGACTCATATATGTAACATGATATGGTCTCAATTTTTTATCTTCAAACCAACATTTCATTGTAGTATTGTGCCTTGAGATAAGCTGTATCACTTCGCAAAAATTTCCTTTATTAATATCATCGGTGTTTGACTCTCGAAATGCTAATCCCTGCTTTCCGAATGTTTTACAAGTATCCATTAAAATTTTGATAACTTCTCTGTTGTGCATTCGAACTTTTTCTTCCTGAATTAAAACTTGCCTTTTTGATTTGTCAATTAAGACATCAATATGTTTTTTCTTTACAAGAAAATTACAAAAATCATATAGAGCAGACTTATGAGCTTGAGATGAGAAATGTTGTTGGAGCTTCCCTAATTTATCTTTTCCGCAACTTTTCATTTTACCCCATACTTTTACTCCGGTTGAAGTCCAAGCATCTTCTCTTTTTTCACGACCTATACCAACAGGAAAAAGACAACATACAAAGCAAAAAGCAGCATGCTTTGCTGTACTGTACTCTAAATATTCAAATTCTGTATACCAGTGGGGATTAAACCGGTTTTTTCCATCAGAAGGAAAACATGCTAATTTAGGTTGATGTGGACCTAACTGAATTAAATAATTTTTCTGATTTTCATTTAAAGTATCTGGACGTAGACCAGGATCATGATTTACTATTTCAGAGGCACTTCCACTGTCTTCAATTGAAAATTCTAACTCATTATTCAGTTTATTCAATACTCTGCACCCCTCTTCAAGAACTATATCACAGGTTTCTTTAATTGAAGAGATAAAGTTAACAATCTCAGTTATTGCCAATTTCTCGTTAACTATGTCAGATTCATTATATTGAGAAAAAATAGTTTTGCTCTCAGTTAATTTTTCGAGAATAAAAGAAAATTTTCCCATAAAAGACACCCAGTCCGACTTATTTTCATTTTCTTCTTTAGTTTGGTTTTCATTTGTGAAGCTTGCAGTCTCGTTTTGAAATTCATTATCCATTTCAGATTGGTTTTGAGTTTTGGAATTCGTAGCCTCATGTAGAAATTCACTTTCTTTTGAAAAATCCAAATTACACTGTTGAAGAAGTTGATCTTCGCTCTCGGTGTTGTTTATAGGAAAAGAAAAATCTTTTATTTCTTCAGACTTTTTATTTAAGTTCAACACATCAGTATTGCAACTTATGCTGATTATTTCTTCATTTGACGGACTGCTATCATATTTATATATTTGTTCCGATTTCACATCGTCCACTTTTTTCCTTTTACGTACTGAAGCATCGAATGGATTTTTAGGGGCTCCAATTTCCTGCACAGAAACTCTATTCCCATTATGATTGTTTTTTTCATGCTGAGATTTATAGTCATTATTAAATACTGCTTTACAATTACAACATTGAACTTTATATCGCTTTGGTTTCATATTTTATAAACCGATAAAAATATAGCAGTTTTTTTATCCGCACACAAACAAAGTAAAAAGGAACACATTTATCAGAATCAATAATTTTTTGAAATCACATTTGCTTTTATGATTATTTTTTCTTGACGACAAAGGGTTACCAGTATTTTTTCTGGCGAAAACTCATTGGATATTGTTGCCCAGTTACGTAATATAGCAGGTGTAGCTACTATTATAGAAATTAGGACTCCAGCTTTTCTTTTTTTTTTTTTTCTTTTGGCGCCTGAATAAATATTTTTAATATTTTTTTTTTTTTTCAAAGTTACTTATTCCAAGTTCTTTTAATACTATTTGAGATTAGCATAAAACGGAAATACAAATTGCATTTTTGTTTTACAATATTAGAATAGATTGCTATTTTGAAATAAAATTTACAGATTTTTAAGCTTAGATTGACTCGACGACTAAAGCCGTTGTATAAATTCTCCGGCGACGCGACGACGACGGGTTAAATATGAAAAGATGTGAATATTTTCTTGTTTTATTTTCATTTTGACAGTAGAATATGTTATAATTGGAATTATTAATTTTATTTTTAAAGATCTATTGCGATTTCTTTTCTTTCGTCAACCATCATTAGTTTGTTTAAAAATTCCCTTTTTTGTTTACTGTCTTTGCTATACATGTCTTTTCCGGCTGGAATTTCCAGATCAGAGCACGGTCCCGACTACATATAAGCTATTTTGGCCCAGCACGGCCCGATTTGAAAATTAAAACTTTGGCTCGAGCCGGATCTATATTTTCACAGTTCAGGGGCCGGCCTGAACAAAAATCTTTGAAAACAGGAACAGCTTGCGTAAAAAACAATTAAACCAGGCCCGATCCGCGGGCCAATCTGATAGCTACAAAAAATTCGGATTTTTCTTAACGTACAATTAAGATTCTTCTAAAGAATGCTGATAAAAAGAATCTAAAATAATTGTTTTCTTGCGCATTTCTCAATTCACTTTTGTTCGGAAACGCATAAAATTGGCAGATGTTCTTATTTAGAAAAAATGTTATCGAATGGCGCTTTCTTTTTTCTTGGAATGAAAGCAACATATATTTCAGAAAAGGCTGTCAAATATTAGTTTTTGATTCGATTTTCAAAACGTCATAGCAAGTAAAGAAGAGAAAACTGTCGTTGTGTAACAATAATCGCCTGTAATTGGATAAGTAATTTATTTATCGAAAAATGGAAAACGCTATTCAATTCGAAATCGTTTCAATCCAATCACTTCAGGCCTGTCAATGTTATGCATTTTCTTTTAAAAATGAGTCAGAAAATGTTTCAGAAAGTTTTGTGTTATTCAACAGGGAATTTGAGAACCACCTCAAGATACATTTCCGATGATTCCCCTTACCAAAAGTTCGTTATCATTATTACTTATTTTGCAAAGCAAAACTGTCCGCCCGACACATGCCAAGAGCAACCAAGTCCAGTTCCGTCCCGACTCAACTATGCAGAAAAAAATAATCCTTACCTCGGCCTAACCCGAGTCCAGGAGAGCCATTTGGGAAGGACAGGGGAGACATCCCCTCCCCACAAGAAAACAGACATTTTTGATCGCAGCCTCTATTACAAAAAAAAAAAAAAAAAAAACTTCCGGAAGAAAATGTGAGAGATTAATGAAGATGTTTGTTATTATATGACTATGAACAAGGTAATAAACAATCTGGAAAGCCATTTTGGGGGACCTGGCGATGTGAGGGGAATCCCCCCGCCAACTGTAGGGTGTTTGATGTTGCACAGTGTCCTCCTTTCATACTCCTGACGTAAAAATTGCTTGAAAATTTCCCGCCAAAGATAAAAATCTGTCTAAAGTGAAAGTTTTCATCAGTCCTTTGCGACTTCATATTCGACATTTTTACTTTTTTTTGCATCTATGATTTGATAATTTTTCTGGTTTGAGGATTAAAAAGGGGGAGGGGTAATAAACTGACGGTGCTCCTGCCCGAGTCTGCAAAAAAAGCTAAGCTCAGGCTCAAACATGATTAACTATCCGATGACGTTCTCTACATTTTGGACAAAATATATTTTTGCAATAGTGTTGTTAAAATAAAATCGGCTCATGCAGCACATTTATACGCATTCTTGTGAAACTCATATTTATTGAAAATAATTCAAATTTTATGAGCTTCTTTTAAATTTTTATATCAGAATGGTGGAAGCACTCTGTTTGAAAGTTTGCCTGCTCGGTCCACGGGCCATGCCAGTACCTTGGACCAAGCCCAGGCCCGGACAGACTTCTAGTATATGAGCCATTATGGATTTTCATACGAAAGTAACATAAAAGTCACGGACTATAATTTGAAATTTTTCAGAAATGAAAGTTTTGGAGGAAACAAAGGAGTGGAGAAAGCTGTTTAGAGTCAGATATTGATACACAGGAGCAGAGACATTTAGGTCTAATAAGTGTATGATGTTTTCATAGAACAGAGAAATACAATGACAAATTGAGTCTGGTTGATTTCTTTTGATAATTTAACTTGTTTGCTAAACCATTGTCACCGAAAGAATAAAAAGTTCATATATTTCTTGTAATTATTAAAAAAAAAGAAAGTCTTTCAAAAATCTAAATTTTCCCAACTCTAAGCTCAAATTTCCCAACTTCACATATATTGGGGGGGGAGGCTCCCCCCCCATACCCCCCCATGGCGACGCCCCTGGATGTATGGGATGAAAAAGTATCGGATCCATGTACATTAGATGCTGAAGACTGCCAAGGTAAAAAATTCTTTTTGTATTTATCTTTAAAGAAGATTAAAAATGGAGCAGTTGGTTCAAAGTTTAATTGAACAAAATAAAATTTTATTAGAGAAATTGACCACTTTTGCCGATCCGAAAACGCAAGAAGCTAAAGTTTCAGTTCAATTTGAAAAATTTGATGAAACAGATGAAGCTTTTGATTCTTTTTTAGAACGCTTCGAAGCTTTCATGGATATTCAAAATGTTCCGGATGGCAAACGTGGGAAAGTTTTTATTTCTAGTTTGTCAGCAAAATTATATAATTTGTTGAAAAACCTGCTAGCTCCTGACAATCCTTCCGATAAAGATTACCTTATTCTAAAAAATACATTAAAAGCTCATCTCACTCCGACGCCGCTTATAATTCCTAGTAGGCATGTGTTTCTAAATCGTAAGCAACGGGAGGGAGAAAGTGTCAGTGCTTTTATGGCTGAACTTCGCTCCTTGGCAATTCCTTGTCAATATAAACAAGAAATGTTGAACACGATGTTACGGGATGTTTTCGTAAGCGGGCTAAGGGACAGAGCAATATTAGATAGACTTTTTGAGGAAGATGATATAGATATTGAGAATACCTTGAAAATTGCTTTAGCTATGGAGAAAGCTATGAAAGGGGCAAATGAGATAATGGGTAAATCTTTAGAAATTAAAGAATTTAGCGTAAGGAAAAATAATGAGCAGTCAAAATTTGTTTCGCAAAAGAAAAACTTTGGAAGACAAAATCTTTCGGGAAAGAAAGTAAAAACGAGCTGTACACGGTGTACAGCAACGGGTCACGATAAATATTCCTGCAGATTTAAATTAGCTAAGTGTCATTTTTGTCAAAAAATCGGGCACATTCGAAAAGCTTGTTTTGCAGCGAAAAAAGGGTTAAAAGGGAACACGGTAAAACAAAAGCAGGTAGATACCCAGTATTCTAGTGAAAATGTTATCCCAATGTATTCCTTTGATTTGAATTCGCTGAAAGAGGAGGAGCAAAGAAAACCTCCAATTATGTTAACAGTAAATATTGAAAATAAACCTGTAAATATGGAACTTGATACTGGAGGGGCCGTCTCGGTAATGAGCATAAAAAAATTTCGTGAGATTTCGAAAAAAAGAATTCAACCCACAAAAGTAGTTTTTAAAACATACAAAGGCGAAATAATTGTACCTTTGGGTTTTGTCACTGTTGATGTTGAATACAAAAATCAAAAATTTAAATTAAATTTGTATATTGTTAAGGAAAATTTGGATACAATTTTTGGCCGCGAATGGCTATATAGTATAAATTTGGACTGGAATTCTATAAAAGCAGTAAGAACATCTTATGACTATAATTTAAGTAAATTGTTAGAAGAGTATAAAGAGCTTTTTGACGATAAGTTAGGGGAAATTAATAATTATGAAGTAAAGTTGGAACTTAAATCTGATGCAGTGCCAAAATTTTGTAGAGCTAGACCTGTACCCTTTTCTTTAAAAGACAGAATTGAACAAGAAATTAATAGGCTTGAAAAGGAAGGCATCATAGAGAGAGTAGAGACCTCTGACTGGGCAACACCAGTTGTCCCGGTTGTAAAAACAGATGGGTCTATACGCTTATGTGCAGATTATTCTGTTTCCGTAAACCAAAATATTATGGTACAGCAACATCCTTTACCAAAATTAGAGGAAATTTTTTCAAGTTTAAATGGGGGTAAACATTTTTCAAAAATCGATTTTAAACATGCATATTTACAAATGAAAGTACATCCAGATAGTCAAAAGATCTTAACGATAAATACACATAAGGGATTATATGTATGTAAAAGACTTATGTATGGTTTAAATTCTGCTCCAGCAATTTGGCAAAGATATATTGATGGGCTTTTCCAGGGGATGGAAGGAATCAAAGTTTTTATGGATGATGTTAGAGTGACTGGATCAGATGATAAGTCACACTTAGAGGCCTTAAGAAAATTTTTTCAGAAATGTAAAGATCATGGGCTAAAATTAAATTTAGATAAGAGTAAATTTTTTCAAAAAGAAATTCAATTTTTAGGGCACAAAATCGATGCAAACGGTATACATAAGACTGATGAGAAAATTTCTGCGATTTCAAAAGCTCCTAGACCCACTAACGTACAGGAAGTACAAAGTTTTTTAGGGCTTGTTAACTTTTATGGAAAATTTTGTCCTAATTTGGCTACAATAGCGAATCCTTTGTATAAATTAATACAGAAAGGTGTAAAATGGGTTTGGTCAAAGGATTGTCAGGAAGCTTTTGAAAAAATTAAAAATGAAATTTGTTCTCCGCGTGTCCTAATGCATTATGATCCATCACTGCCATTGATATTGGCAACTGACGCATCTCCTGTAGGAGTAGGGGCGGTTCTTTCCCACTCTTTACCTGATGGAACGGAAAGACCAATAGCTTTCGCCTCCAGAACCCTCACAAAAACTGAGCAAAAATACGCTCAGATTGATAAAGAAGCACTAGCAATTGTGTGGGGTGTCAAGAAATTTTATCTTTACCTAAAAGGGAGACGATTCACATTATTAACTGACCACCAACCTTTAGTAGCCATCTTCGGATCGAAGAAAGGTCTTCCAGTTCTGGCAGCGACAAGATTGTTTCATTATTCTTTAGTATTACAATCTTTCCAGTTTGACATTAAGTATCGTAATACAAAACAACATGGTAACGCTGACTTTCTGTCTAGGCTGCCGTCCACTTCTGAACAGCTAGACGTTAAAGATGAAATTGATCTATTTCAGTTAGCACAAATCGAAACTCTTCCTGTCACAGCCAGAGACTTAGCCAAAGAAACTCTGTTGGATGCAGACCTCGCCCCATTGCTGAATATTTTACAGAATGGAGGAATTTTAAGAGGGAGAGAAGCAGAATATAGTCTACAAGATGGTTGTGTCATGTTAGGCCAGCGTGTGTGCGTTCCCAAAAAGTATCAGGCTTAGGTGCTTGAAGAGTTACATCATGGTCATCTGGGTGCTGTTAAGATGAAAGCTGTCGCTAGATCGTATGTTTATTGGAAGAACATCGATAAGGATATAGAAAATTGCTCAAAGAATTGTGTAGACTGTGCTCGGTACAAAACCGACCCACAGAGAGTAAAGGTGCATTGCTGGGAGTATCCTAGTGCACCATGGCAACGTATTCACATAGATTTTGCTGGGCCTATCTTTGAATATATGTTCCTGATTATAGTAGATGCTCATTCCAAGTGGTTGGAAGCTTATCCAATGAAATCCACCACAGCAACCAAAACCATTGAATGCTTAAGAGATTGTTTCGCCCGATTTGGATTGCCACTCATGCTGGTAAGTGACAACGGTCCACAATTTACATCATTTGAATTTGAGATGTTTATGCGTAATAACGGCATTAAACACAAGACCACTGCGCCATTTAAACCATCTAGCAATGGGCAGGCCGAAAGATACGTCTTTACAGTCAAACAATCTCTAAGAGCAATGCAAAATTATAGTGGCACAATACAACAAAAATTAAGTACGTTCCTTATGCAATACAGAAAAGCTCCGAACCTCACGACACTTCATAGTCCAGCCATGCTTATGTTGAAGAGAGAGATTCGGACGAGAATCGATCTGCTGCGTCCTGATCTTAAACGCAGAGTGGAAGAAAAAGTTCGTAAAGGAACTTATGAATTCTCGGATAGAGGATTCCAAATTGGCGACAATGTCGCTGTACGAAATTACCGACAAGGCGACAAGAGATGGAGGTTTGGAAAAATCGTTAGAAAAGATGGACAGCTACATTACACTGTCGATGTAAATGGCCAATTGTGGCGTAGACATGTCGATCAAATACGGGATGGAGGTGACATAGAGGAAAAAGAAAGCGAGCTCCGACGATCATTTTCAAAACCTGCCATTCCTGTGCAAAATGATGATGTTACGACAACTAGTGCTGAGTTAGCACAATCACCCACTAGTGTGGAGGCGGAGACGACTGATGCAACGCCAGTCTCAGTTACTACATCAGAGCATACGCCACTCAATGTCCACGATTCAACTCCAACACCACAACCAGTTCGCCGATCTACTAGAATCCGGAGACCTCCTCAGCGATTGGACTTGTAGTAGAAGTTTAGGAAGGGAGGAGATGTGGTGTATTTAACTGTAACCGCAACTTAAGTAAAAATGTAAATAGAATGTTTTTATGTAAGCGGCAATGGTGTTCTATGCCGATTGTGTGTATCTGTGATCGTCTGCTGTAAATAATGTGTCCGTATTAAATAAGTTCTTTTAGTAAGATGAAAGTTTTATTCTTCCAAAGTATATATCTCTTGCTAATGATGTTAAATCAATATTTAGTTCACATATTAAAATAATATGTGATAGAGATAATGTCATCATTTAGAGACCAGATAAATTTGTTCTATGAATATAATATATATTGTTATAGCTGTGTCAGTGATGATGTCATGTTCAGTGACTTTTATTCCTATGCATTTAAATAAACAAAACTTCTTCTATTTATTTAAAGGACCTTGGTATGCGCAAACGAAAATATTTGTATAAATTGCGCCATTTTCATTTAATTATAATAAATATTTTATGAAACTAAAGAATTTTTAAATAACTGTGAAAATCACGCTTTTATTGCAGTAAAGATGCGTATTTCTGAAGGTGTGAATGATGTCATATTAGAAAAAAAAGAATAAAACCTGTGATATGCCGGTATTATGATATTTCTATTTTACATAATATCAAAAATTAATTAAAATCATTTCGTTGCATTAAGTTATTATTTAAAATAAAAATAAATAAAACGTTTTCTACATATTAATAACAAACACAAAATTTTTATTCTGTTTAATAACAAAGATATCGTTTTTCTCTTCGTTGTCATGACAATAAAATTAATTTTGACAAGTTCATGGAGGCTACAAACGAATAAATAAATTGAATTTATTGCAAATGCTGTAAATGTGTTGTGAGTTGGTTATGCAGTTTAATACTCCCTGTTTCTATTATAATTAAAATGTTTTGTTGATATTATAATTACGAGGTAGAACCCGTCGAATTTCGACGAAACGATATGTTTAAAGAGGAACTGTTTCATTAATTTATAATAAATCTACAAAATTAGCTACAGTAAAAAATGCATCTTTCAATGGTCAGTCTAACTCTCAAACAAATATTATTTAAAAGTACAATTGAGAAGAAAAAAATACTATTTCTATAAAATTCAATTATCCGAATTATTAAAATTAAACTTTAATTGCATATGTAAAAATATAATAATAAAGAAAAATGTAATGAAGATCAGTTATTAAGATGAAGTTATCGATTGAGGTTCTTATGTTTGGTATAATTGCGTATGAAAATAATAATAATAATAATAATAAAATTGGCACGATGTTAGAATTCCACGCGAAATCTAGACCGGTCATAATTTTCATCTTCAAAATTTACACGCGCACACTTCAATTTTTATCAATTTTAAGAGAAAATGGCGTATTTATGTTGCCACAATTACAAAATTCGTAGTAAAAACTATAAAAAAACTAATATGTCAAGAATAATTTGAGATACAGTTTTCAAACAGATTGCATTTAAATGTACATATTTTTCTCTATACGACGGACGGTGTAAAAATTGAAAATGTGCGATGCTTAGAACTATAAAATTTATAGTACCGAAAATTACAAAACCGAATAGCATGTGAAAGTGTTGCAATTCGCAAAATGACGTATGCGTTACGCACAGATACGTTTGGCCTTTATAATATAGATTGTACAGTTATCAAGCGATGTTTAAACAAAGAAAAAATAAACTATGCAGATATTTTTGAATTCGTTTTCTGAGGTATTATATTATGTTAACTTCCTGAATAATTTGGCTTTTAAATAATGTTTAGGGCTCTAGAAACCACATTCAAAAGACTTGTAGCTGAAGTTAAGCACAACATAATACTTTATGAATTATTTTTCCTTATTTTTTGCTATTTTCTGAACTTTGTGTATCTTTATCACGGAACGTTATGTTATCCCTATTTTAAGAGATGGCAATTGTTTATTTCGCTCAATATCTTTTTGTGTGTATAAGACTGATGTATATCATATCTAATACATATTCTTTTCCGTCGAATTTCGACGGGTGCCGCTAGTATATCTGTTAATCTTCATTACATATAGCTGCATACTTCAACTGTTTTTTTTTCTTCTTTTAATAGGATTTTTTTTTTAATGTTCATTGTACACACAGACAGTTTATATGCTGTTTTCACTGAATTTTAAATTTTGGTAATATCTATGTTACACTGGATTTATTTATAAAAGTATTTATATATACCTACATATTAAATTACAGAATGTTTGGTACGGTTTCTTAGGTCTTTGTCACCTTTATTTTTCAAATTAGTCAATATTTCCCGCAGACCAAAAATTCGGAAGACTTTGTTTCAGATCTTGAGGATAAATAACAATATATTTTCATTGCATAATACATTTACAGTTCGTCAAAACAAATTGTTATTTTTTCAGAAAATATGGTGATAGCTTAGTGCCTGATAATCGTTTGTTGAAATGTTTTCATACGATAATACATCTATTTGGTCAAAACAAAACATGACGTTTTTAAGACTGTTCTATCAAGTCTAATTTCACGCAAAAACGCAATTTTTTGGAAGTTTTGTGATATTTTACCACTTGTTGATCAAAGATTACGTATTATTGTTGAATAATACGCTTTCATTTTCATCAAAACAAATTTCTGCTTTCAAGAATATACTCCAGTTTTTCGTATCTTTTCAATCAAAACGATATTTTTGAGTAGTTTTGCGATATTTTTTAGATCCCGATAATAGATGATTATGTGTGTTTATATGACAGTGCATTTTATTGCTCTTTCTAAATAAAATAGGATTTTTCACCTCATGCAAAACTATCATAATTAGGATGATGCGAGATGTTTATATTACAACCGGCACCACGCTTATAACCCATCCAACTTTAACGTAAATAAATTACATTTTATTTTTAAAGCTTGTTACAAAAAATTAGTTTTCCAAAATGATTTTCTGACGGGCTAACACTATAGGTGCAGATTTAAAACCGCTAGTCGCCACGTGGAGACTAAATTTTTTGTCATGGCGGCTAATTTTCGCCATCAAAGTCACTATTCTTTGGCTAACTTTGTGCTTTTTCTTCGATTATTTGACGAAAATTGCATAATCAATCAATGCATAATCATGACGAAAATTGCAATCGCGTTTTCTTCGCGATTCTTTGACGAACATCGCAGCGTTTTTTGCTATCCTTTGATAAAATTAACTTTTCGTCTGCGATCTTTTAAAAAATTTCGTGTTGTTTCTTAATTTTTGTTAGAAATTAAGCTCTGGTAGCGACTGCAATATTGGGGTTCATTACTTCCAGAAAAGGGAATTGATTAAAACTACAAAACATGTTTTGTTGAATACATTTTGGTTGTTATTAGCGAATTTCTTAGTTAAAGTAAAAAATCGTTTTGTTGCTCAGACAAATATATATATATGTATATCCATTATTGTTCACACTCTTATAAAATTTTAAAAAAATTTCATCAATTTTATTTGAGTCTTACTTAAGTCTTGTATTTTCAATTTGTAATTCCAATAAAATTTCGTTGTTTTTGCAAAATTTAAATTTGGTGTACAGTAGCCATAACTTTCTCACGTAATTTTGTTTAATTAATTTATATAGCTATAAAGGATTAACATAATTTTTGGATAATAAAAATTTTTCAAATTGAGACGGTTTAATGATGTTATTATTCATTTCGAATGAAAATTGTGAACGGAAAATTGCAAATAAATAAATATATATATAAAAAAATAAAATAAAAAAATAAATAAATTTTTTTTTTTTTTTTTTTTTGTTTATTCAAACAAAATTTCCATTGACCCATATTGGGGTCAATGGAAAAATCAATTCCTTTTTCTGGGTGTAGCTACTGGCTCCTTAGAAATTTTGGGAATCTGCATCTATAGCTAACACGTAAATTCCACGCTTATGGGGAGGGGGGGGGGGGAGTAGGGTAAAGACATTTGAGAGCCGCCAAAAGCCGAGAGTTACCCAGGTGTCAAAATTTAGATTTTGAATAAATCAAGTTCAAGTTGAATATCAAGTTGAACAAGGATTTTGAACCGAATTTCCCGACGAAGGAAGAAATACCAGCCAACGAAGAGAAAAAAACCGGTTGTCAGAGGTGCCAAAATTGCTTATAACTCGAAATAATAATTTTATTGGTCAAAAAATGGAAAACGGTCTTTTGATTCCAAATCGCTTCCATTTACAGCGCTGTCAGTTTTCTACTTTTACTTTTAAAAATGAGTTAGTAATTGTGTCGGAATGTTTCAGGCTTGTTGAGCAGTTGAGTCAATTGGCTTAAAATGATATTTGTGTTTACTAGAAAATAAAAGAATGTTTTTTACCTATATTTTGTTAATAAAAAGCTCTCTCGCATCCTCCCTCACTGCAGGAACATGTGAAAAAAGAAATAATTACTGATTGGGGGTCGTCCATAAATGATGTCACGCGTTTTTTCCATATTTTTGACTCCCTTCCCCCCGCCCCTTTGTCACAAAGTGTCACACTTCACTTTACCCCCCCCCCCGCCCTTCTTGTCACATGTCAAACTATATTACGTAAACATGTACTTACAGTTCAGAAACAAAGTAATACATTTTAGATTACATTTCAAATTTTATTCTTTAACTATAACTATGTGTTTTAATGGCATTTGTGAGCTGAACAATATAAATGATTTGCATTTTATTTGAAATAAGGTTTATAACAAAGAAAATGATAATAATTAATATAAAATAGCAATAAGATATAAATATGAAAGAGCAATAATTGAAAACAGTTGTATTTTGGCATTTGAAATAGAATTTAACATATTTGGCTTTAAATCGTATTTTTATGAACACAAAATATTTTAATTTTAAAATAACTTCATACTTCATAATTTTATCTACTGAATTTTGTTGCTTTTATTTTAATCAAAATGTGTGATGTCACATTTCTTCTTACCCCCTCCCACCCCCTTGTCACACACTGTCAAGATTTCAGGACCCCCCCCCCTCCGACCCCTTGAAGAGTGACATCATTTATGGATGACCCCTTGAACGAATCGTGTAACAAATATTTTAAAAATCTGTGCATAGAATATTAGCTTTCAGGTTTTTTGTTATTTGAAAAATAATAATAAAAGTATATGAAAATTTATTTCATTTCACCGTTTTACACTAAGCATATCAATAAATAATGTCAGGAGTGGGGTTCGAACCCACAATCTCGTTCGAAAAACAGAGCTTCAATCCGGCGCCTTAGACCGCTCGACCATGCTGTCTACACTCCATTCAGTGAACGTATTCAACACTTTTAATTAGCGAAAAATCACTCATTTTAATAGTTTTTGCCTAATTACTAAAAAAGTACTGAACCAATTTCGATGAAATTGAAGTGGTACCAATTCGAGAGCATCGTCTTTCATTCAACACCAAAACCAAGTTAACCGGTTGCATGGTTTCGGAGTAATCGGTGAACATACATAAAATAAGGAGAGTTACAAACTCACAAACTCACAAACATACAAGTGAAGTTAATAAAAGCGTGGTAAAAAAATATACATTATACAGTCAAAACTCGTTAACATGAACACTCTTAACATGAATTATTTTCACGGTCCCCTAAAAGAACGAATACAATCAATTGACACTAACATGAATGACTGTTAACATGAACAAAATATTGATTCCCCCTGAGATTCATGTTAAGGAGGTTCGACTGTATGTAACATTAGATGTATCTACAAAATTCTATGCATAATCCTGCGTAATACATTTTTTTTTTTTTTTTTTTATTGGGCAAAAATATAATTTTTTTAAAAACTGTAGGAATTTTTTTCAAAGTTTTATAAATATTTGTAAAATTATCATTAAATAAGCAGTTTTTTCCCTATAGTGTACTTTTATATGAACACTGAAACGTAGTGAATTCACTATTTGAACCAATTTTTTCAAGGGGGCACATTTTAAAATCCTTTTTATTTATTGAATCAAAATTTTGATTTTTTTTTTTTTTTTTTTTTTTTTGTGATGATTAATCTTTTTATTTGTAAACAAAATCACATGATAAAACTTCTCATAATTTTTTAAAGCAATTTTAAATTTTAAATTTATTAAAATGTGGGGTGGTTTAAAATCGTTATAACTCCAAATATAAGTAGTAGAATTTCATTTTTTTTTTAAATTTAAATTAACAGAAATATTTAAATTTTAACATTAATTCAGAATTTTTTAAAAATATTACTTTTTTTAAAAAATTAAAAATATTTAAAGTATAAATTTTAAAAAAATGTAAATTTTATTTAAAAAATCATACTTTTCAGAAGCAATATTTATTTATTTATTTATTTCAAATTTGCTGAATCAAAATTAAAGTAAGCAATCAAAAAATATAATATTACAAGTTTGAAGCATTTATTTAAATGGTTCTTCAGTTATAAAAATTTAAATCTGCGAAATTGTGAAAAAAAAAAAAAAAAAGTTCATAGAAAAGCGAATTTTTATAAGAAGTCATTTCATGACAATCATTGCTTGAAAGCTAGATTTTGAAAATTTTATATTTCCCCTTTTAATTAAGATAGAAACGTGATTTAAACGTCATTTTAAGCATAAACAAATAGAGAAATTTTTAATGCAATTATTTTTTCTTTAAAGAAAATTTGAAGATTTTTATTTCCCGGACCCCCTTAAAATAAACAAAATTATTGAAAATGCAAACTGTCCCCTTAAGGCGCAACACTAGTTACAGAAAAAGACCCGGATGATAATGTTAAGTCTATGAGGGGGAGGGGGGCGTTCTTTTCAAATATCTCGCTCAAATTTTAATATTTTTACATGATTTTTATTTATTTATTCTTCCATAGGATAGCTGAGGATGACTTACAATCGGGTTAGCTTTTACTTTTTCGATTTTGGTTATATATTTTTTATATTATGACAGTTTCAATTTTAGAACCGGTTTAAACCGGTTTCAAAAGTTAAAGTTTTTTTTTTTTTTTTTTATCTGAAACCAAAATTGAAAAAGTAAAAACTAGGCCGGTTGTAGATCGTCCTCAGCTATCTTATGCAAAAAATAAATAAATAAATAAATAAATAAACGTAAAAATATTAAAATTTGAGCGAGATATTTGAAAAGAACGCCCCATAAACTTAACATTATCACCTGGCTCTTTTTCAGTGACTAGTATGGGGCCTTAAAACAACCTTTAAATCTATTTTTTTTTCTTTCTTTCTTTCTTTTTTTTTTTTTTTTTTTACATAAAACATAATTTACAATAAAATGACTATTTACGTTTTTTTTTTTTTTCTCCGTCTATTTGCCGCAAAAATAATTGGAAGGTGTATTTTTTATTTATTTATTTATTTTATTTTATTTTATTTTTCATTTCTTTGACCGGCTGTACGTCCTTGAGAATCGCGCCTTTTTCTCAAATCTCTCAAATCTGTCTAGCTCGCCCCTATTTCGCCCCCTCGTTATGTTTATGAAAAAAAAAAAAAAAAAAACCAGAGCGGTTACGATTCGTCTGTTCCCTTACGATCTTCGTAACCTTCAGCATGTCCGTAGTCTCCTCACGCGCTTTTTCTCTGTTTCCATCTTCCTTTCCTGTCACAGGTCATCATCACAACGATAGCATAATAAAAACGAACACAACTCTTGTCAAATCCAAAATAACAAGGGTGTATTCAAAACCGAACTGTTTAATTTCTGATTCATTTTTAAATTCCTTTTTGTTCTAAAACGCATCAAATTGGCATATTCTCTTATTTAGAAACTGTATAATGTGCCGTGCTTGTCGATTTTTTAATGAAAAAAAATCTGAAAAATGGAAAGTTTCCGAAAATTTGGCATTACTTACAGAGCCGTAACTATAAACTTGGGGGCCCCGGGGCAAAACCTCCGGTGCCCCCCCCCCCCCAGGGAGGGCAAATTGAAACTTTGCCCCGGGCATAGTTTCTTTTCTCGCACACCATTGTTTAAATGTACATAGTATGATAAGCCCAAAAATGACTAAAAAATGTAGAATTGGACAACTACTCGGCAGGCACTTGGCGGCGACGCCATTTTTGCCGATCCCACTTAAGTTAGCATAGGGAAGAAAATACGGACTTCTGATTGGTTGAATACTTTAAAGAGCATTTTATTTAGGTTCATTTTTGAATACATGTAACTTAATCATGCGTTTCTGTTTAAAAACCTTTTGAAAGATGGATTGTGATAATTTTTTTTTCGATTTTATGTATTTATTAATAGACTCTAGTTGACCCATGCGGCATTGCCCGGGACACGTTATGATAACTTTAAGCAAACAATTAACACTTTAGATCTACAATTAGTCAAAATTAAACATAGGATATGAAGTATTCGTTACAGTGGCGTAGCTAAGGGGGGGGGGCAAGGGGGGCGTCCGCCCCGGGCGCAGAGGCCTAGGGGCGCCAAATTGAGAGAAATTGTTATATATCTATATTGGGGTGGGGGCGCAAAGTTTCTTGCTGGCCCCAGGCGCCAAAAAACATAGCTACGCTACTGATTCGTTAAGGAATATTTTAAAGAAGTGCATAAAAAATGAGTAAATGCTTTAAAAAAGGCCTTTGGACCTCAATAAAAACATCAGGGTGTAGGTCCTGAAATAAGAGTCCAAAATTCAACTTTAAATTTATGCATTGAGAAGGTTTGATAATAAGTGGGTGAAATATGCATGGAGAACAAAAATTTCAAGGTGCCTGAGCCGAGACCATAGGGAGTCTCACGCTTTTAAATGGAATGTAAGAACATGGGAATAACTAAGTGAAAAAATAGTTCCAAAAATGAAGATTGGATTAAGAGAGGGCAGTTTAATAGCAATTTATGGTACAAAATCTTCAAGGGGTCAGGAACTTATTTCGCATGTAGTTGGGTATAAAATATTTTTTGTAGTTATTAAAGAAATGGGAGGACGCTAAAGCAATGCGAAAGAAAATTGCAAGCAATTCGGATCATTTTTAAAGAAATTGCACCAACAGCCCTAAGAACGCGATTAATATTCAAAATTGGTAGCAGCTAGACTATGGCGGTTTCTTAGTAGCTGATGGATTTAAGAAGTTATTTAAAAAAAGGAGTTAGTCGAACCATTTTAAAAGGGATTTATAATAAGGGCTCAAAAAGGACAACTGACAGTTAAAAAGAGGGCCCTAACAGGAAAACATGTTAAAATAACTTAGTACTTAGCTCTTTAGATCTAAAATTAGTCAAAATTAATCATAGGGTATGAATTATTCATTTTAATACTATTTTATCGAAATGCACAAATTGATTCGGAAAATGTTTAAAAAAAGGGTCCTAGTCGTAAATGAAAATATGAGAATCTTGTCCCTGAAAGAAGAGTCCAAGTCAAATTTAAAAATTTTGCACCAAGAAGGGGATAAATTTAAAGAGTGAACTATGTCTGCCTCACAAAATGTTCAGGGGCCCTAGATTGAGCCCTATGATTCCACAGGAGGCCAAAGTGTCTTATATGGAATGTCAAAACATTAAAATATCTAAATGAATAAAGAATCCTAAAAATGAAGATCGGATTAAAAGGAAACAATTTATTAACAATTTATTATTACAAAAACTTCAACGGGCCCCAAGGGGCCAGGAATTTATTTTGCATGTAGTTGGGTATAAAGATATTTTTTGTAGTTATTAAAATGATGGAAAGACGCTATAACTATGTTAAATAAAATTGAAAGCAATTTGGTTCATGTTTAAAGAAGCTCCATCAAGGGCCTCAAGAAAGCAATTGGCAAACAAAATTAATGGTAGCTGAAGTCTGAGAAATTCTTTTGTCGTTCATGTAATAGGTAGAGAGAGGACACAAAAAAATTGATAGAAAAAAAAAAGCTAGTGAATTGGACCATTTTTATGGGAGCTATAATATGGGGCCCTGTAGAGACCAACTGAAAGTTAAAACCAGGGCCCTAATATGAAACCATGTTAAAATATTTTGTACATAGCTCTTAAGATCTTCAATTAGTCAAAATTAAGCATATAGTAGGAACTATTCTTTGGAATGATATAATTTTTTAAATACACCAATTGTTTGCGCAAATGTTTAAAAAGGAACCCTAGGGTCCGAATAAAAACATCAGGTTTTCTGGATTGGTCCTGAAAGAAGAGTCCCAGGCAACTTTAAAATTTTGCACTAAGAAGATCAGAAATGTAGGAAGTGAAATATGTTTATTTCACAAAATGTTGAGGGGCCCTGGGCTGGACCCTATGATTCCACAGGGGAACACAGTGTCTTGTATAGAATGTCAAAACATTAAAATATCTAAATGAATAAAGAATCCTAAAAATGAAGATCAGATTAAAAGGAAGCAATTTATTGACAATTTATTATTACAAAAACTTCAAGGGAACCTGTACCGGCCCCCAAAGGGTCAGGAAATTATTTCGCATATAGTTGGGTATAAAAATATTTGTGTAGTTATTAAAATAATGGGAAGACGCTAAAACTATGATGAATAAAATTGAAAGCAATTTGGATCATTTTTAAAGAAGCTGCACCAAGGGCTCCAAGAAAGCGATTAATATTCATAAATAGTGGTAGCTGAAGTCTAAAAAAATTTTTTTGTTGTTCATGTCGTAGTTGGAGGACCTAAAAAGTTGTTAAAGAAAGCTAGTGAATCCGACCATTTTTAAGGGAGCTATGATAGAGGGATCAACTGACAAATACAATCAAGGTCCTAACATGAAAACATGTTAAAATGTTTTAGTACATAACGTTTTAGACCTTTAATTAGTCAAAATTAAGCATAGAGTATGAATTATTTGCAAGAATAATATTTTTTAAAAATGCACCAATTGTTTGGGTAAGCGTTAAAAAAAGGGCCCCAGGGCCCGAATAAAAATATCAGGGTGTTGGTCCTGACATAAGAGTCCAAGATTCAGCTTTAAAAATTTGCACTAAGAAGGTGAGAAATTTAGGAAGTGAAAAATGTTTAGCTCACAAAAAGATCAAGGGGCCCTGGGTCGGCCCTATGATTATCTGGGGGGCCCCAGTGTCTTATATGGAATGTAAAAATTTGAAAATGTCTAAATGGAACAGGTATCCCAAAAATGAAGATCGAAATTAATGGAAGCAATTTATTAACAATTTACTATCACAAAGACTAAAAGGGGCCCTAAAACGGGCCCCAAGAGTCCAAGGTCATAACTGAAGAGTAAGAAGGCGAAAATATCTAAAAAGAGAAAGGTACCTCAAAACGAAAAGATTAGATAATAAAAAAGAATATTGCCCAGTTAAACTGAAGGCATTGAGCTCACAGGCTACAAATACTAATTGCACATTAAAGCTTTATATTTTCAAGGGTTAATTCCGTTCGAAAAAAAAAATTAAGAAGGGGAAACAGCTCTCCCCTTTTCTCTTTTTTTATACTTAATCATTGAACCTCCTATACTATCAAAGACATGCTTTATCATATAAAAAATCTATATCCAAAATTCAGAGCAAATTAGATAATTCTTAATAAAAACCCATTTAGCATTTATATAATTTAAAAAGAGTTATCCCCCTCTTTTATACTTAACCATTAAACTTCCAAAACTATTCAGAGATTTGAACGAAATCTGAAAATTCTGCTTGAAAAACCCATTTATATAAATTAAGGGGGGGGGACATTAGAACTCCTGTTCCCCTTATTTATACTTATTCAATGAACACCTAATAAGAGTCATGGAATCGCCTCATCAGAATGATCCTAATCTAAATTTTGAACGAAAATTAATTCTGCATGAAAATCCCATTTATATCAACTAACGGGGGGGGGGGCATTAGAGCCCCTGTTCCCCCTATTTATACTTATTCAATGAACACCTAATAACAGTCACGGAATCGCCTCATCAGAATGATCCTAATCTAAATTTTGAACGAAAACTTAATTCTGCATGAAAATCCCATTTATATCAACTAACGGGGGGGGGGCATTGGAACCCCTGTTCCCCCTATTTATACTTATTCAATGAACACCTAATAACAGTCACGGAATCGCCTCATCAGAATGATCCTAATCTAAATTTTGAACGAAAACTTAATTCTGCATTAAAATCCCATTTATATCAACTAACGGGGGGGGGGGGGCATTAGAACCCCTGTTCCCCCTATTTATACTTATTCAATGAACAACTAATAACAGTCACTGAATCGCCTCATCAGAATGATCCTATTCTAAATTTTGAACGAAAACTTGATTCTGCATGAAAATCCCATTTATATCAACTAACGGGGGGGGGGCATTAGAACCCCTGTTCCCCCTATTTATACTTATTCAATGAACACCTAATAACAGTCACGGAATCGCCTCATCAGAATGATCCTAATCTAAATTTTGAAAACTTAATTCTGCATGAAAATCCCATTTATATCAACTAACGGGGGGGGGCATTAGAACCCCTGTTCCCCCTATTTATACTTAATCAATGAACACCTAATAACAGTCACGGAATCGCCTCATCAGAATGATCCTATTCTAAATTTTGAAAACTTAATTCTGCATGAAAATCCCATCTATATCAACTAACGGGGGGCATGAGCCCCCCGTTCCCCCTCTTATACATATCGAATGAACTCCAAAAACTAATCAGGGAAGCGCCTTGTCAGGATATACCTACATACAAAATTTCAAGTGGATCGGATATTTTTATCATGAGTTATCGCGTTACGTACATACATACAGAACGGACGGGCACATAAGCTCACAGGCTATCTATGATAGCCTGTGAGCTAAAAAGGAGTCAAGCTATTAACAATTTGGCGCATAAAAATTGTAAGGGGCCCAGAGCCCTGGCCCTTAAAATATTAAAAGTCTGAGCCCCAGGTGCATCAGGACCTGTCTTGGACTATCTTCACCTAAAATTTCAGTCTTCTATGTGCGGTAGATTTTGCTAACCATCGCAGTCACACTCACACACACATAAGCAGACATACACAAACAGAGCGTTTTGTTAACTTATTAGTATAGATAAGAAGAAAGATTTTCTAGAATTTTTTACATGCTTTTTATATTATTCAGTCGATTAGAAGTCCGTATTTTCTTCCTTATACTAGCTTCGGTGGGATCAGCAAACATGCTGGCGCGACATGATGACACATTCGACTCGACATTTTGTTGTCGGCTGTAGAACTCCTTTTGCATGCGAAGCATAAGGAGTCTATTGACAGACAAGCAAAAACATCTATTCTAACACTTTGATTTTTTTTTATTACTAACTTTTAGGTATGTGCTGGGCATTTTATAGGAACTTAGATTAGAAACTAAAATCGATAGTTTTTTTAACCATCAGTTTGGGGCCCCTCAGGCTTGGGGGCCCCGGGGCAGTGACCCGGCTGCCCCGGCGGTAGTTACGGCCCTGATTACTTAAAAATAAAAAGTTTTAGTAGGTGAAAAAAACTGTCTTCCATGAATCTTGAGCATAATCCAGTGAATATAGATTTCAAATTTTAGCAAAATTGGTCGGATAGTTTGCGAGGAAACGGCTTTAAAATTCGGATTTTTTCCATAAGATAAAACTCAGTCTTGTCTTCCTTTAAATACAATAAGCTCTCTGTAAAGCGGACTCTGTGTAAAACGGAAGTCTGTCTAAATCGGAAGAATTTTCAAGTCCCTGCAAATCCATAAACATAGAGTAAAGTTTGTCTAAAGCGGAATATTTTCTGCTAAGGAAAATTTTGTCTGTCCCGATCGATTTCTGCCTTAGACAGAGTTTTCTGTAATTTTATAATTAGCGTTATCCAACATTTACGGCAAAAATACTGTCATAAGACGAAAATATCGGTTTTTTAATTTCCCACTCAAAATTTATTTACAAGATATCGCTAAAGATGTGATAATTATAAATGTACGAAAAAGGTTTTCTACTATATCCATGCATTTTTAAATAAAGTCGTGGCTCGGGTCGTACTAAACGATTTTAGATGAACCCTGTCCAAACTGGTTGACCTGAGGCTAATTTGTTTTATTGCGAATGCAATTAAAACCACTGTAGGAAATTAGATGATCTTCCGAGAGAAAATCCCCGGACAGTACAAAATTTAAGAAAAATCCCATACAAAGGTCGGAAAAGTAGAAAGAAATAATGTGTATCAATTCATCTTAGCAAGAGACAGTTTTTCAGAGAAGCAGAAAATAGGCGAGACAGAATGTCGCCTTTTTGAAATTGCCGCTTCGGTGAAAATTCAAGAGTATCCCACGGTTCGGAAAACATATTGCAAGGCAAAAATGAAACTGGGATCGACGAATAAGAAAACAGCTTGTTAATGACATAAGGGAGGTAAGACTTAAATGGACAAAAAAAGTAACGGAGGTTTTTGGACGGGGGGGGGGGGTCGAGAAAAGATGAAAAAGAGAAGGGAGTCCAGTTCTGGAAGGGAGAGAAAGGTAAGGACACCTGCTTGGAGCAGAGTGGTTTTTCTCTCGAGGAAGTGACTTAAAATCAGCGGACCTGGCTGATCTTCAAGGAAGATGACTCCGGATATGGGAGCAAGAATAGTGTAGCTGAGTGGACACTCTTCGTGAAATTGTGAAAACGATTTATTTTAATCAAAGGAACTATTGATTGCATTTCTCCATCTGAGCAACTAAATGCTCGTAGTGAATTTTCAATAGACGAATTGACTAGAATCAAAGACTCTCAGACTCAGCCATTCATCTCAGTAATTTTATTTGAAATTGGAACCCTTTCATAGACTAATAACTCTTTGTTTGTGATAGTGATTTTGTGTAATCAAGACTCTTCTAGAACATATAATAAAATGTTTTTTGATTAATTCACACATGAATCACCGCCTCACCGAAGTACCCGCACCACGCTACCCGGTCTTCATTTGAAGGCATCACAAACTGGTGGCAGCACATCGATTTCAAATAAAGACTATTGTTAGATATAGCAGAGGAAATCTGAAACAGGCGTTCATCCAGAACGAAAAAAGAGTTCATCCCGAACGACAACAGGAGTTCATCCCGAGCGACAACAGGAGTTCATCCCGAGCGACAACAGTTCACCCCGAGCAACATCGGAGTTACGGAAGGCACAGCACCGAGGCTTAAGCAAGTGCGAGTGGGACAAATTCCGGGAGACAGTGTTCGGAGGGCTTAATACCGGACGAGAGCTGCGACACAGAAGGAACAAGCCAGACACATCGAACGGTCCAGCGGCGTGCCAGGCTGAGCGTGACAACCAGCGACGGCGGAAAAACGGGCAGACCATTCTTACTGTGATAGCAACGAGCGAAGTCCAGCAACAAAACAAGGTAAGCTGCATGTTTTGAGTGGCTTAGTATTACTGTATGAGTGCATTAATTCAAAAGTTAACATTTTGAGGTATAGAGAGTTTGCTTTGTTGATTAAAAGTAATATTTCAAAGAAAATAAAAATGAGGATTTAGTAAGATTAAGTAATTTAGGCAAATAAATATTGAGAAAATTCTAGTAAATAGTCTAGGGTAAGGAAATCATTTATTTTTTTCTCTTTGTTTCCAAAAGGAACAAGTTACCTAAAAATTAGTAAGTCTAGATAACATGTAAGAGAAAGAAAAAAAAGATACAGTCAGCAGTTGATGCTGGGCAAAGAGTGTAATACTTGCAAGATATTTTGTATTGAAAAATACTTAGAATTAGTATAAAAGAAAAATTTTTTTCTTGAAAAATATAGTCTGGACCGAATTAATACAGACATTTGATAAGGGTGCAAAGAGTGCTCAATGTTTGAGGGAGGTTTAAAAATAAAAACATAAGTATAGGTAGTGATGAGGTACTACGTATGAAATTAAATTTTTTCACTGTGCATATATGTGTATAGGGCATTAAAATCGGAGTGAAATTTTTGCATAAGAGTGATAATTTTCATAAAGAGTGAAAAAAAATAAGAAAGTGTCTATATGTTATTGCTAATTTATGTATTTACCTAAGGTTTATTTGTTTTATATGTAACCTTATTTAATTGGATAGTGTTCAAAAATTTGCATATGAAAGTACTTTAAAATTAAAATATTTTAGGAAATGAAGTAAAATCTAAAATTAGATATCAGCTGACAAAAGTATTAGTTTTTGTGTATTATTTAAATTATTTGGGGAGGAGTTAAAATAAGTAAATATGGCAAAGGTTACTTCACTGAAGTACTGCAGAAGAATTAATCTGGTACATTTAGCAGACGTGCTAGACGTAAAAATTGCAGAACATGACAAAATAGCGATAATTATCGAGAAAATACAAAGTTCGGATAGTTATGATGAGCAATTTGCGCTTACGCAAGTCGGATTCATAATAAAGGATAGGGAGGATCAGCTGGCTCAGGAAAAAGAGAGGGAAAGATTAGAAATGGAAAGAGAAGAAAAGCAGAAAGAAAGAGAGTTTTAGTTAGAACAAATTAGGTTTACGCAAAACGCGGACAGAAGAAGCTCCATTTCGAGTAATAGATCAGAAAGAGCGCCTAAAATTTCATTAAAGGGAATTATGCAAAATTTTGATCCAGAAAAGTCCGATATCACTTTATTTCTTAACTTATTTGAAAGACAAGCCGAGAGATCCGGGATAGAAAGCGACGATCTTGTGACACACTTGTTGGCATTACTGCCCATAGAAATCGCAGAATTAATATTACGCGAACAAAAAGAACTTGTGGACAACTTTGAGCATGTAAAATCAGTTTTATTGGCAAGATACAGACTTAGCCCAGAAGCGTATCGTCAAAAACTAAACAAACATGCGAAAAATCCAAACGGCCCTTGGAAAGATCTAATTTTCGAATTGAATAGCTTTCAAAACGGGTGGTTAAATGGTATAGGTATCACAAAATTTGAAGAGCTAAAGGACTTATTAATAACGGAACAAATTAAAAGGCGTGTGCCGGCGGAAATAAAGGAACACTTCATTGATTCGTGGGCGTTGTATAAAAATCCGGAAACTCTAGTGAAAGATCTGGACGGCTACGAAGCAATAAAAAGCGTACAAAAACGGACATGGAAAAATGGGTATTCGGCGGAAAAAAAGTTCGAAGGGTCGAGAGATGAGGAAAAAGAACCGGAAAAAAATCAGGAAATAAAACCAAATTGGCGAGAAAAAAATTATAAAGAGGACAAGCAGAGAACTTTCGAAAAAACGACGAAAAACACTTGTTTCGTTTGCGGAGATCCGAGCCACTGGAAGCGAAATTGCCCAGAAAATAAGAGAAATATAACAAACATTGCGAATGTTCATCACATTCAGGAGGAGACAAATTTCAAAGAGAATTTTAAACCTTATCTAGGTCAGGCGCATATAAATGGAAAAAAATGCACGACGCTAAGAGACACGGGAAGCCAGTATGATGTGATTCCCGAAAGGTTAATTAAACCCAATGAATTAGATGGTAGGGAAATTTACGTAAAACAATCGCTAATAAACGATGTAAGAAGGTTACCTACGGCGGACATTACATTAAATATCGAAGGGCTAGGAAGCTTAAAGGCGAAATTTATAGTGGCGGATAAAAGAACAGACTTGTCATATTATATTTTGGGTAACGACACTCAAAAAGAAATAGATAAAATTAAAAGAAACACTTCCCATAATAGATTCAAAACAAAACCAGAACTAAAATGCTCTTTTGCTGAGAGAAGAGGAGAAAAAGAGAATAGCTCCCAGTCAAATATGACAGGAAAGATTTCAGATGTGAATTCGAAGGGAAGGGGTGTAAAAAGGACGCAAGAAAATAAATACGTGAATTTCGGATTAGGAAAATCTTTGTTACGGAAGGAAATAAAAGAAAAAAAAGCAGACCAGACCAGACAATGGTTTAAAGAACGTTTTAAAAATCATAATTCGGGCTACTCAAACGGTAAAGTCAGGCAAAAGCCGCAAAATAAACAGAAGGAATTGGTAAACAACAAACACAAAGCGAGTAGATGGGGGAAATTGGGAAAGATGCCAGCAAAAACTGATCAGGCTAAAAGCGACAGAAAAATGGGATTCAACAGATACGTTAACAAAAGGGATGCATCGACGTGGGACAAAGGGTCAGGTTTAAAAGAGGATAAGTCATACGACCAAGCAAGTAGTACGATGCGAAAAAGAGTTAATGCTATAAGTACTGTGAAAGATTACTCGGAAAAAGTAGCGGGGAGAGTTGAAAATTCCCACAATCAGAGTAAAAATATTGTTAAATCCCCTGAAAAAATCAAAGAACAACAGCATGGCAGAGCGAATCCATGTATAAATACACTTGTCAAAGTTAAACTGTTGTAAAAATTGAACATGTTAAACTCTAGAATAAGCTAGGTGTAATATATTAATTCCTATTTTGTTTTTTTGTGTAAATATTAAAGTGCTAGATTTAGTATGTGGTTTATTTTTATAAAGTGTAAATTCTTAATGTGCCTAGAATGGTAGGGACAAAAGGCTAGGATAAGAATAATAAAAAAAGGTTCAAAAATAAAAGGTGGTTGAGGTAGTTTGCGAAGATAGACATTAACTTTGCAACCATATCATTATGCCATTAAATATAGGCCAGGCAAAGACATACCTCATGTCGACTATTTAAGTAGGAGTGAGTAAGTTTTTCTAAATGTATATAGTGTAAAATTCTCATAAAAAAATATTTGACTATAAGTGTAAAAGATATAGTAGGAAAGTTCAAAATTTTTTATGGATAGAAATAGTTAATTTCAGAGATGAATTTCTTTTGTGTGTGTGTATGTATCGAGCCACTCAGAATATGTGAGCTAACCTTTGATTTCCAGATATTCCGTCTTGCAGCCAGAATATCATTTTAAGGAGGGGGGTATTGTAGGAAATTAGATGATCTTCCGAGAGAAAACCCCCGGACAGTGCAAAATTTAAGAAAAATCCCATACAAAGGTCGGAAAAGTAGAAAGAAATAATGTGTATCAATTCATCTTAGCAAGAGACAGTTTTTCAGAGAAGCAGAAAATAGGCGAGACAGAATGTCGCCCTTTTGAAATTGCCGCTTCGGTGAAAATTCAAGAGTATCCCACGGTTCGGAAAACATATTGCAAGGCAAAAATGAAACTGGGATCGACGAATAAGAAAACATTAGTTAGTGGCATAAGGGAGGTAAGACTTAAATGGACAAAAAAAGTAACGGAGGTTTTTGGACGGGGGGGTCGAGAAAAGATGAAAAAGAGAAGGGAGTCCAGTTCTGGAAGGGAGAGAAAGGTAAGGACACCTGCTTGGAGCAGAGTGGTTTTTCTCTCGAGGAAGTGACTTAAAATCAGCGGACCTGGCTGATCTTCAAGGAAGATGACTCCGGATATGGGAGCAAGAATAGTGTAGCTGAGTGGACACTCTTCGTGAAATTGTGAAAACGATTTATTTTAATCAAAGGAACTATTGATTGCATTTCTCCATCTGAGCAACTAAATGCTCGTAGTGAATTTTCAATAGACGAATTGACTAGAATCAAAGACTCTCAGACTCAGCCATTCATCTCAGTAATTTTATTTGAAATTGGAACCCTTTCATAGACTAATAACTCTTTGTTTGTGATAGTGATTTTGTGTAATCAAGACTCTTCTAGAACATATAATAAAATGTTTTTTGATTAATTCACACATGAATCACCGCCTCACCGAAGTACCCGCACCACGCTACCCGGTCTTCATTTGAAGGCATCACAAACTGGTGGCAGCACATCGATTTCAAATAAAGACTATTGTTAGATATAGCAGAGGAAATCTGAAACAGGCGTTCATCCAGAACGAAAAAAGAGTTCATCCCGAACGACAACAGGAGTTCATCCCGAGCGACAACAGGAGTTCATCCCGAGCGACAACAGTTCACCCCGAGCAACATCGGAGTTACGGAAGGCACAGCACCGAGGCTTAAGCAAGTGCGAGTGGGACAAATTCCGGGAGACAGTGTTCGGAGGGCTTAATACCGGACGAGAGCTGCGACACAGAAGGAACAAGCCAGACACATCGAACGGTCCAGCGGCGTGCCAGGCTGAGCGTGACAACCAGCGACGGCGGAAAAACGGGCAGACCATTCTTACTGTGATAGCAACGAGCGAAGTCCAGCAACAAAACAAGGTAAGCTGCATGTTTTGAGTGGCTTAGTATTACTGTATGAGTGCATTAATTCAAAAGTTAACATTTTGAGGTATAGAGAGTTTGCTTTGTTGATTAAAAGTAATATTTCAAAGAAAATAAAAATGAGGATTTAGTAAGATTAAGTAATTTAGGCAAATAAATATTGAGAAAATTCTAGTAAATAGTCTAGGGTAAGGAAATCATTTATTTTTTTCTCTTTGTTTCCAAAAGGAACAAGTTACCTAAAAATTAGTAAGTCTAGATAACATGTAAGAGAAAGAAAAAAAGATACAGTCAGCAGTTGATGCTGGGCAAAGAGTGTAATACTTGCAAGATATTTTGTATTGAAAAATACTTAGAATTAGTATAAAAGAAAAATTTTTTTCTTGAAAAATATAGTCTGGACCGAATTAATATAGACATTTGATAAGGGTGCAAAGAGTGCTCAATGTTTGAGGGAGGTTTAAAAATAAAAACATAAGTATAGGTAGTGATGAGGTACTACGTATGAAATTAAATTTTTTCACTGTGCATATATGTGTATAGGGCATTAAAATCGGAGTGAAATTTTTGCATAAGAGTGATAATTTTCATAAAGAGTGAAAAAAAATAAGAAAGTGTCTATATGTTATTGCTAATTTATGTATTTACCTAAGGTTTATTTGTTTTATATGTAACCTTATTTAATTGGATAGTGTTCAAAAATTTGCATATGAAAGTACTTTAAAATTAAAATATTTTAGGAAATGAAGTAAAATCTAAAATTAGATATCAGCTGACAAAAGTATTAGTTTTTGTGTATTATTTAAATTATTTGGGGAGGAGTTAAAATAAGTAAATATGGCAAAGGTTACTTCACTGAAGTACTGCAGAAGAATTAATCTGGTACATTTAGCAGACGTGCTAGACGTAAAAATTGCAGAACATGACAAAATAGCGATAATTATCGAGAAAATACAAAGTTCGGATAGTTATGATGAGCAATTTGCGCTTACGCAAGTCGGATTCATAATAAAGGATAGGGAGGATCAGCTGGCTCAGGAAAAAGAGAGGGAAAGATTAGAAATGGAAAGAGAAGAAAAGCAGAAAGAAAGAGAGTTTTAGTTAGAACAAATTAGGTTTACGCAAAACGCGGACAGAAGAAGCTCCATTTCGAGTAATAGATCAGAAAGAGCGCCTAAAATTTCATTAAAGGGAATTATGCAAAATTTTGATCCAGAAAAGTCCGATATCACTTTATTTCTTAACTTATTTGAAAGACAAGCCGAGAGATCCGGGATAGAAAGCGACGATCTTGTGACACACTTGTTGGCATTACTGCCCATAGAAATCGCAGAATTAATATTACGCGAACAAAAAGAACTTGTGGACAACTTTGAGCATGTAAAATCAGTTTTATTGGCAAGATACAGACTTAGCCCAGAAGCGTATCGTCAAAAACTAAACAAACATGCGAAAAATCCAAACGGCCCTTGGAAAGATCTAATTTTCGAATTGAATAGCTTTCAAAACGGGTGGTTAAATGGTATAGGTATCACAAAATTTGAAGAGCTAAAGGACTTATTAATAACGGAACAAATTAAAAGGCGTGTGCCGGCGGAAATAAAGGAACACTTCATTGATTCGTGGGCGTTGTATAAAAATCCGGAAACTCTAGTGAAAGATCTGGACGGCTACGAAGCAATAAAAAGCGTACAAAAACGGACATGGAAAAATGGGTATTCGGCGGAAAAAAAGTTCGAAGGGTCGAGAGATGAGGAAAAAGAACCGGAAAAAAATCAGGAAATAAAACCAAATTGGCGAGAAAAAAATTATAAAGAGGACAAGCAGAGAACTTTCGAAAAAACGACGAAAAACACTTGTTTCGTTTGCGGAGATCCGAGCCACTGGAAGCGAAATTGCCCAGAAAATAAGAGAAATATAACAAACATTGCGAATGTTCATCACATTCAGGAGGAGACAAATTTCAAAGAGAATTTTAAACCTTATCTAGGTCAGGCGCATATAAATGGAAAAAAATGCACGACGCTAAGAGACACGGGAAGCCAGTATGATGTGATTCCCGAAAGGTTAATTAAACCCAATGAATTAGATGGTAGGGAAATTTACGTAAAACAATCGCTAATAAACGATGTAAGAAGGTTACCTACGGCGGACATTACATTAAATATCGAAGGGCTAGGAAGCTTAAAGGCGAAATTTATAGTGGCGGATAAAAGAACAGACTTGTCATATTATATTTTGGGTAACGACACTCAAAAAGAAATAGATAAAATTAAAAGAAACACTTCCCATAATAGATTCAAAACAAAACCAGAACTAAAATGCTCTTTTGCTGAGAGAAGAGGAGAAAAAGAGAATAGCTCCCAGTCAAATATGACAGGAAAGATTTCAGATGTGAATTCGAAGGGAAGGGGTGTAAAAAGGACGCAAGAAAATAAATACGTGAATTTCGGATTAGGAAAATCTTTGTTACGGAAGGAAATAAAAGAAAAAAAAGCAGACCAGACCAGACAATGGTTTAAAGAACGTTTTAAAAATCATAATTCGGGCTACTCAAACGGTAAAGTCAGGCAAAAGCCGCAAAATAAACAGAAGGAATTGGTAAACAACAAACACAAAGCGAGTAGATGGGGGAAATTGGAAAAGATGCCAGCAAAAACTGATCAGGCTAAAAGCGACAGAAAAATGGGATTCAACAGATACGTTAACAAAAGGGATGCATCGACGTGGGACAAAGGGTCAGGTTTAAAAGAGGATAAGTCATACGACCAAGCAAGTAGTACGATGCGAAAAAGAGTTAATGCTATAAGTACTGTGAAAGATTACTCGGAAAAAGTAGCGGGGAGAGTTGAAAATTCCCACAATCAGAGTAAAAATATTGTTAAATCCCCTGAAAAAATCAAAGAACAACAGCATGGCAGAGCGAATCCATGTATAAATACACTTGTCAAAGTTAAACTGTTGTAAAAATTGAACATGTTAAACTCTAGAATAAGCTAGGTGTAATATATTAATTCCTATTTTGTTTTTTTGTGTAAATATTAAAGTGCTAGATTTAGTATGTGGTTTATTTTTATAAAGTGTAAATTCTTAATGTGCCTAGAATGGTAGGGACAAAAGGCTAGGATAAGAATAATAAAAAAAGGTTTAAAAATAAAAGGTGGTTGAGGTAGTTTGCGAAGATAGACATTAACTTTGCAACCATATCATTATGCCATTAAATATAGGCCAGGCAAAGACATACCTCATGTCGACTATTTAAGTAGGAGTGAGTAAGTTTTTCTAAATGTATATAGTGTAAAATTCTCATAAAAAAATATTTGACTATAAGTGTAAAAGATATAGTAGGAAAGTTCAAAATTTTTTATGGATAGAAATAGTTAATTTCAGAGATGAATTTCTTTTGTGTGTGTGTATGTATCGAGCCACTCAGAATATGTGAGCTAACCTTTGATTTCCAGATATTCCGTCTTGCAGCCAGAATATCATTTTAAGGAGGGGGGTATTGTAGGAAATTAGATGATCTTCCGAGAGAAAACCCCCGGACAGTGCAAAATTTAAGAAAAATCCCATACAAAGGTCGGAAAAGTAGAAAGAAATAATGTGTATCAATTCATCTTAGCAAGAGACAGTTTTTCAGAGAAGCAGAAAATAGGCGAGACAGAATGTCGCCCTTTTGAAATTGCCGCTTCGGTGAAAATTCAAGAGTATCCCACGGTTCGGAAAACATATTGCAAGGCAAAAATGAAACTGGGATCGACGAATAAGAAAACATTAGTTAGTGGCATAAGGGAGGTAAGACTTAAATGGACAAAAAAAGTAACGGAGGTTTTTGGACGGGGGGGTCGAGAAAAGATGAAAAAGAGAAGGGAGTCCAGTTCTGGAAGGGAGAGAAAGGTAAGGACACCTGCTTGGAGCAGAGTGGTTTTTCTCTCGAGGAAGTGACTTAAAATCAGCGGACCTGGCTGATCTTCAAGGAAGATGACTCCGGATATGGGAGCAAGAATAGTGTAGCTGAGTGGACACTCGTCGTGAAATTGTGAAAACGATTTATTTTAATCAAAGGAACTATTGATTGCATTTCTCCATCTGAGCAACTAAATGCTCGTAGTGAATTTTCAATAGACGAATTGACTAGAATCAAAGACTCGCAGACTCAGCCATTCATCTCAGTAATTTTATTTGAAATTGGAACCCTTTCATAGACTAATAACTCTTTGTTTGTGATAGTGATTTTGTGTAATCAAGATTCTTCTAGAACATATAATAAAATGTTTTTTGATTAATTCACACATGAGTCACCGCCTCACCGAAGTACCCGCACCACGCTACCCGGTCTTCATTTGAAGGCATCACACCACCTATTTTAGGTTCGGCTGGTCAGTTTTGGGTTGAGTTTCGATTCTTTTGGTTTGATCTGATTTTTCTAAAGAGAATTCTGAAATTTTCTCCATTGATAATAAATAAATAAATATAAAGAAACTTTCATTTAACGAAGTTTCAATGTTACACCTAAACACTTCGTTATGAAGGAAATTCGTTAAATAGAAATCAACTCAAATTCACGAAATTTGTATAATAAAATACATATAAAATAATATATATATATATATAATGGAAATATTAGAAAAATACATTTTAATTCAAGAGGTATTTTTTAAATGTAATGCAGGCATATGAGAAAAAATAACTAGAATAATATCTAAAAAAGAAACACATAATAAAGAGAGGTAAACAAAAACTGAACGTACAGTTCAGCAGGTTCTCGTTCTTTATTGCATTTACCGGTAACCTATAGTTATGAACTCAAATTTTTAAACTGGTTATGGATGATTGGAATATGGAGTGTGTTAAAAATGCCTCCTTTTCCGTGATTGATTTTAAGCCACCAGTAAAGCTCAGTCCACATTTCAGTGAACAAAAAATTAGGTAATTTCATGGGCTTTACAGATCATCTGATTCATTACTTTTCTACGCACGTTTTTAGATTGGAAATATTTGTCAATTTTTACTGTAACATTTTTTAGATTGAGCTCTACTTTTCTCTCTGGTTAAACCAGTTTTTCATACGATAAGAATACATTTTTCGTAATATGAAGACTAATTATTTTTTATGTTAATGGTGTCCAAACTCAATGTTTATCTGAAAATTTCGTTAAATAGAAAACTTCTTTAAATAGGGACCTCGTTAACCCTTTGAGCTCTGGTGGTAGAATTTTCTATCACATTTTTCCACAATTCCGAAATGTCACAACGGCACCAGAAAATTCAGTCAAATTTTCTTGAAAAAGATTTAATGCATTTTTTTTCCGTGTATATCATTAAGTGTTTTTTTTTCTTTGCAAAATACTGGTGCCAATGTGACATTTGGAATTTTGTAAAAATTTACCCACCAGAGCTCAAAGGGTTAAAGGAAATTTCTACAGTATTTAGACATTAATGACTGTATATGACGACCTCAGAAGCCAAGGGGTACACGTACCAAAAATTTGATTTGGAGGAAATTGAGTTTAAAAATAATTGACGTTAAATTTGAACACCAATAATAATTGACTGAACCGAAATAAGAAACTGACACTTGTTTCACAGTGATCTTTGAACTCTTTCAATAACTGTAAAAAAAGTAGACTATTTTTTTTTAATTTATAATTAATCAGTATTGATTATTATTCTGCAAAAATATACTTTTGCAGATAAACTTTTTTTGAGATAAACTATAGTTTATCTCTAAAACAGAACTCATATTTAGAAAATCAATTATATTTCTTTATCTGAAAAGAAATAAGTATATTTCCAGGTCGTCTGTGCACTTAGTTAATTTTTTTTCAATTCTGTCATTTATACCCCTTGGCTTCTGGGGTCCTCATATGTGTTCGTTTTTATATAAAAAAAAAATTAAAAATAAAATTTTAAACTACTTCTCTATAATTATATTAAAATGTGGATATTTCTTTTAATTTGCGTGAATTCGGGTTGAAATGTGCCGCATTCTTCTCAAATTTCGGATATGAGATAAAATATTTCATTCATTTTTCTCCTTTTGTGTTTCTTCATCATATTAGTATATTAAAAGTGGTAAAACTTCAATGTACATTTCTATATTGGCTTGTTTTTTGTTTTTTTTTTTTTTTAATTGAAGTTCTTTTTAGCGTCTTTCATAAAACTAAGGGTAAAATTTACAATTATATAAAAACAAAATGCTAAATAAATAAATAAATACTCTCTTAAAACCGCAGCCACAAAATGACTCAAGTTGAGTCGAAATTCACTCATCTCACGATTTGAAAGGCAGCTTCTCGAAAAGAGTTGAAAAAGCTCGAGTAAGCGAGTTGTTTGTGAGCAATTTAAATCAAGATGAGTAGTTTAAAAAAAGCAATTGAAATCAAGACGAATAAAACGTTTGACAAAGAATTCATTCACATCCAATAAATTACAGCTCTTTCCTGAGAAGCCAAATCCACTCTTTCCTTCTTTTTTTTTTTTTTTTTTTTTTTTTTTTTTTTTTTTTTTAATTGTTGGTGTGCAGCTTGAAAAAGATGAGGGACTATATCCATTTATACACTGATTAGCGTAAATATAAAATACACAATATGACACTTACTACTGTATTTAGATACAACTCCTCATTTTTTTGTTTCATTTTGGGAACAACGGATTTTAAGTTTATTCTATCGACGATCATTTTTAGAATTTTCAAGCTATGTTTTCTAGACTTTCACAAAAGTTGCTCTATACATTTAGCTAATACAATATGCAAATGAAATTTCGATAGTGTTCTCGCATGCACAATGAAAAATTATTTAGTATATCTGCTCATTTTTCATACAATTTTTATTATTTTTTAATTCTGATTACAGGATATTGTGTTCAATGTTGTTTGTCATATTTTCGAAAAAGAGCATTATTCTACATTAAGGACTCTGCAAATTATAAACAAAAAACTAAAATAAAATTTGGGACTGTTTTTATATATAAAAAAAATAAGGTACTACTCTGTTATCCCGTCGACCAATTTCGCCAAATTATACAAATCGCCAAACTAATAGCCAAATTATGCATATTGACATAATTTTTATTTTAAATAACGAAAAAACAAATAATTAGTAGAATATTAATAAAAATACAAAGTCGATATAAAAATCCCTTAATGACATTTTAAACACGTGCATATCGTATCTAATGTCATTGAATGTGACTTCACGATCATCCATTATTGGCATTTAATCTCAAAATTTGGTGATAATTTTTCGGTCGACGGGATAACCTAGTAGTACCAAAAAAAAATAATAATCTCTCTACGAGTATACATGCTATCCTCATAAAAATGATCACAGTTTATTAAAATAAGCCATTTAATCTTAATCTACAATTTGAACATTTTTGCTACTTTAGTTTTGACAGGGTTATCCAAAAGATATTCGTTCTTTTTCGATTTGTTGACGGTCCCCTATGCAGTTTCGGGAAAAAATCTTCACGGAAAAGTATGACCGGTACTATTATGTTTACAAACAACGAGTTTCAGGATAATTTCTCATGTATTTTTTTTTAGATATTTAACAAAATGTGTAAAATCGGAAGTGACCGGTCTCCTTTGGTCATATACAGTATGTATATAAATCTTCTGCAAAACATATTCCCATCTGTGGGAGAACAAAGAGTTTTAAAAAAATTTCTTTTCTTTTATTAACAAGATATCTTTTTCAGTTGTCCCAACAAAATTGTCTATCTTTTTGATAGAATTATTATTTTTTTTTTCTGAAAAACATTTAACAAATATATCAAAAAGATATTGTCAAATACTCATATTTTAAAAAGATGTTCAAAGAATAATACTCTTAACTTCAAAATCTTGATTAAAATTGCAAACCGGGCGATGCCGGAAAATCCACTTGTAGAATTTTAATACCAAAGAGATTTCTGATAAAGAAAAAAAAAATACTATCTTTTCTAAAAAAAATTAATCGATGCGATGCGATATTCCGCTGCTCTCTATGGCTGCATCTAAATCAACCTTCAACCCTTGCACGTGATAGAAATGATATATTAAAGTTATCAGAATATTTACTTTAGATAGTGTCATCGCGATAAATTTTTTTCAGTCGAGTTTATCAACTTATTTGCAGCCTAAAACAGATTTTCAACGATTTTGTTGAACTTATGGAAAGTAAAAAAACAAGGAGTTTAATTTGCTGTCGTGTATAATAGATAAAGAGCTGTAAAAAAATAAACGTTTTATATTTTTGGGTACGACTTATCTTATTCCTTTGCTGAAGCACTATAAACCTAAATAAGATAAATTTGTATCACAAAAGTGGTTGTTTTGCAACTTTTGACCATGAAAATGAAAAAGAAATGTCATACGTCGAACTTAGATTATACTAGTCTCTTCAATTTTAACACGCTCACACTTCTGAATCGGGCGGATTACCCATTAGGCTGAGTAGGATGAAGCAGTGGCGTAACAAGCGGTCCGCCCCGGTTGTCACCCTCTAAGGGGTGACACCCAATCTCTTTTTGTAAATCTATATACCTAATGTTAAAAGATTTTGGAAAATAACTATGAAATAAAATGAAAATTCTAGCGCACAACGCAACAGAGTTAATTTTCTTTTCTTTGAGAATGTGAAATTTTTCCAAATAAGATATGCACCAGAGTACAAAAATCAACCTACTCAACTTATGGGTAGCGAAAACAAACTTTAAAAGAAATACTTTTCTTCTACATAAAGACACCGAATTGACTTATTCGGTGTCTTTATGTAGTACTTAGTCCATAATCCAAGGACTGAGTGATGTGTCACTCGTGTGGTTTTTTTATACAGGAGGACAAAAGGTAAATAAGTAATAGTGAGGCCATTTGTTGTAATAACGTAGAATTGTGATTGAAAATAATTGACGGATAGAGCGGCGTGGGAGGGACGCCCTGGTAAGTTGGGTCAATACCATTTACATCCTCTCCGAGGTCACCCATTCTAGCTACGCCACTGGGATGAAGACTGGGGGGCCAGAAAGAAAGAAAACCCTGATATTTAGATTTTCTTTCCGTTTTTAACACTTTTCAACTAATGAATTCCGTTAGTCTGTCTGGCGCCTGGTTTCGGTTCCACATTCTCTTCTTCCTAAATTGCTGTCATCAAGATATCCTGTGGTCTGTCAATTAAATATGCGGCTCTGAGCACATCGAAAAACAGAATGAAGAGAGAAAAACATAATAAAGACTAAAAAAAAAAAAGAAGAAGAAGAAGCGGAACTACGAATCTATCAATACTTACAATTTTATCTCACTTATACGCGAAATGGCTATTAAAATCGCCCCATTCAAAATACACATAACTTATAAATAACACATAGTTAGAGTTCATTTAAATATTTTGTAGACTAAACATGACATTTCAAGTAAATTCAGCTAAAATAAATTAAGTTTTACATTTTAAAAATTTTTGCTAAAAAAGTTTAAATACCGGCAATTCGGCATTGGAGCAAAACTTCAAGTCATTTACAACAAAAGAAGGAGTTGCCCAAAAAATCGCAATTTTTTTTTTTTTTTTTTTGTAAACTTAGTGTTTTCAAAGGCAAATTTTCCGCACTATCCATCATCGAAAATTGAAAAAAAAGTTTTCTTCAGACCCGCCTTACTGTTTAGACCAGTCAATGATGGCAACCTTTTAACGTAAGCGTACCTTTTTTTTTTTTTTTTTTCGAAAAATAGTTTACATGACCACGACCTGCCAATTGCACAACAAATTTAATGACTACAAAAATAACTAACCAAAATTATCTGCATACATATTAACATATCTGCATATCCACTACAATATTTACAATAAATAAATAAATAAATAAATAAATAAAATAATAATAATAATAATAATAATAATAATGCGATTAAATGCAATTTGAGTTGTTTGGATCTTGGATGAAAATTAATATCAGATTTATACTTAGTTATTTTAGAAAAATTATTTTTATTCCATTGCCTTATAATATATATATTTACTCATTTTCAAAAAGCATCGCAAGCATAGATAGATGAAAAAATCTTAAAATCACTAATGCCAGCATCTTTAATTATCTCTGAAATTAAATTCAAAGTTACCATAATTTTATTATTGGCATTTTTAATTGTAATGCCACATTTGGATTCTTTCTTTTTTGATAGTTTCCTAACCTTGTCTTTATTGATGAATATTTATGCCCATACTGAACTAGATTAGACTTTAACGAGCCGCATTCAAATTCTCTAGTTTCCAGTCAATCAAATTAGACAAAATCATCCTGTCTAAATTTGTACAATCGTGGGAAAAAATGTAAACATATCTTACTAACTCCTCAACAAATTATCGTAGAAGAAAGTTACTGATACCAAACGATTGGTAATTAATGTTCATATTCACCATCTACCTCAACCTAAAAAACCTCGATCGAACGTTCAAATGAAATTCACGATAACATTTAATTGGACATTATCGAAGGGAGGTCCAATCAGCATTAAAAGTGAATACCGTTCGAGCGTCCGACCGGGGTTTTCGGTATAACTCAGGGTCGAAGTAGTTGGTGAATAAGAGCGTTAGTCTATTTTTAAATGATGTCTATAAAATTGACTTTAGGAGGCCATCTACATATTAAAACGAATCCTAACTTTTTTTTTTTTTTCAATAGCAATAGCTAATTTTAACAGCATAAATGAACTCTACATTCTTTAATCAGCCTAAAAACAAATTTTCATAAAATTCGTACGATAAGTTTCTGAGAAATTAATTATTTTAAAACGAGCGTATTTTAGGGGATGTGTCGAGACTGAAGTTCGGTACTCGATTGTTGACCTAGGGAGCTCTCTTCTTGATCAAGGCTTCTTAGGCACCACTCAATCAGTCATTGAATATCGCTAGATTACAGGAAAGCATAAGAAGTTTCAAAATATCTAGTCACTTCTATAGTACATACAATCTTCCCTTTATCTACCGACGGTACTTGAAAGTACCATTAAAATAACTTATTATAAAATTCTTTTAATACGTCAGTTAGTTGTAATACTGTTTTGAATGAATTACAGATATATTACTTTATCTTGTTCCAAAAGCATTATCGGTTACGCAAAACAAAAATATTTTTAAAAGGATTATTTGTTTTGCCTTTGCATCTTTTCAGCTTTCTTGGCGCTGGGGGAGGGGGATGGGGATTTTTCAATGCGGAATTATTTCTATATTTATATTCTGAGATCATTATATTTGTACATTTTATAAGTCTACAAAATACTAAGAAAATAATTAAAAATAAAAGATTTGAGTGGAGTTATAAAAATTTGTACAAAATCCTTGCAAATTCAAATTTAATTAATCCTTCTAAATCCTTCACTCCTTCTGAAATCCTTCAAATATTTATTAAATGATTATGTAGATCTTTTAATTTAGTTTAAACAATTTGCATAAAATGTTTTAGAATGTAAAATTTTCATGAATTCATAATGCGGTAGATAAAGGGTGAACCAATCATTTTGCCGTTTTTCTAAGCATAATTTGAAAACTACTTTGTAGAAAATTTGAAATTTTGGATTTCCATAAAACAGGACTTAATAAATCTAAATCCATCAAAGAAAATGCAGGTTGCAATTCAGAATTTTTTCGAATATTAATTTAATAATTCATATCATAAAATTATAAAAAATGCAAATTCTACGTATTTATTTTTGAGTATTTTAGTATTATTGCTATATAAAAAATTGGCGCATTAAAAGTATAATTTCAGAAGATATTAATAAAAATATGAAAATATAATTTAACATTAGAAGCATAAAAATTTGAATGTTTATAATTCAAAAACTTATCATTCAAATGATGGTGTCCAGACATAGTGTGCATCGGAGATTTCAAATATCTTGTTTTAATAAGATATTTTACTAGGGTATTGCTACTGAAAAAAAAAAAATGAAATTTGAATTAGTTTTAATATGTTGATGTCTCCCTAAGCATTATGTACATCATTTAAAAGTAGACTCTATTTCCAATCTTTCAATACCCGTAATTTTCTTTCTACGATAATTTGTTGGGAATTAGTAGAGAGTGTTTACATTTTTTTTTTCTCCACGACTGTACATTCTCATTGTACTTGGATTTAAAGTTTAAATCAACGCCGTGCCGAAATTTTACTTGCTCGTGGCAAAACTGACACGCGTGCCATGGGTTCGCCGTTTCTGGTCAAGGTGTTACACATTATACGTGACCAACAATTCCTCACAGTTAAATTTTAACATTGTAGAATTCATCCCAGAGATCTGCACGGGGCGGGCCTCGGCCCGAAGCTCGGGCCTGACCTTCCGGTTCGGGCCGATTTTTATTAACAATATTCGAGCAGGACCGGGCTCGGGCTTTACTTTTTTTCTAAAGACTCGGGCTGGGCCTAGTCACTAATCTTTCCGGGCCGGGCCTTACTTTTTTCCTGGAAGATTAAGCCGGTCCTAACTTATTTTTTCCATTCGAAACCATGACTGATTTCATTCTTTCTAGTCTTCACGGACCAAGATATTCAGTCCCTGTTGAAACATCCCGAATGAAAACCATTTTCTTGACGTGGCCAAGTCTGTTCAAAAATCAGTAAAATTTGGCTTGGTCCAAAAATTTTTGCCATGAAAGCATAATCTTTTAAATCGCCGTTATTACTACAATTAAACATCAATATTTATAATTATTATTATTATTTTTTTAAGAAACATAGATTTCTAGACTTATTAAAATAGAAGTAAACGCATGAAAAAAGAACCTGCCGAAGACGGAATCTTTTTTTTTAACTGAAAATTAGGGGAGAAAAAATAAGCTTCTTTTAAACTGTTCATCCATGCAATAGAAATGCAATAATTCCAGAAAAAAAAAAATATGTTATACATTTACAGCTATTAAGAAGGGAACTTGTCTATAGCGTGTTTTTTTTTTCTTTCCAATGCAATACTTCTTATAAGATTTTACTTTTACCATATACCTTTTTTTAGATTTCTATGTCTCCATTACATGGAATATTGATTAATAATATTAATCGCAACTGAAACATTTACATGCAACAAAGGTTTCATTAAGAACAAAATATCTCAGTTTACGGCACTTCTGCATAAATAATGGTTATAAACATGGAAAAAAAAATATTTTGCCGTAAGAATAAAAATCAATGTTCTGTAGAAATTCAGTCGGGCCGGGCCAGGTTCGGGCCAAAATTTTAACATTTTTTCGGGCCGGGCTTGGGACGTGTTTTTAGCTATTATATCGGGCCGGGCCGATAAATTCTTCTCTACGGGTCGGGCCGAGCCCGTACCAAATTTTTAACTTTTATAACGGGCCGGGCCAAATTTATTAGTTTATGGATCGGGCAGGGCTCGGGCCTGGTAATTTCGGCCCGTGCAGATTTCTAACTCATCGTATACAATTTCTTTTTCACTGCTATCTCTCTCCTTTCATGAAACAGGAAATAATTAAAAAAATCTTTTGCGCGCACAACAACATTTTAATCAAGTGACTGACAACGAACGCTACATTGAATCAGGAAATGATATTTTCAGCTCTTTTCAACTGACTCAAATAAAAAGTAAGAAATAAAAATCATGCGTTACGCGTATACAGATTATGAAACATTTTCCAACACTTGCAAAATACTATATTGAAGCTTCACTATTTTTAAAGTATAAACAAGTCTGAAATCGCACATCAAACGTAGCAAATGCGATGCATTCGTACTATAATGTTCTGTGTGTTCCTGTAAATACTAACTATTTTCTATTATACAGGAAGTAACCTTTAGTAAACTTCCGCAAAATATATCAATTTCATAAAATGTGAAATAGTTTAATATGATTAAAATGCCTCCCCTCCCTAAATAATATTCCTCCTATACCATTACGTATTGAAATAGTTTTGTGTGGACCTGTAAATTAATAACAAATATTATTTTCATAACACATTGTACATAATGCTTATTTTAGTATATACTTCATAGATGCATATCACTTTTACTATGTTCAAAAAAGTGGAACATCATTAAAAAGTACTTGAAATTATTTTTTCCATCGGCCGTGATGTAACAGAATACTTTTGATTGTCCCTGTAATTAAACTATGCATCCGGTTTTCATAAAATTTGAAATGACTCGACAAAATTGTGCAAAAATTACTATCTATTTCAAATTTTGAAGGATTGGATTGGATAGTTTTTTCGTTGTTATATGCTGAAGGACAGGCGGGCACACTGACGGACTGAACGACGCCTATAGGTGCTACGTATTTATATAATTACGAACGCACCTAAAACTATGGTATCTAATTAAACAATTTAACGTATAAAATAAAAATTTTATACGGTCCCCGAAGGATAAAATTTCCAATTAGGAAAATTTTCTTATTCATTCCTGAATTAAACAAAAAAATTTCTTCTCGATATCTAAGATATTAAAATCCAAAATTCGTAACTTACGCCACTTAACCCTGCCTCTGAGCGACGAGTTCTAGACACATTTTCCCCAAACAATGTTTCTTTCCTGTATCATTACGTAATGGAATATTTTTGTGTGGCCCTGTAAATTAATAAAAAAAAATGTTCTTTGCAAGACACACAGTACAGATACAGAGTGCATATTTTAGTATGGATTTCATTGATGCATATCAATTTTATTATGTTCGAAAAAGTGTAACATAGTTAAAATGTACTTGAAAATATTTTTTTCCCCATTGGCCGTAATGTACCGGAATACTTTTGATTGTTCATGTAATTAAATTATACATCCGATTTTTATAAAATTTGAAATTACTCGAAAAAATTGTGCAAAAATTATATATTTTAAATTTCAAATGAATTTAAAATATATAATTTTTGCATTCCCTATTGTAAAATAGTGATCATTCACAAATTATACTTTAATAAAAATCGATTTAAGAAAAGCCTTTCCTTTGAGCGTAAAATAGCAGCCTATAGGTTCTACGTTAAACGTGTTTTCAAAATATGCTTGTGATCTGTACTAGAGGTCTGCACGGGTCGAAATATCCAGATCTAGTCCCGAACCGACCCACAGTCGAAAAAATTCGGTCCGGCTTGGAAAAAAAGTTAAAATCATAGCCCGGCTCGGCTTTGAATTTCTCTATAGATTTTTACCACTAGATGGTTAAAAATTGTTTCGTAAGGAGGAGTTCTGACCAAAAACATTTATTATAACTTTTCGGTTTTCATATTTATAATTTTCATTAAAGAAGCGCCAAAAAGCTATGATATATTTATTTTATCAATGAATCTTTATTTATATGTAAATGTTTCATTTTTTCTTTACTATTGCTAATCCATATTTCTAGTGTTGGAAACTTTGAAAAATGCTATACTGTAAAACCTTTTGATGCGGAATCAAATAGGTTATAGACGACTTCCCTTCTTAACAGATGTAAATATAGTATATTTTTCTCTCAGGTATTATTACATTCGAATTTAGGAAAAAAGGTCAACGGAAAAATAGGCAACGGAAAAAACGTCAACGGAAAAAAAGGCAACGGAAAAAACGTCAACGGAAAAAAGGGCAACGGAAAAAAGGTCAACAGATAAAAACGGCAACAGTAAATAATAGTAATAAATGTCAGTTCTTCAATAAATCGAAAGTTGATATACATTAGTTATTAAGGGATGTATCTTAAGTTATAGAATACCGATTCTATGTTTCAAGTAAGCATACAAGTGTATCGGTTATTTCAACTCGATTGATGAATAGCTTACGTATAAAAACAGCGACTTTCATATCTTTATGCAAACTTTGACCAAGGACATTCTTTGGAGTGAGAAAAAAGTTTAAAACAGGCAATGAAAAAAAATGGTACAAATACATTTTAAATGGGGTGGAAAAAATGGCAAAAAAAAATTTTTTTTTGTTCTCTTCATATTTAATTATGTTATTAGAATGTTAAACGGGATAACAGAAAATGAGTCGAAATGTGGAGATTTGGCACAAAAAAACTCAATTTTGGATACAGCAGCATAAATCATTTAAATTAAAATTTAAAAAATAAGGAAATTTGTTATGGTGATTCTATTGATTATAGTAATAATAATAAAATAATAATAATAATTGAATAAAAAATTGTATGTATAAACATATTATTTCATTTTTCGACAAGTGAATTGCATTTTGTTATAAGGTTGTGCTTTCTCACGATGACCTTTATCAGGCTTTCGCGTGCGAAAATTCTGTCGAAAACACCATTTTGGACCGCATTTTCTGGAAGGCCACCTGCATTTATCGAAAAATGAATACATTATTCGACTTTATGGTTTCTAAATAAGTCCCCCCTTGTCAAATCCGCCCCACCAGTGGCTAAGAGGTTGTGCTCTCGAAGCTGGTAGACGGGAGGTGCTGGATTCGAACCCAATCGCATTCGTCGGCCAAATCGTTCGGAGTTTTCCATGATTTTCTTCTAACCTTGGGTAACCTTGCGTAAATACAGTTAGAAAGACCTCCACGGAGGGCTCTCCTACAAGGGCCTATATACCCCGGGCAGATAATCGGAAGTAACAACAATAACAATTCTTGCCATTTCCAAATCGGTAAACGAAAAAAGTGCCTGGAAAAAAAAAGACCGGTAAAAACATGAGCATATATAAATATAATGTAATAATATTAATAATAATAATGATAATTGAATCATAGATTAATATTTTATTATATTTATATAATTTTATAAATTTACTTATAATTATATATTTTATATTTTTTAATATTATTTAAAATAATTATTATATTTAATATTTATATGCTATATTATTATTACTGCATTATTATTATTAATATTTATTATATTTTATATTTAATTTTTTATACTTATATATTATAATATATATGATATACAGCATAACACATAATAATTAATATAATAACATAATAAAAATATATAATAAAATATAAATATAAATTAAACATAAAATTATTAATGAATAATTAATTAATATTTAAATATTATTAATTATTATTTAAATATTATTAATTATTATTTAAATATTATTAATTATTAAATATTATAAATTTTTATTCCTTTCTTATTCTTCTTCTACAAGTATTATCGAAAAATGAAAACATTATTCGACTTTATGGTTTCTAAATAAGACCCCCTCGTCAAATCCGCCCCACCAGTGGCTAAGAGGTTGTGCTCTCGAAGCTGGAAGACGGGAGGTGCTGGGTTCGAACCCAATCGCATCCGTCGGCCAAATAGTTCGGAGTTTTCCATGATTTTCTTCCAACCTTGTCTCTTTCTTGCCTTGTAATTATTTTTATTAATAGAACCACCATAACAAATTTCGTTATATTTTAAATTTTATTTTAAATGGTTTCTGATGCATGTTGCCAAATTGAGTTTTCGTGTACCAAATTTTAAAATGTCGACTCTTTTTTCTGTTATCCGTCTGAACATTCTAAATATCAAGACAACAATTTTTTTGTGTGTCTTTTTTCCACCCTATTAAAATATATATACCTGTATTTTTTTTCACGTTTGCCCCTTTTTCGTCACTTAAAATATATTTTTGGTCAAAGTTTACATAAATATATGAAAGTTGCTGTCTTTATGCATAAGCTTTTACCTGTTGCCCTTTTTTCCGTTGCCTTTTTTTCCGTTGACGTTTTTTCCGTTGCCCTTTTTTCCGTTGCCCTTTTTTCCGTTGACGTTTATTCCGTTGACCTTTTTTCCGCGCACCATTACATTCAGTTTGAATGAATCAACACATTTTCCTTTTAGGACAGGATTACGTCATAGGCAGGTCTTTTTCACTGGTTTTTCTTGTATTTTATTTTATTTATTTATTTATTTATTGTCTTTAAATCAACTATGATTTAAAAAATGAAATTTAAAGTTTTTTCTTTCTTTTTTGTGAGGGGGGGGGGGGGAGTAAAAAAAAAGGAGATTTAAAATTATATAAGTCTTTTGAAAAAAAAATATTTGTAATGAGTAAATTTTACATATTTTATGCACGAATCAGGTCAGTCAGAGACAATGATTTCAATACGAGTTGTGTAGAGACTGGGACTGAAAATTTTATCCCGTGCAGTCAATCCCGGCACGGTATGAAAAAATACGTTGAACACGGCCGAGTCTTCAGGGAAAAAATAACGTATGGGTCCTGACCAGGCCTGGGCCCAGAATACAGACCTTTTTTAATAGCCTCGTCGGGACGATAAGAAGCCTGATGTTGTGAGAGTTAAAATTATGAAAAAGGTTTTAATCCGCATGTTAGAAAAAGCATTGTTTTAAATAATTCATGGACATTTAAACAGTACACAAAAGAGGAAGAAATGGCAAAAGTTAAACTGAATCGGAAGTTGAAGCTAAAGAAAGGCGTTACTTTTCACTTGCATTTTTAAAAAGTATTTAAACATTTTATTACAGGAGCTAAACTTTATTTAAATCTTTAAATGCGTTTTTCTGCATGAGGAATTTTCTGTATGATGATTTTTTCTAGCATGCGGATTAAGAGCGTTTTCATAATTTTCCCACTATTTCCCTTCTTTAAATTATTAAACGACAAGAATCGTTAAAAAAAAGGTGCAAATTAGAAACATGTCTTTTTTTATTATTTTACATTAACTTTGTTTCGGCATATTTGGTAAAATATTTACTTTTGAAAACATGTTTTTTTTTTTTTTTTTTTTTTTTTTTTTTTTTTTTAATAAGTTACATTATTTTTTAAATAAACGTTTTTATATTTTAAAAATTAATATTGAAAAAAAAAAACCCTGAAACAAAACAAAAATTTTATTTTCCTCTTTAATTAAATGAAACAAGTTGGAAATTGCACGTGAAGCGTAGCAAATGAGGTCCGTTCGTACGATAACGAAGTTTTAAAAATATCACTCTCATATCATAAAATTGTAAATAATTGCAATTAAAATACGCACCAAACAATGTTCTCCCTATACCATTACACAATGGAATACTTTTGTGTGGCCTTGTAAATCAATAACAAATATTCCTTGCACCACAGATTATGCAAAATGTATATTATAATATGTACTTTATAGATGCATATCAATTTTATTAGATTCGAATGAGTATAACACCATTAAAATGCATTTGAAACATTTTTCCCCAATTAACCGTAATGTAACGGAACACTTCTGATTGTCCCTGTAGTTGAACTATGCATCCGATTTTGATAAAATTTGAAATAACTCAACAAAATTATGTAATAATTTTGTATTTAAAATTTCAAACGATAAAAATGCATTTGAATTTTTTCCCCATTGACCGTAATGTTACGGAATCCTTTTGATTGTCCCTGTAATTGATCTATGCATCCGATTTTCATAAAATTTGAAATGACTCGACAAAATTATGTAATAATTATATATTTTAAATTTCAAACGATTCAGTTGGGTAGTTTTTGCGTTGTTATATGCGGACAGACGGACAGACAGACGAACAGACGGACGGACTGAACGACAACAATAGGTGCTACGTATTTACATAATTACGAACGCACCTAAAAAAATGAAATCCAATTAATAATATTTCGAGTTAAACGGTTTTAAACTATGCCACTTTAAAAAAATGCTAATTATTTGAAATTTTTATAAATTTTATAAGAAATTTTAGGGTGCAACTTTGTTGGCAAATTATATGGCTAACCATCACAATAAAATCAAAATTATAACTCATTAGATATGTATTATTTTTTACATGTTTCCTAGAGCTGTTAAAGTAACATTGTTTCTTAAATTGCACGCATTTCAATTTGTATCAAATTTCTCAAAACCTGATAAATTATTTAAACGGCTATAACTCTGTGAGTTTTGCAGATATGAAGATGCAATTTTTTGTGTCTAATTCAGGTCTGGACAAGAAAAGTTTCTCTGATTGGAATTTTTACCCTACAGGGGCCGTATAAAAATTTAATTTTCGTATTTTTTCAAATACCCCCCCACCCCCACGTAGTTGCAAAGTATGTCGTCATATTTTGCACCTTTTCATTATTATTATTATTATTATTATTATTATTATTATTATCATTATTATGAAACTTTGCAATTGGAAGTATGGGTCTAGGGGCAATATTTAAGGATATAGCCTATTGTTTCGATATTTATGAATCATCCTGTGTATATTTTTAAGTAAAAACCATACTTTTGTGTATACATAACAGTAATTAGGTACATTTACAAATAAGTCGCAACAACGAATTTAACTGTAAAATACATGTAAAATAATTTTTGCTAGGATTTTGTGTCAAATACTTTATTGTGTGGTCATGCCAATGACACAATAAATACCACAATTTTAAATAGAAAAAAAGCCAATACCACCATGAATATTGATAGTGAAATTGTAAGTTTCTACAACAATGATCAGGGATGTAATGGAAAGTATACAGAATGTACGCTGTGTACCTTCTAGATTTTTTTAAAAAGCTCCACACACTCTGTTTTTCAAATACATCATTAGCGTATACCCTATCTGGGAGCGTTCATGATGTCAATGTATACCCTCTGCTTATATCGTATAATCTTTACTTTTTTACGATACACAGGGCAGTAGTTAAAATTTATAATAAAAGGGGGGCTCAAGAAAATGAGGGGGGACTTATATTTTCTCTTTCTCTCTCTCACTGTGATGCAGAAAGATAAATTAGTGCATATTCACACTGTAGTTACTATGTTCCCTGCTAGGTGGGGCTTGTAAAGCTTAAACCATCTGGTAGGCCTCTCCATTTAGCTGAAACTGAAACTGTAGACACTATGTTTCTCATTAAACTGCTATAATAACTTCCTTTTATGCTAAGAAAAGAATATGATGATGAAAAATTCGAGTGCATAACTAGTGCGTTATCATGTTAGCTTCATGTGTGCAAATTGGTTAGCTTCATGTGTGCATGTTGAAACACTTATTTTAGTTACAATTTAATAATTTTGCAAAACTATAAAAAGTCTTCAAAACTAAATTAAATTTTTGAACAGAATTTCATTGGGATTTTCGGATTTTGGAATCTTTTCCAAGGGAGACTCAAAATGTTTAGGTGTGTGTGGGGGGGGGGGAGGTGCTGAGCGCCCGTAGCTTCCCCTTAGCTACGATTCTGCTTACAACACTGACAATGATACTTTCATTCGAATATCGAGTTGGAGCAAATTAAGAAAAAGGCCATTTTAAATGGGTTCTTATTTTCGAGTAATAAAATATTTTTTTAATATCACCGAAGATATATTTAACTTTTTACGATCAATAATTTTTGAAAATTATATTTGTAATATTCTAAAATTTATCCTGTTCTTTTTCCTTATTTTGTTCTGTGATTTATCTTCCATTAAAGAGAAATTAAAATTCCTGTGCTTGGAGACATTTTGATCAACATGATTTCACAACACGAAGCCCATTAAGGAAATAATGTTGTCCAATTTTAAAGAACTTTTCGTTCTCTTCTTTCTATTTCTAAAATAAGATGACAGAGGAAAAGAAAAATTAAATTACCGGATTCTCATATTAATGTATCCGATGGGTGAAGGTCATTCGGTGAGCGTGTCTTGAGAATGATAGAGACAATTTCGCCAATCTTTGCGCCAGAAAGGCCAAGGTATTCCTGTTACAAATTGAGAAAATGAATGTTATTTCAGTGTTATAAAATGAACTGTTAATAATGCTGCATAGTTTTTAAGTGCGTTTGTATTTGTAGTTATGTAAATACGTACCATCTATAATTGTCTTCGCATATAACAGTGCAAAGCTACCCAACCGAATCGTTTTAAATTTAAAATGTATAATTGTTGCACAATTTTGTCGAGTCATTTCTAATTTTATGAAAATCGGATGGATAGTTTAATTACAGGGTCAATCAAAAATATTTCGTTACATTACAGTAGAGGTCTGCACGGGCCGGAATTTCCAGGCCCGTGCAGACCTCAAAAACCATAAAACTCAAAAGTTCGGCCCGAGCCCGGCCTGCCACGGCCCGTTCAAATTTTTATATTCTAGGCCCGTTACAATCGTAGAAATTGTAACGGGCCGTTTTGGCCCGTTACAATTTCTACGATTTCTAAAAAATTCAGATTTTTATCATATAATTAAGATTTTTTTAAAGAGTACTGCATATATATCTATGGAATGACTTTACAGTATATTTTACAGGAAATACACATTAGTAACATTAATGATTACTAAGATTCTTAGGCTTTCAACATTCAAATAAAGATTCATTAAAAAATTAATATGGCTTAGAATAAAAGAAAAAAAAAGAAATTTAAAAACATCGTAACTTTTGAAGCTGTTTAATAAAGGAAGATTTATAAAAATATTTCTATATCATTTTATTAAAGATTTTAGATCTAAATTCATACGTCAATTCAAAAAAGCTTCTTTCTGATACATTTCTAAATTCATTTTTTTCGCAAAAATGCATAAGATTAGCAGGTGTCTTTATTCAGAAACTATATAATCAAATGGCGTTATCCATTTTTTGATACAAGAAATTCAAGAACACTGCAAGCAAATAAAATATTGTCATAGTTAGCGTTTTGAATAGAATTTCCGGAAGCGATAGCATGAGAAGGGAGAAAAACCTGCAACCATTTTAGAAACTATTGTATCTCAACAAGGTTATACAAGTATTTTATTTACCAAAAATGAAAAACGCTATTCGATTCCAAATCTCTTCAATAGTCAGGCTTATCACTTTTATATTTTTACAATTAAAAATTAATGTAAAAATGTGTCAAACTTCCGCGTTATTGAGAAATTAATTTAAAAACCATCAAGAAGTATATAACCAAAGATTAATCTAACATAAGTTTTTTATTGCTGTTCATAATTTTACAAATTATGTTGTCTGCCCTACAGATCTTGAGAACAATTATGTCTTCTTTCGGTCCGGCAAGTCTATATGTAGAAAAATAATGCCTTGATCTCCAATTTTGATCTTGGCCCTGCACGAGTCAGTTTAAAAAATATTAAAACGGGTTACACACAATGTAACTGTCCGATGCCGATCTCTAGCACAAGTTATATTTTTATATTGATGCTGTCAAACTAGTATGGCTCCTGACGCACATTTATATTTCGTCCAATCCACAAAAAAAAGGACATGAGGATGAAAATTTAAATTTCTTTAAATATGATTGAAATTTTGCATATTAACTGTTAAGAGTGTACTATTTCATATTTTATCAAAAAAGAAATACATTTTTGTCATTAACATACTTATTTTAATTAATAAAGTGGCACTATGACTTTGTAAAACAGACTGCGGCAAATATCTTTACATTTCATGGTCTTATACAGCTGAACAAACATTCTGAAAATCTCCAAACTTGGATACATATGATCTGACAGCTATTATTAAGAGATTTTGTCTGTAGAAAAGTGTTCACTAAACTTCATTACAAAAGGTAAGCACATTTAATTACTCTTAATTACTGTGTCACACCCGCAACAAAAAGTTACATTTATATCTCTACTGCAAAAATTTTTTGACTTAAAGTTATGAAACTTTATATTCAAAAATAGTTTATTAAGATACTTTGAATTACAGACACAAAAAAAATTAATTAATATTTTAATTATAATTATTGAGCGTTGCGGGCGTGACATGCCCCTGTTGCGGGTGTGATATTTAATTAAAGTCACACCCGCAACGTCTTTTAAAATTGATTACAAGTGTATATTTGAACAAATTATATGTAAATTTATATAAGAATAATATGCTGGAAAACATTACTTGGCAGCTTTAACTATATCCTTTGATTTAATAGAGTGAATTCCAGTTAATAAATAAAAATTTGCATCATCTGAGCATGTGACACTGTGTGCAGTTGATTTATTCGGTTTGGATTGATAAAATTGTTGCTTTACTACAAGAAAATAATTTTATTAATGATATATGATTAAGAAATTAATTTAAAAGGTAAGATTTTTATAGAAATAAAAAAAAAGAAAATTACGAAACAATATTTTAGCAATTTTCTTTAAATTTGTTAATTTTGTTTTATATATATATATATATATATATATATATATATATATATATATTTGTTATTTGATAGTATTTATCTAATATATATATATTTAGCTTTTTAAAATAAGTAAAGTAATATTAGAGGAAGATTTTTTTTTTCTTCTAATTCAAATTAAATAAAAAGTAGAAGTAAGAATAATAGAAACTGTTAAAATGTTTATTATGTTTCATAAAATGTATATAGTCAGTTTGAAATTAACCAAAATTCAACATAATTAACTTTATGTAAGATTGGAAATTTCAAGTGATAAATATTAACAATTTGTTAAGCATACGTTTTCGGACTGAAGTGCTATATTTATTAAGTTTACACATTAATTTCTTCTGTTTTGCAGAGAATGAAGAGTACAGAAAGATCACGATATCATCGAAAAAAGATTAAAGAAAACCCTTTTAAATATGAAGCATAGCTACAAAAGGAGAAGGAAAGAGACAAAGCAAGGAGAGAAAAGAAGAGACTATTTAAAAAATCATGGTAAAGGATGGCAATCCTTTTGCATTTCATCTCATGGTAAAGGAGTTGTCGACGGGGTTGGTGCAGTTGCCAAGAAATTGGTAACGCTAGCAACACTCTGCAACTATAAATTCAGCTTCAGATTTTGCTATGTGTATAGAAAAAGTCCTAAAAAATATAAAAGAACTCTGCTGAATGTGAAATTTCAGAAGATATTGTGAAAATGCTTCATGCATGCTGGCACCAAACACAATCGGAGCGTAACATTCATCATGTTTGTTTCTATTGACGTAAGAACAATTAATGTCGCAATAACTTCAGAAAGTGATCACAAGAAAATTTGTTTGTTACCATATTTTGTCAAAAATATAATATCCAACGATAAGAGTGCAGTTGGAGATTTTGTAGAAGTTGTTTTATTCTCCACATTAAAAAAAAGGTAAAAACTTTGATAGACAAATAAGACAAATGAATGGAGATGATATAGAATAAGAGTATCTGAAAAAAAAAAAAATCAAGAAAATGTGTATATGTGGCTCAGGCAGTCAGATGTATCCATACGTTGACAAGGATATAATATCCGACAATGAATGTGCAGCTGGAGATTTTGTAGAAGTTGTTTTATTCTCGACATTAAAAAAGGTGAAAACTTTGATGGGCAAATAAGACAAATGGATGATGACGATATAGAATTAGAATGTTTGAAAAAATTTTAAGAAAGTGTGTATATTTGGCCCAGTCAGTCAGATGTATCCTAGGGAAAAAAAGAGCATTTTTGTAAAAAAAAAGCTACCACCACCAGAAATTATAAATTCAAGATTGGAAATGAAATTTGTTTGATATTTTCCTCTCTAGATATTATAATTGTAACATTGATTAATTCTTCAATTAAAAAAATCTGCCTTGAAAATATTTGTGTATGTCATTATTTTATTGGCTGTACAAGTCACACCCGCAACGAAAATTTTTAATATTTTCTACAAAAGCAAGAATTGAGTAAGTAATTTAATTTTTTCATAGAATAATTACTTAAGTATTACTGTTTAATATTTAAAAAAATCAATTCACTCACTTGTCATAATTCACAGAGTTTTGCGTTTTTGCACTGAAAGATGAAAATGCATGTCCTTTTTGTGTCACGCCCTCAACAGGTAGAAATTATTTTTTTAAATAAATAAATGATACATCGGACAATTTTCAGATTTGGATAAATGTATATGTAGGTGGTCTACATTGAAATTCATACAAATTGAAACCAATGCTCAAAAATATTTTTGCTGGTGACTAATGTAAGTTGTGTAAATGTCACACCCGCAACTTTGGATTGGGCGATTTATTCTCGTTAAAACAATTTTCGTTGAAAATAGGTTTATATTTTATTGTTTATGTTTAAATCTTCAAAACGGGCCGGTAGACCCGAAAATTTTTATATCGGCCCGGCCCGTTTATTTTGTTTGTCGGCCCTGCCCGTTAGCAAATTAGAAACGACTCCGCCGGGCCGGGTACGGGCCATGGGCCAAGCCCGGGCCCGTGCAGACCTCTACATTACAGTCACTGGGAAAAAAATACTTTCAAATGCATCGTAATGATATTATACTTTTTCGAGCATAATAAAATTGGTATGCATCAGTGGAGATGGAGAATTCATTAAAATATACATTCTGTATCATTTGTGCCGTGAATAATATTTGTTATTAATTTACAGAGCCACACAAAAGTATTCCATTGCATAACGGTATACGGGGAAATATTTTTTGGGGCACGTTTTTATTACATTAAATTATTTCCCATTTTATAAAACTGATGTACGTTGTTGAGGTTTACTACCAGTTACTTTCTGTATAATTAAAAGAAGATAATATTTACAGGGACACACAAAAGATTTCGGCAACTATGCTGTATCTGAAGTACTGTATACTATTATACCAAGATTTGAATATTTTTAAAACTTCGCTATGGTACGAATTCACCTCATTTGCTACACTTGATGTGCAATTTCGAACTTGTTTGAAAAGTGCTAGGGAAAGAAAGTATTTTTTATACAACATATTGGATATATTTTTGCAATATATTCTTTGAGTCACAAAATTGAGCGTTGATTTGGGAAAGTTTTCAACTTTTTGCCCAACACAGCCAGAAAAACACTTCTAAATCTTAAAAGAGGAAGAAGAAGTTAAAAGTTATTAGTTTTTTAAAGCATCTAGTAATTTTTGGTCTACTCTGTAAATATATATGTATTTTTTTTCACTTGCTACATAATCTGTTTGAATGGGATTGAGAACTTATTTGAAGAATTCATTAAATATTCTTAACAAATAATTAACAATTAACTACTTTATATTTCAAAATATTGTCATACTTTGCACATTTATACATAAGAAACAAATAAAAATTGCTGAAATCTGAGTTTTTATTTTAGTTAAACTAGCTGTTCTGCCCGGCGTTGCCCGGGTTCATCAAAAAATAGCAAGAAGGCTCTGTTGTAACAAGATCCAACGACGATGTATTTTCTGTTGTAATCATAACATTTCTTTTCATTCAATCTGTGAAGTCTCTGTTCTTCGTTCTCTTCATATAATTTTCTTTTCTTATACTCATCATTTCTGGACAATCGCTCTCGACGCTTTTCTTCTGATTCTTCGCTGAGAATCTTTCGATTTATTAATCTTTGCTTACTTAATCTTTCTCTTCTCTTTTCTTCAGTCTCATCGCTGAGAATCTTTCGATTTATTAATCTTTGCTTACTTAATCTTTCTCTTCTCTTTTCTTCAGTCTCATTTTCTCTTCTTTTTCTATTCTGCTCTCTTTTCTTCGCCAGTCTTTCTTCTCGGTGTTCTGGGGTTTCGTTTGCATATCTTTTTTTATTGTTAATGAAGAGGTCTTCCATTTGTTCTTCCATCTGTTCTTCTTTCTGTTCTTCCATCTGTTCTTCCATTTGTTCTTCCATTTGTTCTTCCATTTGTTCTTCCATTTGTTCTTCCATTTGTTCTTCAATTATATTCGACGATTCACTGTTTGAGAGCCTATCTGTCCTTTTATTTATAGAAGTTCAAAATGAAAAAAGATTTTCTTAGCAGACGATTTTTTGTGATAAATACATTATCTGTTTTATATTTCTTCTGCGTTTACCTAAGCTGTGTAAAATCTCTATAAATAAAAGGTATAGAGGATGAGAGCCTATCTGTGCCTCAATTATCCTCAGAATTCCTTTTATATATATAGATTTTACTTAATAATTAAAACAACTGCGTTTGACGTGAGTAGGATCTTGCAGAAAAAAAGAAAAAAAAAAGGGTTAAGCAAAGTGGTATTAATGTTTAAACATTGTAACCTGTGAGTGCCACTATTTTGAATCCCGCTATTCCGAAAATCCTCCTATTCCAAACAGAATTCAGAAAAAAAAAAAAAAAAAAATCGATTTTTTAAAACTTACAAATAGAAAATTTTTTTAAAAAATCGTGAAAGATATACATTTATTGCCAAACAAAGAAGTTAAATAGAGAAGTACTTCGAGGCTAAGCTTGATGAAAACGCGTGATACCAACAGGGCTGCTAAGTCGGGGGCAAAAATGGCCGACTCCGACTCCGACTTTGGAAATTTTAATGTCTTCGACTCCGACTCCGACTCAGGGCCGTAGCTAGAAGTGAACAATAGGGGGGGGGGGTGTCATAATTTTTTTCTCTCTATTTGACGCAGAAGGATAAATTAGCGCATATTCACATTGTAGGTACCATATTTCTTATTAAACTATTATAATAACTTCATTTTGTGCTAAGAAAAGTATAGGATGATGAAAATTTTGAATGTATAACTGGTGCAGAATTAATTATCGTGTTAGCTCCATATGTACAAATAGGATGAGGTATTTTATATACAAGTTAGTAACCCTGCTAAACTGTGAAAGGGTCTCAAAACTAAATTAGAATTTTGAATAGAATTTCATTTGTATTTTCAGAACAGAAATTCATTTAGCGACCATGGAATCTTTCCCATGGGGGGGGGGGGGGGGATCAAAACATTTTAGGGGGGGGCTGAGCCGCCCATAGCTTCCCCCTTAGCTACGGCCCTGCTCCGACTCCACACTGACTAATATACTAGTGTTGCTGTTGATTAAAATTATGCGGGAACGCAAGGGAAATAAAGTGAAAAGATTTCCCTATTTCGTTATCTATTCACTTCTTAGAGCTTTGAAAGAAAAAAGGGGAAAATATTTATCGTTTTACTAATTTTTCAAATTCATGCTCCAAATATCCGAAAAATCCAAATATTGAAATCTAAAGGAGAAACTAAAACAGAAATTTTACTATTTCGGATACTTGGACTTGAAAAAGGGAAATCTTTACAGTTTTTATGTTAATTCGTGTCCTCCAGAGCAGAAAAATTTCAATGGAAAGGGGAAAAAATGGGATGAGAATTTTACTAACTCGGAAAAAAGTTCAGGATCTACTAGAGTTTTCAATTAAAAACAGTTTTCATCTTCTGTATACGTGTCGGTCAGTATATTTGGAATCTTTAAGTTGGGTAGCCCGATATATCCAAAAATAACAATAATAATTCCTTTTATGAATTTAAAATTACATTAATTGGTTTAACTTCACTTAAGACTGTCTAACAAAGAAAAAAAAAAAAAAAAAAAAAAAAAAAAAAACATCCGTAGTAGTCGGTTTGTTTTTTTAACGATTCCGACTCCGCAGCCCTGGATACCAAACTGGAATGAAAGTTTGTTATTTATAGTAGGTACATTTCTGCTCCATATATACGATTCTGTGGAATCATTTTTAGTTATTAAGCACAAAATAATAATAAGAATAATTTACACACATTTAAGTGGTCACTCGACTCGTGCAAGATTAAGTCTATGGAGGCGTTATTTTCAAATATCTCGCTCAAATTTTAATATTTACACATGATTTTTTTTTTTTTTTTTTTTTTTTTTTTTTTGGATAGGATAGCTAAGGACGATCTAGAGACGGAAACCGGCTAGTTTTTACTTTTTCGATTTTTTTTTTTTTTAATTACTTTAACTTTTAGAACCGGTTGAAACTGGTTCTTTTGACGAAATTTGTGTTTCTTTACGCGATCTTTTAAGAAAATTCGTGTTTTCTTTATGGGATCTTTTGACAAAATTCGCGTTTTCTTTCTGCGATCTCTTTAAGGAAGGTTAAATAAAAGTTTTTTTTTTTTTTTTTTTTTTTTTTTTAAATTTGTAGTTTTTGACCAATATTCTGAGGATGGTAGTTTTTAGTTAAAAATCGCAGAAACTAGGATTTTTTTCGTGGTAGTTGGCAGCCCCTTATTAAAAGCAGACCAGATTGCAAAACTTTTTGGGAGACTATTTTTTTGTTAGAACAATTAAAAATATAAAAAGAAAGGAAAAGAAAAAAAAATCTTCTACAAGGTAATCTTCAAATCTTCATGTTTAACGCCCACATTAGTAATCTTTTACAGTTCCATGGACAAAAAAAATCAACTAAATAATCCAAGCAAGAAATACAGAGGATTTTCGCACATTTTCCTGACAATTTTGACTTTGTAGTTTAAATTCCATCGAAAAAAAAAATGTTTTTTAAAATCACTTATTTAGAAATCTCATTTTTTTTTTTTTTTTTTTCATAGAAAATCATTTTATTTCTTAATAATATTCTGTGATTGTTTGAAATTGTTTCATAATTTTTCTTCCTTGTTTTTTCCTTCACATAATATTTTTGCTATTATTATTACAGCAGTAACTAAGAACAGAGCGCAATCAAGCTGAAGTTGGGCCCAGGGCCTGTTAAAAGGTTGGGCCTCCCTACCTCCCCATTCCCGTCGACACTTTCAGAAAATAAGTTAGGTTTATTTGATGACTTGACAAAGTTCTTTGGGTGAAGTTCAAGTTTACAAAAAAAATTTAACTTACAAGAATAATCAAGACAATGAATTACCGTCCACTTTCTCAAATAAGCATTTGTATAATTCACAAACATCTATGATCCACAGTTTATGTTGCAGAATAAATGAGAACGTCTTTTTCAAAACTTGCCTTATCCAAAATCATAAATATTGTGTTTTCTCTAATAGTCCAGTAGCCATTTTAAACTATAATTCTGACACTGTAAAATCCTCGTTCTATTGAATCCAATAGACTCAGTATGCACTTTTTGGCATTTCCCCCAAATTTGGTTTTCTGGATACGGCAATTTTTGAAAATTATAAGTACTAGTACACGGAACCCGGGGTTTCCGGGTCACAGAATAAAGGTAAAACTTTTTAAAATTGAAAAGTCTAATAAATTTTTCTTACGTAATATGCTTTTTAAACTGCCAACTAATTCCAAACAGCAATTTTATATGAAACATAATAATTATGTAATCATAAAAAGCTTTGAAAATTATCGGTACTTCCGTATTAGACGCAAGATAGAAATTAGTCAAAGTTATTACCCAAAGAATAAAATTAAATTCTTTCAGTTTTTAAACCCAACTAAAAAAATATGACACAGGTATTCTTTAAAATACATTTTTGTAAAAGTTAATTGATGTATCTTTTGTAAAGTAAGTTTGCAACGAACTAAAAGTCCATTAAATTGATAGATAAAAACGAAATAAAACCAACAACATTCACGGGGTTTTATAGCCGACGATATTTTACATAGCAGGTTTTTAATTATTACTATTTTTTTCAGTTGCTACGAAAAAATGGCTACAAATTATACAGTGATCTGTTATTTTTCATGGAGAAAAGAGATAGATGGAGGTGCAGTATGCGATTAAAACGGTTTGATGGGCGTTATTCTTCCAATTTAAATTTCTTATTCGGCCCAAACAAAACAATTAAGTGAAATAGAGACCGACTTCTTCAAAATCATTTTTTCTCTAAATGAAAAAGATCTTTCAGAAATTATTTTAGCATTCTAAAATAGCATTTCATTGTATTATGAATTAAAACTGAATTTCTAAAAGTTTTCCTTTTTTGCGAAAGCACACGATTGTGTTTGATGCAATGCCGCGAATATTGGGATTACATTTTTGGCGTCACCTTAAGCCACCAAACTGCATTTCTATTCTTTTTTTACTCTATGGCTATTTTTTCTTTATTTCCCACATAAATGAAATACTCAAGTTGCCAACATTAGAGAAAATGAACTAAGAATTACAAAAAAAAATAATAACTCAAAAACAAACTGAGATACAGTTTTCTAACAAACTGCATTTAAAAGTGCATTTTTTTTCTGTATAAGATGGTATAAAGGTTGAAAGCCTGCTATGTCTAGAAGTTAAAAATTTTTTAATAGCGAAAATCGTAAAACCGAAATTTCATCGGAAAGTATTGCCATTCAAAACATGACGTATGCGTTACGCACAGATACGTTTGGCCTTTATTATATAGATTCTCAAAATGAAAAGGACTTTTACAGAAAAGTGCCTAGGTTAAAAGCTTCTAAAAATTGTATTGAGTCATTCAAAATATTTAAATATTACGTTTCATATTTTATAAAACAATATTATTTGAAAATTACTTGATTCAGGGGGAAAAAAAACCATCCATATAATTTGTGGGCCCCTGAAATTGGTGGGCCCAGAATGAAGGCCCCGGAGGCCCGTGCATTAATTAGGCCTGACAAGGAATGATGAATTCTTTAATGTTTCAAAAAATATATATATATAATATATATATATATATATATATATATATATATATATATATATATATATACAAAAATTTTAACAAAGCTTTGTAGTTGTTGTTGATTTTATGACGACTGATTATCTGCACGAGGAATATAGACCCGAAGGGTTGTGTCCTACTGTTGAAATTTCTTTAGAATTTAAGGAAAATAAATGCTTTTTTTATATACAGTGTGACCTCAAAAATTCGTCAGTAATTCATCCCCCCCCCCCGACATTCTCTTTTTTTATATCTTCAGCTTAATGGAGAATGAAATATAGTTATTGTTTACGATTTAAATACTTCGAGATTGATTGATTAGAGAACAGCTAATTCGCTGACATTGTGCTAATTAGAACAGCTGATAACGCTGATGTGGAGCTTAGGGGAACGAGGAAGATCAGCCGAGAGAATAATAAATATCACTAGAAAATTAATATCTGTTTTAGAGCAACAAGACTGTATTTCCGAAATAAATATTCTTCACTTGTATATATATAAAAAAAAAACTTGTTAAAGAACGGTAGAAGAAAATGGAATAAAAATCGACATCGATGCTTAGGAAATTACATGAGAAAAAAAATTACGTCATTGTTTATTAAAAAAACTTTTGTATATCGATTGAAATAACTTTTTTTAATATTCTTTTTTCTCACATAAATAATACTTGGCAATAAATTAAATTATGAATTAAGATAACCTTAAGAATATCGGAAGAACTTTTGCTATTTTTTTAAATCAGAAATTCGTATGTTTTCAAAAATCTAACTTCATCCGTCTAGGAAATTTCAACATTAATGTGCCTGATTTCCGAACTTTGTAACTGCAACGGCAGTTCCCCATTGATTAAAAATTAATCAACGTTCTAAGATTAAATAAAATATTAAGAAGCGATCGCATGACAAACATACTCACGAATCATGAGACAAATTCTTACAAAGATTCTTACGACGATAAAAATTTGAGAGGGAGGAAACATATTCCATATTTCGCCTAAAGGTCTGATTAATTCGGAGCAAAAAGGTAAAAGAAACAGGTTTTCATACGAGCAATTCCAATTGTCACGTTATTATTTTTTCCAAAAAAAAAAAAAAGCCATTGATTTAAATCGAATGTTTTAAATCTTTTCTGATTCTGCGGTGAAGACGTGCGCGATCTTGAGAGAGAGTAATATCACAAAACCCTCGCAAAAACCCAAACAAACAAATACCCCGGTGTCGGGCCCCTCAAAACAGAAACCAGGTGAACAATCTACGTGATGCTGTACACACAAACCTCACATGGTAGAAAGCAAAATTTCTAAACAAAATGTTAAGGATCACGTGCTCACTTGCATCCAATGATATCTGTCTGTTCACGTGTTAACGGCATGATCGCTTCTCGCCGTAAAGTCTGCGAACGAGGTTACCAGAAAACTTCTTTTATCGCTCTCTTTAAATTTAATGTAATTGCGTAATAGAAAATATCCATAAATTATTAAAACTGCGTAGTTACATTTATTTGCCGGGAAAAATTTTCTTGATATGAATCTCTTATTATTATTTAAAATATCAAGAATCTTCTTTAGTTTTAAAGTTTATACAGACAAAAAAAAAAAAAGGTTTATTTTAGAAAAGATATTTTTTTTCTTTTTTTTTTTTGGGGGGGGGGGGGGGAGGGAGGACGGGTTTTTATTCAAAATTATAACCTTATAACAATTAATAAAATAAAAGCTGAAAAAAAGTAATCAAAATGATTTTGATTTTTTAATTTTATTTTTTAACATATGTACGAGAACTTAAAAAAAACACACACACAAAATAAAGTAACCGAATTTCATTAAATTTGTCAATTTTTAGGTGCGTTCGTAATTATATAATACGTAGCACCTATAGTGGTCGTTCAGTCCGTCCGTCTGTCTGTCCGCATATAACAACGCAAAAACTACCCAACCGAATCGTTTGAAATTTAAAATACATAATTATTACATAATTTTGTCGCGTCATTTCAAACTTTATGAAACTCGGATGCATAGATCAATTACAGGGGCAATCAAAAGTATTCCATTACATTACGGTCAATGGGGAAAAAAGTTTCAAATGCATTTTAATCGTTTGAAATTTAAAATACGCAATTATTACATAATTCTGTCGGGTTATTTCAAATCTTTTGATAATCGTGTGCATAGATCAATTACAGGGGTAATCAAAAGTATTCAATTACATTATGGCCAATGGGGAAAAAGTTTCAAATATATTCTATACGTTTGAAATTTAAAATACATAATTATTACATAATTTTGTCGAGTTATTTCAAAATCGGATGCATAGATCAATTACAGGGACAATCAAAAGTATTCCGTTACATTACGGTCAATGGGAAAAAAGTGTTTCAAATGCATTTTTATCCTGTTACACTCATGCGAACTTAATAAAATTTATATGCAACTATAACGTACATATTATAATACACATCTTACATAATTTGTGGTGCAAAGAACATTTGTTATTGATTTACAAGGCCACACAAAAGTATTCCATTACATAATGGTATAGGGAGAACATTGTTTGATGAGCGTTTTAATTGTAATTCACTATTTATAATTTTATGAGATTGATATATGAAAGTAGAGATTTGGACGAATATTCGGCCACTATTCGGTATTCGGCCTATTCGGCCCTTTTGCCGAATATTCGGTTGGCCGAATATTGAAGGCTTGTTGACCGAATACTTCGGCCGAATACCTGTAGCCGAATATTTAGAGATATCTCGCCGAATATTGCTAAAATCTGGCCGAATAGTGAAACATATCTTGTAAAAAAAATTTAGGATTTAAAGAATTTCATTTCTTGCAATTTTTTTTTCTCTAATCCAAATTGGTTACTTCATTCATGAAGTCATTCTCATTCTTACTTACAAAATATACAGTTATTCAGATACTATAAGATATACAGCCTTTCCGTATTTCCTTTAAAAGTTAGCGATATTTTAGAAAATGCTGTCCAAGTTAGATATTTAATTGTACGGGAAATGTCTTCATTAGAGAATGATATATATTACAATTCAAGATATAAAAACACTTAGAGAGGAAAAAAAAACACTGCCTTATTCTAAAACACTCAAATATTTATTAATGTCTGCAAATTCCATGCACATATAAAAAAGGCTCTTATGAAATTCATAACTCATTTTCTATAAAGTAAGAAATGAAAAAATTCATTCACTAGGTGTATTTTTCAAAATTAACTATCAAATATCACTATCCCAAATACAACAGTACATTTGAAAACAGAACTGATGTTAAACTAGATACGCATTAGATGACACAACTTGCTTTATGCAGATGGTTTTATAAATATTTAAAAATAAATTCTAAATACTGAACAAAATAAACACATAACTAACACATATACTGAACAAAATATACACAATTTTTTTATTCTATAGTTTCCACTTTTAAATAATTATTTGCATAATTACTGACTTAAATATGTAAATAAGTGAAATATTAAAGTTAAATATTGTATCCACCAATTCAAATGTCAAACATTTTGTTAGCATATGCATTCTACTTTAAGTATAACCTTTTGCTTAACCTTTTGTAATTTAAAGCTTGGCAACTGATATCAGAACAGTCTCATTCTTATGAATTTGCTTATCATTAGGGACCCAAACTCAAAATGATCAAATTTCCTTCATTAAAAGTTATTTCAGAAAATATCTCCTTGTGAGTTCTGAGAGAGAAAGATTAAGAATATTATAATTTTGGATGGAAGAAAAAGTAAAAAGTATCATTTGATAGTAAAAGTGAAGTACATTCTTCATATTTTAATGGAAATATCTTACCATCCTGACTTACTGAAAATCAGTTTGATGTACATTAGAATAAAAGAATATAATGCAATTTCATAATATTTTTAATGTTAAAATAAGTTTTTCAAATTTAAAAATACATTTAAAAGCACAATTAAGAGTAATAATTATTAATGAGCTCCTATTTTTCAAATTATACATAATTAAAATTTATTTTTTTATCTGAAAAAAAAGTTGGTATTCGGCCGCCGAATATTCGGTATTCGGCCTAAAATTTGGCCGAGTATTCGGTATTCGGCTATTCGGCCAAATCACTATTCGTCCCATCCCTATATGAAAGTAATATTTTTAAAACTTCGTTATCGTACGAACGCACCTAATTTGCTACGCTTCACGTGCAATTTCCAACTTGTTTCTATTATATAAAAATTTCTACTTAAATAATGTATCATATATCATCATAAAATTGTTCTGTTCTTAGAAATTCTGTTCCGCATCCATTAAAAAAAAAAAAAAAGAGAGAGAGAGAGAGAGAGTTGTAATGCTAAGTGTAGAATTCTGACATTTCTCTCCAGAAGAGATTTCTTCTTCTCTTGTTTTGTGGGGGTGGCACTGAACTTTCTACATCACCAGCGCTTCCCCCCCCCCTTTTTTTTTTCTTTTAGGTGCTTTCGTAATTATGTAAATACGTAGCACCTAGCACCTATAGTCATGATTCAGTCCGTCCGTCCTCTGTCCGCATACAACAGAACAAAAACTACTCAACCGAATCATTTGAAATTTAAAATATATAATTGTTGTATTAAAATATATATATTTTTTCTTGTCATTTCAAATTTTTTGAAAATCGGATGCATAGTGTAATTTCTGAACTTTCTACATCACAAGGGGCAACTTTCTACATCACATACAAGGGACAAGCAAAAGTATTCCGTTACATTACGACTAATGGGGAAAAATAGTTTCAAGTACATTTTAATGATGTTACACTCTTTCGAACATAATAAAATTTATATGGATCTATGAAGTATTTACTAAAACATACATTCTGACCAATGTGTGGCACAAAGAATATTTCTTATTGATTTACAGAGCTATACAAAAGTATTCCATTGCATCAGGACCGTAACTAAAGGGATGCTAGTGGGGACTCAGCCCCTCTTAAACATTTTGAGCCTCCCCTGGAAAAGATTCCAAGGTCACTAAATGGAGTTATGTTCTGAAAATCCAAATAAAGTTCTGTTCAAAAATCTAATTTAATTTTGAGACCCTTTCACAGTTTTGCAAAAATATTAAATTGTAACTAAAGTAGGTGTTTCAACACTCGGTCCTCCTATTTGCACATATGAAGCTAACATGATGTTTAATTTTTCACTAGGCATGCACTCAAATTTTTCATTATCAAATTATTTTCTTAGCATAAAATGAAGTTATTACAACAATTTAATCAAAAGCATAGTACCTACAATGAGAATATTTTTTTAATTTATCTTTCTGTGTCAAAGAAAGACAGAGAATATGACCTCCACCCCTATTATTCACTTCTAGTTACGGCCCTGCATTGCATAATGTTACTTGGGGAAACTCTGTTTGAGGAGGGTGCATTTTAATTATTAAACTATTTCACATTCTACGAAATTGGTATAGGTTGGTGAAGTTTACTACAAGTTACTTTCTGTATAATAGAAAGCAGATATAGAATTTACAGGGACGCACGTAAGATTTCGACTATTATACTGTATACTGTATGCGAAGTACTGCATACTGCATGCTATTACACCAATATCTAAATATTTTTAAAACTTCGTTATAGTACGAACGCATTTCATTTGCTACGCTTGACGTGCAATTTCCGACTCCTTTCATTAGTAATCTTCTTATAATCAAGGTCTCCTACCGAATAGGCAGGTCCATTAAAGTGCAGAGTGACCTCCAAATTTACTTTTTTAATCCAATTTTTACGCAAAAAAGAAAAAAAATCAATTGGGATAAAAAAAAAAAAAAAAAAAAAATCAATTAGGATTAAAAAAAAAAAAAAAAAAAAAAAAAAAAACATTTTTTTAAACTTTTCTTTGAAATACTATGTTGCAACTTGTAAATCATAAAAGATTTTTGAAGTTCAAGTATTCTCTTCTGTAGTTCCATATTTGTCTTTTCTTTTGCTAAATTAATTGGTTGTGTATAATTATGTACTTAAAATAACACTTTTTCATATGCATGATACATAGTTATTCGGTTTTAGTTTAATATTAAAAATGTTATTTACTCAAAATTTTGATGGAAAAAATTCAAATTATTTAGGCATACAAAAAATAGATTTAGTTAGAAAAAAAAAAAAAAAAAAAAAAAAAAAAACAGTTGGTAGAATAATAAGGGGACCCCTGTGTGATGTTAGGCTCCCGCTACTTTAGGCCCCAGGGCCTGATTACCGTTCAGACCAATTAGGCAGTGGCCTTGGGCCCATTGCTGTAGAAATGCCCCAAATTGAATAAAATGATTTTGAAAATAATTCTTAAAATTACAATTTTCTGCAATTATTTTCTCAAAAACCAAAATATATTTTGGTTAACATTAAAATCGTATAGTAATATCTATAAATATCCCCTCTCCCCCCCCCCCCACAAAAAAAAAAACCTAACTATTTTGGTACGAGGGGTGTGCTGGGCATTGGACCCCTCATAATTTTAACCGGCTCTGGCGAGTATTGCTTATAACAACCATATTATAAATCGATACAAATTACATTGCCATTTCTAAAAATTTTGTGAGTTTTCTAACCGTTTTTGTAATTTATGCCTTTACCGACCGATATTATTTTTACGTACGCCCAGCAGGGCTGACACGTATCCCAAAGGGTACATAAATCCCAGCCCCAGGTTGAGCATCGCTGTTCTAGACCATTAAAACTCATATTATCTCAAATCTTCTGCGATTGATTTTATAATGCTACGTGGGCATTGCCCTTGCTCTCCCCTCAATTCAGCTCTGGAAATGTCTATTATTAGTTTTTACTTTCCCAAACTAATAAAGCTTTCATTGTAAACATTGAAAAAAAAACACTTTTAGTAAAATTAATACAATTTTAAATGTATAAAAATAATTGATAATGAAACTACGTGAGAAATATGACATTCTGGTACATTATAGCCGCATACATAAATGAATTCCGAAAGTTCACCCAGCAAAGAAGCATGCCGGTATTTTGAAGGCCAGTCGATTATATGTTGCCTTGGCGACATCTTTTTTATCAGATTGGCGATACGGAAGTTTTCTTCTCGGCAACCATATGACTCTGTGTTACGTTTTACAACATACTATGTGAACGCGTAATCATTCAGTTTGATAGGTTTTTTAAAGAGTACTAGTTGTGAGAAGGATAATTTCCGAATTTTTTTAAAATTACGTTTATTTATCTTTAATGGCATGTCGCAGTATCACACTATAGTTCATCTGGTCGCTGGGGGGTAAGTTTCATTTCATAAACCGGATACTCTTTAATCAACAATCAACACCATTTAAAATTCAGTCTATGTTTATCTTCACTTTGTTTTGACTATTTAAATATAAATTTTCTCTTATTATATTATTACAACTATTATGTTTTGCAGAAATGCATGATTGATTTATAATCAGTTTCAAAAATCATTTATCTTTCAAGTTTGTATAATCGTTTTAATATGGAATTAATCCTGTATTATCAATTAATGATAAGAATTCACTATTTTGGGGATTTTATCCATATGTTTGACTTTTAATTGTATGCACAAATCATGATTGTTTATACCCGAAATTTTCCATCAAAATTTTTTATGCTAAAATGTAATATTTACTACTTGTACATTTAGCTATGAATTAGTTGATCTTGTGAGCTTGTGACAATCTTTATTTTCCAGAAGGAGTTTTTTTGCATTAAATATTCTTATATAGAAGCATGTGTAACTAAACATAGTATATATAAATATTTATATGAATATTCGAATACAAATGCTTTTTTCAATCTTATGTATATATATCTGACTTTCGGGATTGTATACATAAACGTGATTATAAATACATTCAGTCAGAATAGCTGCCATTAACTAGCACTTACAGATTTTGATTTATTTATCGTTCGGAACTTTGCCATTGCTACTATATTTTTGTAAGAATCGCCGCCTTGTTTATGCTTGTCAAAGAAGTGCAACTAATCAGTTATTTTCTTAATTGAATTTATTGATAGTTTTGCCATCATTACTGAAATTTAGATTCACAATCTATAACTGTGGAAGAAATTGCCTGTTTACAATAATTATAATTACTTTTTCTTTATTTACATACAGTATAAATGTGCCAACAATAAACATCTTAAAGGAATTTCTTGTAATTTTTTAAAAATTAGTTATAATTATTATGTTCTAATTTCTTTTAATATTGTATAAATCTATGAACAATATTTAGCTAATCTTATAATTATAATTCCTGTTGTGAATCAAAATTTAATTATAATGTTGCACAAATGAAATCCTGTTCCAGTAATGGATAAACTGAAAAATGTAATAATAATAGGATTTTATGATTGTATTTAGAACTGGCAAAAGCATACTACTAATGAAACAAATTAGTCATTTTCAAATAACTTTAATAACTAAGATATCACAAATTAATAAGATATTTGATCAAATTACTTACCACAAAATCAATATTTTAATTATTTTAGATGGAATTTCAAATCTTCTGAAATTTAGTATTTTAATACTAAATTTCAGAGAATTACAAAGTAATAAAATTATTTCAAAGTAAAATTTCAGATTCGACATTTGAGATGCATGATCTGCAGATTTACTAGTTTTACTGATAAAAGTAATTAATATTTACGTATCTTTTTATGTACAGAGTAGTTTAGTCAGAAATGAATCAACAAACATTGAAGACAGAAGGTAGTAGGTTAATATATAGCAAATTAACACCATGTAGTATTATATATAATATTAATTCATTAAAAAAAAAAAAAAAAAAAAAAAAAAGTTGTGGTTTATTATTGCATAATTCTAATATTGTCTTATGTATGTTACTTTTTTTTTTCTTTTGAAAGTAACTCTGATAGAGTTGATGCATGTATTTTTACTAATTTTAAAATGTTAATTTACATATTTCAGCAATTGAAATTAGGATGATAATACTTTTTAACAACTTGTCATTTAAATCGTCTTTTATTTGAAGATCTGTGCCCATGTGCCCCTCCCTTTTTTTAATACCCTTGAGCTTTAAACATTATCAGTTTAACTATCTCAGCGGTTCCCAAACTATGGGTTGTGGGTCACGTTGGCTATTTTAGTAGGTCGCGAAAACAATTGAGGTTTGTCACAAAAGTATTTTTTTTACTCCAATTATCAAAAAAATTTAACAATTTCAACAACAAATAATATTTTAAGGGAAATTCCTTAATTTCCATATGAAGAAATATACGAGCAGAATATCCAGAAACATCTAAATGAGCTTTGAATTCCATGATGGAGTTCAACACCACATACTTGTGTGAACATGCTTTTTTTGCTCTGCTGTTTTTGGAAAACAAGTATAGAAAAAGCTGTCCGTTGAAAGTGAATTAAGATTGAAATTAACGAGTTTTAACACTGATGCTTTCATTGGTAAACGCCAGTGTCAGAAAATGCACAGATTATAAAGTTGTGTTTTGATAGTAATTAAATGTATTGTTAATTATCTTTCTAGTTTGTGTATTGTGTTAACTATTATTCCATGTACACGCATTGGAATTATGAATTGTTTTTTTTTTCATTGATAGTGCATCATCCTTTGCATGAAAATTTGCCTTTTTTGTAGGGTAGGATAGCTGATAGCTTATAGAGGTCATACAATAATTGCCATACTGACATACAGTCTTATATTTGGTGGGTCGTGAAATTTTTTTTTACTTAAAGGTGAGTCACATACCAATAAAGTTTGGGAACTGCTGGACTATCTGATTATTTATAACATAAAATAAAATTAAACTGCAATTTAATATTAAACATTTTATTAAAATGAAATTAATTAGAAGCAGCTAATTAATAATGTTATTGCATTCTGATAAATGCTATTAAAAATTAAATTTGATTACTTAACTTTCCCATTAAACTAAAAGTCTATAATCACTATGACCATTACTGAAATTACACATTTAGTTATGATACATAGTGTGTTCATTACTGGAAATTAAACTAATGAAACATGCCATTAATGTGTGCAGTCCTAAAACCGTAAAAGAAATTTTGCAATGACCATTATTATACAAAATTCAAAGTTTTATTAAAACAAAAACATGAATTATTACAAGAATATAAATTAAGTAAAACCAGCTCTTAGCATGCTTAATAAAATTTTCACTTAAAAACATTGGAGTTCTGAAATATTTTTTTTTCTGCTTCCTGACTGGCTGCAGTAAGTGGAGATGGAGAGTATATAAAGTATACTTCAGATTTTTAAAATGAAAATCTGTATACTCCTGTTTCTCAAATGAAATTGTCATAAATACTCGCAGATACACTCTTAAAATATTTCATATAATATCCCCTGGAGGTTTTTTACAACATTGATGACTGGTTTAAGATTATCAATCACAATGTTGTTACATAACCTGTCACAGACAGTTACGAAAAAATAAAAATAAAATAGTAATTCAATCTGAATATTTATTGATTATTTTCTTTTAAATCAAAAACTTGCCTTTATTCTTTTCACAGGAATCAGAGTTGTCCTATATTTATAAAATAACCTTAAAAATGTAGTATTTCTCTGACTCAGTGGTGACCATTCCTCCCAAACCCAATGATGCAAATCCCCTCCCCACCTCCTAAACAGAATATCAGTTGTAAAATATATTCTACTTATAATCTACTGCACATTCAAAAGAAAGCGATTTGAGCATAGCGGAATGAGTAATGAGTTCTTATTGCCCTTATCTAGAATTTAAAGAAAGAAAACACAGGAACGTTTCTGAAAATTCAGTGTTGAATAAATTTAAAAGTGATACTAAAAGAATCAAGATTTGCAAAAGATAGCGAGTTGAGTATAGCAGAATGAGTTTTTATTGCCCTTATCTAGAATTTAAAGAAAGAAAACACAGGAACATTTCTGAAAATTAAATGCTGAAAGAATTGAAAAGTGATATTAAAAAAAATAGAGTTTTTTAACAGTACAAAAAAAAAAAAAAAAAAAAAAAAATTAAGAATTTAAAAATCTCCCCCTCCCAAAAAAATGTACTTTTTCTCAAATTCTCCCCCCAAAACTAAATTGTATGACGCATCTTGCATCACCAAATCCCTCTCTGGGCACCCCTGCTCTGACTGCACTATATTTCCTACATTTCTCTATTTTCTCATATGCTTGATATTAATATCATCTGCTAATATTAACAATTATTTCTGCAGTTTTTTTCTCCTTGCATTTACATGCAGTAACTCAATCCTGCACACAATGCTCATGCTTTCAGTACAAACGAGAGGGAGGGTTTGGTATAGATCGCTGTATTAAACATGCATTTGTGTCTAGAGAGATTAAACATCGATGTCTGTGGAGACTGCTTAATTTATTTCCTTAACTTTGGTGTAATATTTATTTCTCTTTTGGGCATGTCATATCAGTAAAGAAATGTTTTTGAATGACTTGATGTTTTGATGTGCATCGCTTTGCTCGCTGATTTAATTCTAACGTTCAACATGGTTCTGTGTTTAATTCTTAGAGGAGGAATCAGTAGAGAACAAACTCCTTTGTTCTATCTGCCAAACCTTGAAACCTTCATCTGAATTTTCATCAACAAAAGGATGTTTTTTGGTGGTGATCCCTTTCTTGGTAATTTTCTGTATTCATCTCAAGATGAATGCAGACAAAATAGGTCTTGGTGGGAGGAGGGAGCAGAAATTCCAATGACAGTTTTTGGCGGGAGAAACTGGTTTGATAAGCATTCTTCCCACAATCACATGATGGTGAGGAACATGAAAGATGCTTCAAGAAAAGGTTGCTGTTTCTGCATCTAATTACATTAGAAGTCTATGGTTTCATTACAATTATTTTAGTTTTTCTTATGTATTCAGCTGCAATGCATGGTTTTTATTTATTTTAAATTTTAATGTAGAAAAGGCATATTCATTGCATTTCATTTACGCAATGACACAATATGGACATAGATCGATGAAATTCCATGATGCTTGGATAAATCAATTTAATAGTTGTGGGAAGAAAATAGGCGAATGTTTTTTGAAGGATAAAGGTAATTATCACATCCGATTCCCATCAGCAACAATAGTTATTCGCAATTAACAGAGCATGCTAAAGCAGGGTTGGCATGATTTAAATTAACTGATTTAAATCAGCTAATTAAAAAAAATCATTTGATTTAAATCAAAAATTTTTTTTTTAATGTTGTAAATTAGTCAGCAGAGAAATAAAAAGTAGGTGTAAATAAGTAGCAGGTGTTTTTCTGGTATTTCCAGGATTGATGGAAAATGTATTAGATAAAGATAGAATTACAAAATTTAAAGCAAGATATGAACAAGCTATTAATGGCTGTCATTTTGCTGGAGTTTTATTAAGTCCCTCTGTTTTAAATCGAAATGAAATTTCACTTATTGTAGAGAAAAATAATGAACAAATAATGAATAATGTTTGGCATTCATTAAAGAAAATTGTCCAAATCTTCTCACCACATTTTTAAGCAAAAAATGGCTCATTCCAAAAATTACCATATTGCTTTGTGAAAAAAGTTTCAGATATTATGACAGATTATGATTGGTGGAAGTCCTTTTACATAATGGGAGGCAAAGAGAGAATCAGCAAAATTGAAATTGAATTTATTTACCAAATAACAACAGCCGTGGCTTCATCTACTGGAGTAGAAAGACAATTTTCTTCTTTTGGACTAGTTCATTCAAGCATCTGTAATAAATTAAGAGTGGATAAAGCTTCTAAATTAGTGTTTTTGTTCAAACAATTACATCCCTGATTTATTTCCATTTACTTAAAAAAATTGAATTAATTGTGATTTTTATCCTTTAATAAATAGCTTGCATTAAATGAATAGTTAATTTGTTTTTTAAATTTTACCATTTTCTATTCATACACCATATTTAAGTTCATTTCTTATTTAGTATGCGCAATTCAATTAGAAAATAATAGAATGGTTTTAGATTAAAGCCTAGATGTTTAATTTTTAGTACCAATCAATAACTAGTAATATAGTATTTTCTGAACTATATAATTATTTGTTACATTTTTATAAATTATAAATAGTATTCTTTTTTAGTTATTTGTTATAAAAAACTGCTCCGTGTATTATAAAAACATAAAAACACAATAATTAAAAATAGAATTCTAAAAAAAAATCAAATAAACCTGATTTAAATTTAAAAAAATCATGACTTTTTCCCAACCTTGTGCTTAAGGGGGCTCAGGGGTTGATCGATGTGGAAAAACATGTAAACAGAGCTCTCACTTCGAGTCCATATAAAAACAGAAGTATTCAATGTAATTAATTTAAACTTACCAATATTTTAAAAATATGTTTATAATCTTATAAAATTATAAAATGAAGTACTTCAATGTAATATAATATGAAATATAGCAAAATTTGTGTAACACAATTTTCGAAAAAAAAATTGTGTTATATCACCAACACCAAAATATCTTAACGTTGAATTGACATATAAACCTAATTTTTACTTTAAAATGATCCGAAAACTTTATTCTATAGAATGAATTAATGATATAACTATCACACAAAAACATTATTAAAAACACTCTCAAATTTGAAAATTTAAAAAACTCCTAAAAAATATAACTTTTTTTTCATTAAAAATACTCAAAATATTAAAATATCTAAACTATATTAATTCATTCTATAGATAATGATGTTATATGCATGCAAAAAAAAAAAAAAAAAAAAAAAAAATAATAATAATAAGCCATTTTATCGAATAGTTTTTTTTAAATCTTGGTGTTAGTCGTCAAGAATCAAGTTTTGAGAAAACGCGACTTAAATTTGAAATTATATGGGTGTGGCTATGAAAGTGTTGATACATAAATGCTTATAACTCCGTTAAAAATGCAAATATTTTTATGCGGTTTTTTGCATTGAGTTAAGAATTAATTGAATAATCAAACTAGATCATAAAAAAATTTATTTTTTGAAAAGTTTTCAACCCCTGAGCCCCCTTAAGTAACAAAGTACTTTCTCAAACATCACAAATTTGCTTGAAAAAATATATTATTGGTTTAGAAAATTTCTATCTCACTAAGAAGCAGGGCTGGGTTTTTGCCGGCAGAAAGTGATTTTAACCAGCAGAAACTGGCAATAACTGGCATAAATTCATTTCAAGACAAGACATAATCTGAGACTTTTTTAGTAGTAATCAATTGCTTATACATTTTATTCATGATAAATAACAAATAATAATTTCGATTAAGCATAAAGTAAAAAATATGATTGTTCTATTGCAGCTGCTCATAAAATTTACTTAGCTTTATTTAATGATGGAAATATCATTTAAGCTCACAAATGCAAAATTCAAATCTCATTTAATGCAGTATTAGCTTTTAAGCTAGCTTATTTTTTTAACTAAATTCTTTATATATTATATACATATGTGAATTATGAATCATTGCAGGTTAAAGTTCTTATTAGTATTACTTCTTAGTTTCTGCCAGTTTTTGCCACTTACTGGCAGAAACTTGCCAGCCCTGCTAAGAAGACTTAAGAACAACAACAATCGACAGATTCATTTTGCATTTGTTTTTTAATATTGTATCTTGATTTAATATTTTTTATTACTGAAAATTTATAAACTAACATAATCATGTGTTTAAAGTATTTTGTAGCAAAATATTTCCAATACCGTTATTTTCTAAGTGTCCTATATATGTGCTATATTTTTCACATAAAATGCCCTGTATTTTATGAATTGGTCACTTCTATCCCTGCTTTAAAAGAAAAGAAAAAAGTGCTCTTTCTGACTTAGTCAGAAAACTTACTGTGAACTTCAGATTTTTTTTTTTTTTTTCATTTAACTCGGTATTACTTCTGATCTGTCTGCCTTATAAGGACAGTATGTAGAAGGGAAAATGTAAGACTGGCTCTAGTCTGCTGAAAAAATTAAACCTTGGTTTAGACTAGGGATGCACCGAATAGTGATTTTGGCCGAATGCCGAATATTCGGCCGACAGGTGAACCGAATACCGAATATTCGGCTTTCCAAATACTTTTTTAATTTTAAAATTTAAAGGTATTAAAATGTTACTTTTTAAAACAGTTTTACATAATATTTAAAAAAAAAAACTTACATTTTGATAAACAAGAGCTTTTTATCAGAGCATTCAGTTATTGAAAAAAATCTGCCTTGAGTTATTTAAGAAGTGCAGTTATGAAACTTTAATTAATAAAATTTTCTACGAATCAAAACAAACATTTTAAAATCAAATAATGAAAAAATGGCAGAAGAAAAATTTTACAGTCTGATAATTGTCCTTTTTAAATAACTCAAGGCAGATTTTTTCAATATAAAGTACAAATACTTTCAACTTAATTCTGAATAAAGGTATGTTTGGCTCATAGTTCTTTTCTTATGAATGGTGGTATTTTCCACCCTTCCCATCATATCATATTTTACAGAAATCAAAGCATATGAGTTGAAAATATGTTATCTTATTTATTGTTAATGTAATAAACGAACACACAAATTTTGATCTTAGAGTGAGATGAAATACAATGTCCTTATGACTCAATAAGTTGATTATGGTTTCATGAACAAAAATTGTCTCACTTGATAGCTATTACTAATCTCAAAAGTTTTTTTTTTTTCTTTTAAAGGACTTTTATTTAAGGAAAAGCAAGAAACACATTATTTACTAAACAAAATTTAGAAACTTGTATGAGCACGTAATTTATTCCTAAGGAGAGTCCTAATAAATCACCGTTTTAATCCTTCTCATGGTTAATTTTCTTAAGTTATACTTTACAAACAACAAATAAATAATGTAAAAACATTCGATTTTATTTAAAAATGATTTTGTTTCTAATTATTTTAAATATAAATTAAAAAATTGACAGTTAAAAGTTGAAAAGTTTTTAAAAGGTTTTATTAAGTATTGGATTTGGCCGAATACTTTGATATTCGGCAGGCCAAATAGTTTCATATTCGGCCAAGCCGAATATTCGGCTCAACCGAATAGTTTAGTATTTGGCCTAACCGAATATTCGGTAACATGGCCGAATACCGAATAGATACCGAATATTCGGTGCATCCCTAGTTTAGACTTGATGCAACTGCCAATGTTGATTTCTATGCTGGACATTCTATTCTGTACTAATGTTGCCAATCTATCATCGACTCATGCAGCATATCAATTAGTCACACATCCATTGAAAATTGTTCCGATTTTATAGGTTTAGTTTGATCCTTTTATATTGGGCTGAATTGTTTTATTTGCTTGACCTGGCTAATTTATTTTTTTTGCTTGGCAAATAAATGTTCCATTAAGCAAATTGTCTTTAATCTGCCACTTGGTCCATTGGAAGTTTTCCAGGCTTTTGCAAGTCAATGCCCAGGCTTTTACAAGCTCAGGCCTGTGCAGGTTTCACCCCACCGGTCCATATTAATTGGTGCCACTGATTTTGTATCTATAAAATTAAAGTTAAGCTATTATATCTTACAGTAATATTTTTATAATTGTTTCAATAAATGTCTAACTAAATATTTCTTTCAATTAGTCTTGGAGGCACTGCCGGTGCAATTGCCACTTGTCCTCTTGAAGTTCTCAAGACACGATTACAGTCGTCAGTTGCAAATTTTGGATCTGCCAGTTCTATTTCTCAGCATTCTGTGCCTACCTTACCAAGATTTGAATTTTGTAATTGTGTGTCTTACGAAAGATATTCTCCTCTAATCACTCCTGAAGTTGCAGCCCGACAAACACAATCACTGGGCATTTGGCGATGTCTTAAGTATGTTTTTTTCATTCAGATCAATTAAGATAAATTTAGTTTGTAGCTATTTATAGTTACTTGTCTGTATCATTGTTATATGATTACAATAGGTCAATAACTTAAGTACTGATTTAAGTAGTGTAATTAACTTGCTGCAGCAAATTATAGTTAACTTTAGCATAAGTATATTTATAGACTTTTAGAATGTAATGTTACAGAAAATTAGTTACTTTGATAGATTAAAATTTTAATATTTCACAACACATTTAATGTTATTCTCAATAAATTGTTTTGTTTTGATGTGCTTTTTATGTTTTCTGAAGTGTTTTTTATGTATTTTTTTTCAACTTCTTTGTAATATTTGCACTTATTTTAAATGTTGATTTGATTTACATAATAGTTTATGTATTAGTATTTTCATATGTATGTTAAATATTCTACATTGAAATTTTCATAAAATGCAATTTTGCAGAATATGAGTTTTTGTTTTGAATACTGAAAGTTAATAATTGTTCCAATTTTTTTTAACACATTTTTTTCATATATTAATATTAATCTCATGTTGCTTTTTTTTTCCTTTCTTTGGCTCAAAATATTAGTACTTTTTTTTTCCTGCATGAAATTATGGCATTTTTTTTTTTTTTTTTCTAAACGTAGCTTTATTCACATTTTAAATTAAAGCATTCTTCTCATTTGACTAAGCTTTTGAAAATGAGCATGACATGATTGAAAAAAGTCTTTTTATAGTTATAATCAATCTGTGTACTCTTCAATAAATGTTTTTTACGTATTTACAGTATATAAAAACTGTATATGACTATGTAGATCAGTTGTGGTGTAGTAGCAAGTATACGGAGGTATACACCATACATCTTCTGAATTTTTTTTAAAAGCTTCATATACTCTCTTTCTCAAATAAAGCTATTGCATATATCCTAGCCATGATCCTTCATGGTTAGCATATACCTGCTGATATTTTTATGACTATAACACTGTAGATTAGTGATAATGCAGGGATAGATTTAAATTAATCCAGGAGAACAAATTACTGTCTAAACACAAAAGAAGCGGGAAAGTATATGCAGATAAATAGATTCCATATCATATCGATTCTTTCTTAGTCTTGATTATTTATCACAATGTACTTCTAAGGAAAATATATTTAGTTTTAAATTTGTCAATATATTAATTTGAATGAAAACTATATTACATTTGGTATTTGAAAACTGGAAATTTTGAAATTTACAAGTATATTTTTAAATTATCTTTTTCTTTCTTTCCTTACCTTTATCATCCAGAATTACTATATCATGTAAAATAGAAATACATTAATGTCATTTCATTAAAATAGAAAAAGCATTTTAAAGCATATACGAATGCATGCAAATACACATTAAAGCATGTTTTATATATTGATTGTTTGGTTTTGAATTAATTTATTTAATTCAAAACCAATGTTCTGGACACATTTTCACATTTGGTCTGATTGATTTTGTTCAAATGAAATTAATGCTGCACATTATGAATGAAATAAAAATGTTTCAATAAGTTTTGTATCTACTATTCTTTAAAAATGTTCTCTTTCTTCTTTTTCATTTGAAAAATTGAGTTTTCATTTGAAAACTCAATTGACAAAACTTATTGCTACATAATTATCAAAAATTGATGAATTTTCATGGAGTATATAAGTTTTCTCAATATGATAAAAAGGGTTTCTTTTGGTATCTTATCTACTGTTTGGGCATGGTTTTATTCTTGTATCTTGTTCATATATTTATGATTTCATTTAAATTATATATGTATATACTTTTTCCCAAAAGTATGCTTCCTTATTTTAGTAAGTCTTTTTAGTTAAATTGTATGAATTCTCAAACACATACACAAAAAAAAAAAAAAAAAAAAAAAAAAAAAAAAAAAAAAAAAAAAATATCACTATTTCTATTTTGTTTAGAACTAAAATTTGTTTTGACAAAGAGTAATTCGTCAATGAATAAATGATAATAATGAAAAAGACATTTATTGGCAGTTATTTTTTAAAAGCATTAAATCTCATAAATGATTTGTAAAACGAAAATAAATGAATGAAACACAATAGGTCTTAGCATAGCTCTTTTTTAAAGGATCGATTTTTGCCTACTACCTCACATATAAAGTAAAAATTTATTTTCCATTATTGAAAATTTTAGTTTATTTCTTTTATTAATATATATATATGTTGTTTACTATTTTTATTACAAAAGTTACTTTTAAAAAACGTAACATTCTATAGTAAATTTTTTAAATTGCATAAGAAAGTTCATCCAACCTCTCAATAAATAGTGACTATCACATAAAATTTAGTTTGTAGTATTCAAATGTAAGAGAAATAAAATGTAAAAAATAAATAAATAAATAAAAATAAAGTAAATAAAATTTTATATTTATGCTGTGTCCATTCAACTAATAAAATTTAGAGACCATTTTGCATTATTCATAATTTTAAAATTACAGTACATAATTTTATTACAGTGTCACAAGTTGAAATGATATGCACTACATATTGACATTACTTTTTCTGTTTTACTATGTTGTGATTTTTCATTTATTAAAAAAATTGCTTACTTTCTCATCATTCTGAAATTTACTTTTTCTCTTCTTATATGTGTGCTGAACACATGCACATATGCTGATTTTTAACCTCATTTCAATTACTAAAGATACAGAAATCTTAATTTTTTTAAATATTAAAATTCATGTTAAGTGAATTTATAAGATTATAAATGGTTTTGATAATTTGTTTGTACTACTTCAGAAATATTTCTACCTAAAGAAATTATTTATATGGTGCTCTTATTGACCATGTCAGTTTCTTCTTTTGATTTTAAAAGAAAATGGATAGCTTAGAAAAAAGGGAGTAATATTTAAAAATGTATGTACTAGTGATTAACTTATTAGATGTTTTAAGTAGATAATCTTAAAACATACTAATAAATTTGCTCATTTTTTAAATGTAAAGAAAAAGAAAGCTTGGCAAAACTTTCTAGGTATTTTAGGATTTAAATAGAAGCATTTTTCATTTTAAATTAATGTTTGATTATCATCGATTTCATTTATTATTTCCATTGGTTTTTTTTTTTTTTTGCGAGTTGGGGGGAGGGGTGAGCAGTTTCTGTGTAGAACTTTTTGTATACTTATAACAGATTCAATGTGTTATAAATTAAATTCTAAAATTTATTAAAGTAACATTAAAATTTTACTTAAATGTAACAATTTTTTAAATGCGTTCTCTTTTAATTTCAATCCTAAGATGTAATAATTTTATAAAGCATTTAATTATTAAGTATTAAATTGTAATTTTAGGTAAATTTATTTTGTTATCCTGTATCGATAGCTTAGAAAAAAAAAAATCAGAAATATTCAAATGTAATTCAAGTATGTCTTCATCAGATACTTTTAAATAATTTGTTAATTATTAAATTTTTCATACGTTAAAGATTTTTCAAAGATTCTTTTTGAAATATCAAATTTTGAAAGATTTCTTATTTTCTTCAAGATTTGCCTAACATTTATTAAATTTAGCCTATTATAAAATAATGTTTAAAATTTATTTTCACAAATCATTGATATAGTAAATGTTATTTTTATACGTATTTGGGTGAAAGGATGTTCAATTCAGTAGTCTGGTTATCGATTTAATTATCTAACCGGCATCTGATTTGATTATCTTATAACCCCCCTTTTTTTATTATTGTGCTTCAAATAAATTGTGCTAACCTTAATTTCTTATCTTCATCTGTGACAATTTTTTAACCAGTCCCTAATTTTTAAACTTTTTTGAGAAATTTTTGGAACAAAAAGAACTTTGTAGAAATGTTTGAATAAATCTTGTGTATTAACTATTGGGTATAAATGAGGTGTTAAAAATACTATTTTTGAATATGCAATTACTCTTTTTTGCTAACTTTTTATTGTTGGTTTACATAATTTCTACATATTTTTAATTTAATTTTTTTTTTTTACTTTTTTCTTTTTGTTGTAAATATGTGTATATGTATTTACAACAGATTTTTTGTTGTTAATACATAAGAATTTAAAATAGTTACAAATAATTTTGCTTTGGAATTTATTTCATAGGGACTTAAAAGTGATTTTTGTGTGTGAAAATAAGGTTTACAAATAAAAATGTTGTTAAGGTTAGCATGATTTCATTTTAAAAACATCAAAACAAAATTGATATTGTGATCAGGTTAATATTAGAATAGGGAGTAACATATTATCCAACATGTAAAAGTAAAATTTTGCGAGAGATGATATATTTGTGCATGTCCTGTTATCTGTGTTTTATTGAATCAGGTGGGAGATGTTAACTAAAGCGTCTCCGGGGTGACATGCATTGGCTGGCCAAACTATCTTAATTATTGCCTAATTTTTACTCCGAAAAATTGGTAAGTGCTATTACTGGTAGGTTCTTCAACTAATTACGTTTTGTTTTCAGGCAGTTACTGCCTGCCGATTAAAATTACAAGCAGAGGACAAATGTTCTCAATGCTTAAACTCAGTTGCTTTTACTATAAAAGATGCACAAATACTGAAAAAATAGTAAGATGTTATGTATTTAGAAATATAAAAGTATGTGTAGTATAGTAATTTCTGGAAAGGATATGTTCTCCTTTTTATTTTTGATAAATATTTTAAGATTTTAACCGTTTTCAAGTTTGCCTTACCAACTTTTTTCTTTCTTTGTGCATTTTTTATTTTTCTCAACTTTAGTGTACTTATATTTCTGGAAGGGGGTGCATGTAAATCTATTTTTCTTTTGTAAATAAGTTTTATTTTCCAAAAACATGATTGTTTATTAAATTACTTAAACTACACATAATTGCACTTATTAGGCATTGCCATACCTAAATGAAAAAATTACTTTCATCATAATCATTTCATTAAAATTTACAAGAATTATTGTTGTACAAATCTCCTAAGGATGCAATTGAATATTTTTTCGTTTCATATTTTCAAACTGCAAATTAAAATTAAGACTTTGTCTTGTAGCTTTTTTCTAATATGTTGATCACAATCATGAAGAATATCTGCTATTTCTTAGTGCTTACCCCCCTCCTCTTTCCTAATTAATTGCACACAAGTTCCATAGTTTATTTTTCTCATTGACAATTAATTAGAGCTATTTTGCATAGGTAAAAATATATATGTAAAAGATATTAGCCCAATATGATGTCTAAAATTTTAATTTTTAATAAATATTTTGTAACTTTCAATGTCTTAATTTAAAAGCTGCCCACTTTTAAATTTTCCTACCTTAACTATTGTTACTTTTTCATACTAAGTTCTGATCAACCTTAAGATTAAAAGTGCAGATGTGTGAGGCTACTTCAATCAACCAAAAAGAAATGCTTGTTAATGCTAATCTCATGGAAAAAATTTATAAAGTAAAGATATCTTAGTTGTATTTCAATATTTTAAAATAATTATTTTTGCATTGGATAGTTAAGATTGGTCTGTTCAAAGGCCATTCCTTACTTTTTCAGTTTTCATTAATGATTTTTTTTGAGGATGTTTTTATTTTTGAAACCAATTCTAAAAATGGTAGTGATTTTATTAAAAATATCTGTAAACGAAATTAAAAAAATAAAAAGCGGTTTTTCTACAGATCGATTTCAACTATTCAATGCAAAACAAAATCATTTTAAAATATTGAAATGCATTTGCGAGATTTATAAATTTTTTTCATAAGATTAGCATTAGTGAACGGGTCTTTTTACTTGACTTAAGTAGCCCCGTAATGCAATTCTTTCTTTGTAAATAAATCTGCATGTGCCATTGCCAGGAAGGTTCTAAGCCTTCTGGCCTAGACTAAAATCATAACATAATTAACCATTTGAAGTTTTACAAATATACTATTCCGTTATGACATTTGTTGTCCCTGCTTGAGTACTATATAAGAAGAGAAACACACATGAAAAGAACAATCTGTTGGTAATTTTGATGTGTCCTCCTTAAAATTATGTAAATCTCTAAATTCATATTTACATCATTATGGCTCCCAAAATTTCTTCCATGACGTTGCTTGTATAACGATCTGGATTAATAAAGGTGTTTGCTCAACCAAGAATTCCTACAGTCATTTTATTTAATGGCTTCCTTTCAAGATTATAATGCTATGCAGTATCCACAAAATTATGTCTGCGCACCAAGATGTTACATGTATATATACAGTAACTCCAAAAAAATCTTGACATTTACGATTTTAGATGTTTTGTTAAATATCTAGAAATATACATAGGAAATTATTCTAAAACTCCAAGTGTGTAAACAAAATAGTACACCTCATATATTTTCGCGAAGAGTTTTCTTCGAAATCCAACAGGGGACCGTCAACAAATTGAAAAAGAAAGATCTTTTGAACATCCTGTCAAAAGTAATGAAGCAAAAGAGTTCAAACTGCAGATTATTATCAAGTGGCTTATTGTAATAAGCTGTGTTCATTTTTATTAATATAGCATGTAAACTCGTAGAGAAATTAAGGTTTTATAAAAATGGTCCCAAATTTTTTGAAGATTTTTGCTTATAACTTGCAGCATTCTTAATATAAAATAATGTTCTTTTCTGAAAATATGACAAACAACATTGTATATAATACCCTGTCATCATAATTTAAAAATAATAAAAATTGTATGAAAAATGAGTAGATTTAGTAAATAATTTTTCATTGCGCATGCGTCAACGATATCAAAATTTCATTTGCATATTATGTTAGTTAAATGTATAGAGCAACTTCTGTGAAAGTCTAAAAAAGATATAGCTTAAAAATTCTGAAAATTATCGTTGATAGAATGAGATCAAAATCCATTATTCCCTAAATGAAGCAAAAAGATAAGGGCTGTATCCATATTCCATTGATTAGTGCCTACTCAATATTGCACGTACAACTATATTTGGATAAAACCCCTGAATTTTTTGCTTCCTTTTAGAATAAAGGATTTTGAATTTATTCTATAGACGATCATTTTCAGAATTTTCAAGTTATTTTCTTTGAAACTTTTACAGAAGTTGCTCTAAACATTTAGCTAACACAATATGCGAATGAAATTTTGATATCGTTGACACATACACAATGAAAAATTATTTACTAAACCTACTTATTTTTCATACAATTTTTATTATTTTTGAATTCTAATGACAGGGTATTGTGTACAATGCTGTTTGTCATATTTTCAGAAAAAAACATTACTTCATATTAAGAATGCTGCAAGTTATAAGCAAAAAACTTCGAAAAATTTGGGACCATTTTTATAAAAACCTTAATTTTTCTACAAGTTTACATGCTATATTCATAAAAATGAACAGTTTATTACAATAAGCCACTTGATAATAATCTGCAGTTTGAACTCTTTTGCTTCATTAGTTTTGACAGGGTGTTCCAAAAGATCGTCTTTCTTTTTCAATTTGTTGACGGTCCCCTGTTGGATTTTGGGGAAAACTCTTTGCAAAAATGTATGAGGTGTACTATTTTGTTTATACACCTGAGTTTCAGAATAACTCCTTATGTATATTTCTAGATATTTAACAAAACGTCAATAAAATCGTAAGTGTCAAGATTTTTTTTGCGGTGACTGTATATATGTCCTATTAAAATTCAACATGAAAATACATTGGCCTTTAAAAGCTAAAGGACTAGATTCTTTTGGCTGTATACGGTTTGTTGAATATCTACTGAAAATCTTGATGGATTGTGCTTGTATTTTGTGGATGTAAAGAGCATGTTTGAGCATCTTCTGCAGTGGAGATTTAGTCGCAGGGATAGTTAGGAACCAACAATAAATTTAATAGTATAATGTTTGAAATCATCTATGTAAGAGAAAATGATCAAAGCTACCTTTCGCTGAAGTAAATGACTATATGGACCCTGTTTAATGTTTGTGTGCATTTATTTAAACATGCATGCCTATTCATGAAAAAGTTAATATTTGGGGGGATATATATATATATGGGTCATTCCACAAGAATTGGGTAACTTCGTGAAATTGCAAAAAATTTATTTACCGTTTAATGTATTCAAAATTTGAAAAATGCCCATTTGTAGACAAAGTTGATTCCGTTTAGGAGCATGTATAATATTTTGAAAATTGAAAAATGTTTTTATTAAAATTTAACTTTTTGACCCCAAAAAGTCAGTCCCCTGGCGTGTACCACTGGAAAAAGTGAAGACTTAAGTACTAATTATTTTTAAACTAATGGATTTAGGCAGAAAAAATGAAGGTTGTTACATTCTGAGATAGTTAATTAATAACTATTTGTGCATGTTATGTGATTTTTTTTTTAAAAAGTATTACTTTTTTAAAATTTCAATTTGTGTACCCCTACTTTGCGCGTCAGTCCCCTGGCTCATGTTAGATTCCAAAAATTTCTGATATTATCCATTGTTGATAACTTAATTCTCTTTATCATATTTATTTATCATATAAAGATGGCAGTGAAGACTGATATTTATCCATCAGCAATTTTTATTCAATGTTTATTGCCATTCTTGTGTCGACAAACAGATTGCAAACACTCAATTTATCAGTCCCCTGGTAAGTAATAATTTAATAATTTATAAATAATTATTATTGATGCGTGCTGCTTTTAACGTCTTTTTATTGCTATATTTAATATTAAAACAGAATAATATGGTATTTGGTTTCAATAAGTAGATTTTTTGTGTTTTATAGTGAAAACGTCAGTCCCCTGGCATCAGTCCCTTGGCAGTTTTTCAGATTAAAAATACCCAGGGGACTGACGTAGAAGCAAAAAACAGTTAAACACATTAGTGAATGCTAGATAACATGATTTCTATAATAATTTTACATTATTTTAAATTCTCTTATTAATTAATAATTAGTTACTGATCTATACTATTAAAATCTGTGCGCGTAACTATGTAATCTCAAAAACTTGGGAACCACAGCGCGCAGGGCTATGAAATTAGGCACACGGCTTGCTGATAGGGGGTCCATGAACGATTGGGGTCAAAAACTTGAATATATATTTTTTTAATTTATATATATATTTTTTAACGAATGTTTGCCCTTTTCAATCATTTAGAAAATGGCTGCTGTTTTCGGACAAGAATAGGTATATCAGTTGCTTAACATACGTACATTTCTTGCCACAATGACAAAAAAATATTAAAAACTACAAAAAAAATTAATAACTAAAAAACAAATTGAGATATATCTTTCAAAGAAATTAGATTTAAAAGTCATTTTTTTCCTATACGACTGTGTAAAATTTTAAAATTTGCGATGTTTAGAAGTTCAAAATTTTCAGTACCGAAAATTGTAAAACTGAAATTTCATTTAAATTTTGTTTGTTGTTGGTCCATGTACATCATCCTAACAGTCTTGTTATGAAATCGTTTGAGTTGCTTCTGCGATCCTATAACTTGTGAACATTACGAATTAGGAACGATTGAATTTGAACAAAATAAAAATCTTTCAGGGTGTTGTTCAACACTCACAGCTTCCAAAGAAAAAAAATCACGTGAAAAGCCTAGTAAAAAATTTACAAGTGAGCAACGGATCAAGTACAGTTTTGGAGACTTTATTCTAGTCAAATTTTTAATACGAAATAAAGAATACCGGAGTGCCGCAATTTGTTCGCATGTTAAAGAAAGCGGAGAGAAGTTGGCTGTGACATTGTATTGGAAAAATTACCAATACCTGTTTCAAGTACCAAACGTAATAAAGTCACTTATACATTTAATAAAACTATTGATGTTTGAGAAAAAAATTACTATTACTGTTTGCTTTAGTTTTAAAAGTTATAACTTGTTTGAAAAAGTTTTATTTAAAGCTTTAAAAAATTAAATTAGTGTTATTAAAATAAGTAATAAAACATGTATTCGTTGATAATTAATATAAAAAATATGTCTTGGGATTATGTATTAAACATGTATTTATTACTCTTTTGGATAATTATTAATAATTATTTTTTTAAAAAGTTTGAATTATTCATTAAAAAGTTCATTCTAGAATATAACTATCGGTTTCTGTCAGTCACTTGGAAGTCATGTCAGTCCCCTGAAATCTACTTTTTAAAAAAGCTCGATTTTTTGAAAAATATTTAGATATTTGAGTGTTGCTGTACGAATATAATAAAATTAACATATTGTTTATTGATATAGCAAAAAAATATTGAAATCTGAGGTAAAAATAGTACATTTCAATTTCACCCCTAAAGTTACCCGATTCTTGTGGAATGACCCATATATATATATATATATTTCCTGTTTATAGTGTTTTCAACTAAATTTAACATTTTCCTTATACTTGATAACAAATAGTTTTAACAGCATACTGCAATAAAATATGAATATACTGTATATTTCATAAGATATAAGACATTCTTATGAAACAATTTTTAACTGCATATGTGTGGAAAGATTTAAAAATTTTTATTCATAATTTGGTAGTGAATTATTTAGGAAAATATATATAAAAAGTCCAGCCAAATATCATGAATATTCAGAAAGGTAGGGCCAATATAGTAAGTTGCTTTTTAAAAATAACTTTATTGTAAGGAAGGATTTTCATACAATTTGTCAATTAACTCACTTTATCTTCCTTAGTTTGCAGAATGTTTGTCTGTTTTTATGGAAAGTGCCTTAAATAGCTGACTTGTAAATTATGAAGTAAAAATTTTGGAATTGTTTATGGATGCATGGTTAAAAAATTATTTAACACAAATGCCCACATATCTTCAAATATTCAATATATTTTACAACTTAATTGCAGTATACTGTCTTTATTGTTCTTTTTTATATTTAAAAAAGGGTGCTGTTAAATTTGGTTGAAAACTCTGAATGCTATAAACAAGTAAATATTTCACAGAAATGTTAATACCTTCACAAACATATATGCTTTATTCACTCAAATGTCAATGCCATAAAATCATTTGTTACAGTTATATACTATTTTGAGCATTTTCTGTTATATGGGTAATCACAAACAATTTTTTTAAGATTATTATTAAATTTGTTGTTGACCTCCTAATTGTTCCTATGATTAAATATCCACTTAAAAATACGAAATTTAATATATTCTCCACTCCTCAAAGTTCAAGGAAATTTGTTGTATAGATATTCAATAAACCATATTACTATCAAAAGCTTCTTGTTACAGTCCCTTAACTTTTGGAGGTCAGCACAATTAAATCTACTTTTCTGTTGGGAATTTTATTTTTAAATTCTTTCCTCTTTCTCCCATTCAAGTTGATCTTCATCCAATTGTAGTCCAGATTTTTCTTTTTCTTTCTTTTTAAATAGACTGTTTAATTCTACCTGTAGAATAAAATTAATAAAACTCGTATCATCTTAAGTAATGTTGCCTTTTGAAAGACATTTATAACTTTCTTTTGTTAACACATCCTAAAGTAAATATTCTTTACTTATGTATCGCTGTGTATAAATTTGTAGCCTTTTTAATTTGAAAATGAACTTGCTAATTTTCAATTTATGTTAAGGACTTTTATATAGTCATCTGTTGCCTGTAAGAAATTCTTATTGTATTTTTACATTCATTTTTTGCAGACTTGTTTAAAATTAATGTTGGTTTCTGTTATCTCTTCAAAAAATAGTTTAAAAAAAACTTAAACCTGTATATTTTAATAAATTTATGGCAGTTGTCATGAAATATGTACAAACTATTTTAAAGCTATGTAATTTTACTACATTTCATTCTATTTTCAAATGTGTAGTAACATTAGGATAACATTTTGCATGATAATGTTGCTTATATGTAATATATGCAAAAATAATGTACTTATACAGCAAAAAACAGACTATTTTATTTATTGTTATTATCTTTTAACGCAAAACCTAATATAAATTGTTCATAAAATTCTCAACGGATGCCATTATTTAGTGAATTTTTTATGCTAAAGTTCTATTTTTCATTTGAATCATCTTTCATTACATCGTTAATGCTAAAACAAAATTTGTAAATTTTGTAAAATTAAAAGTCTGGACACGTCCAAAAATAAATTTTTTACGAACTTGATTTACTTGATTTTACAATTTTCTGAAAATTGACAACATTTATGAGAAATATGTAATGTTCTTTAAAAAGTAATTAAAAAAAATATGTGTTTAAATTAATGTAGAATTAGGAAATTCATATTGCCTTCTATAACACATCTTAAAATTAATCTTTTATGCAGATAAATGTTAAGAGAATTATTTTAAGAAATTATCTTGCTTTTTTGGAAAATAAACTTTTTTCTTGTGTGAAGTAAAACAATATGATCTATCACATCATTGACATTTCAATTATTGTTTAAGTGTGTATATAAAAGCTTCTTAAAAATAATATTTATTCTCAAATGATTTAAATATATTGGCTATATAACATTACTGATAATAAACACCTATCCAACTTGCCTAAGTATCTGAAGATACAGGCTGTCCAGTAAATGATTGACTCATTTTGAATGTAAATAAAAAATAACAGAGAAAAGGGTTTTTGGAAAAAAAAAAAATGCTTTTTTTGCTGTACTGTTGTCAGAAAATCATTAAATTTTAAAAAATACACTTTGTTCAAATTTCAACCAAAAGATGGCATTGGCAGCAATCTGCTGTCAGAATACAGACATTATACTAGTTTGCACTGGGATGAGCTTTTAGATTCATTTTGCAGAGTCATCTTATCTACTTGATGTGATATGTTGTTGACTCTTGACTCACCTGCAGAAATAGGGTTTGCTAGTTGGAAAGAGATTTAAAATAATAATTATGATTGAACAAGGTCTAATACATTTAAAAGACATATATAACGAACAGTATAATAGACCTTGTTCAATTATAAATATTATTTTAAATCTCTTTCCAACCAGCAAACTCTAAAGAAACATTCTTCTGGTGAGTCGAGAGTGGACTCAACAAGTAGCTAAGTTGGCTCAAGTGTTAAGTAGTTTGAAGCGTAGAAGTATACTCTACAAATGTTTGCCACTAAAATTCCCATCTGTTGAAAAGTTTAAGTTCTCTTCTTTGTTTCAATTAAGTTTTTTTTTTTTTTTTTTGCATGTAATTGATATTTTAGACATGCTTTGATATTGTAGTTTTAAAAGTTACTATTTAAAAACTTTTGCTTTTGTCTATTTTCTTTTCTTGTGTTGTATGAAAGAGTGATTGAATGGAATGTGTTAATATGCATATTAACATTTCTTTATCCCTATTTACATCCTGCTATTGATAAATTCATTGATTTTATTGAAATTGAAATGATATAATGTATGTAAACTTGAACATTCGCATGTTTGTTATTTTCTACTTTTATATTTCTGTCAAATAAATCTCTGTCGTTTACACATGATTTTATTTCAAAGCATGTTATTGATTAAGATTTGAGAATTTTCAGTTTGCAGTGTTTTCTTTAAAATGCATTTTAATGAAATTATCTTTTGTGTCTTTTATGCAAATTTTAACATTATGAAACCTTTTATGTTTGTTTATATCTATGTATGTGTAGAAAAAAAAATTCTTTGAAAAAGGCTACAACTTGTTTATTTATATTGTAGGCACATTGTTGAAACAGAAGGTGCTAAAGCATTATTCAAAGGTTTAGGTCCAAACCTTGTAGGAGTTGCTCCATCCAGGTATTATTCCTTTTTAATTTTTTTAATTTGGAATTGTGTTTTTAATTTCTTTTACTTAATTTGTGGTTAGGGGATTATATGTATCCCACAAAAAATAAATAAATAAAAATGAAAAATTAATTAAATAATAAAACAATATTAAGTACCTGTGAGTGTTTTAAAAGTTATTTTAACTGAATGTGTTGTACATATTTGTATTTGTCACTGGTGATTTTATTGATTGAATACACTAGATTCCCTAAAATTTGCAACTCCCTAAAATCTACACATAATTTATAAGTCAGATATAGGGCCAAAATTTAACTTTTTTATTTTTATATCAATTCTATATCTATTTTAATCTTTAATTTTTGTTAATGTTACTGAATTCGTTTTTTTCATGAAGGAGGAATAAATTTATTCCTGAAAAAATTCAAGATTTTGCTGATATCACTGGTAATCACTATCTTTTTGCCAAATGTATTTATGCATTAATCAAGCTTTTTTTATTATTAAGTCTGGCTAAGCCTTGAATAAAACTTCCTTATTTTATGATTTAGATGTAAATTAGTAGTGCTCCTTTATGAGGCAAATTTCATTGAATAATTTAGGAAAAATGGCATCTCATCTTTATAATCAATATTTAATTATATTTACCTGACCTTTGCTTTCAATATTTTAATCATTAAAAAAAAATCTAAATATTTATTGTTTTATTTATTACTCTACTTAATTATTTTAAAATTTTACTAGATTGCAAACATTCATTATAATCTCAATTGCATTATTAATTACATTGAAATTACTGTTTTAAAATTATAAACAAAGCAATGACCACAAATCCACACAACCTCGGGTTTCAAGCTGTGCGGATTTACTGTATAACACTTTGGTTTATTTTATGCCTTTTCTTTTATTTGTGAACAGTCTTAATACATATGTTGTTGTTCACACATCTATTAAATAGTACATGTATAAATAAATGTATTTGTTTTTCTTTGAAAAAAATTTGTTATTGTAAATGTCGATTTAATAAAACATGACTAATTTTTTCTCTTTTTAATTTCAATTTTCAGAGCCATATATTTCTGTACATACTCTCACACAAAAAGTTTTTGTAATGAGAGGCTTCCATCTGATACCCCTATTGTTCACATATGTTCAGCTGCCTGTGCAGGTACATCATTTTATGTTTTATCTCTCTCTTTTAGTTTGCATTGTACAGATAATATAAAGAACTTATTTGTCAGTTGCTGTTATTGAATTTTATTCCTAATAGATTTAGTTTTAGATAGTCATAAAAATTAAAAAATAATAATGACACAAAGTTTTTAAAGTAATCATAGTTCCTTGATATTCTTTAATTTTAATTCAGAAAGGTGGACCTTATTTTGAAAATGTTTTCACTTTATTGCGTGTTTTTACAGTCAAAATAAAAAAAAGGTAAAAGACAGTGTTTGTACAGGTCGATCTTAACTATCTAATGTTAAGAAAAGAAAATTGAAATGCAACCAAGATATTTTTATAAATTACTTCCATAGGAATAGCATTAGCGAGCGGATCGTTTCGGTAATTGAAGTATCCCCAAAAGCTTTTAATTGTTCTGATGTTATATTTTTCTGGTTACAGTGTAAATTATAAATCTTTAAAAATTAGCAGAACTCCTATTTATAATTAAATGTAAATCAATATCATTTTAGAACTAATTATTTAGCTCATAGACTGCTAATCTAAAACTATAAATTATATTCAATAGTTTACTTGAAGATTGTTTATGCAAGACAAATAATAATCTCAGATTAACCAGCTTTACTTATTGTTTAAAATGCAGAATTGCTTTCTCACATTTTTATTTATTTGAATCTTTCATTTTTTGTATTGTGCATAAAAAATCTTTAAAGTAAATATTAATGCAAACATGACGATGAGTTTAATTAATTATCTTTTTTAAATTTTCTTTTCTTTTTTAGGCTTTATGTCTTGCTCTCTTACAAATCCCATTTGGTTTGTAAAAACAAGGTTACAGCTAGATCAAAGGTATATTTTAATTTCATTATTTATGTGTTTATTGTTATTACAGGGTTCCCAGTGTCATGGAAAGTCAGGGAAAATCTGGAAAGTCATGGAATTTCAAATTAGTCATGGAAAGTCAGGGAAATTTCAAAATATGTATGAAAAGTCAGGGAATTGACAAATATTTTCTAAAAAGTCATGGAAAATTCTTGAAGAAAAAAATGTAAAACGATACAAAATTCATCAAATAATCTTGGAAAAGAAAATTTAGAAATTTGCAAAACAATTGCAGAAAAAAAATCACTAGTTTTGACAAAGAATTCTGGAAATAAGTAGCAAATTTCATTGTATACCTGCTTGTTCAGGGAGTTTTTTGAGATTTGGTCATGGAAAGTCAGGGAATTTGCCATTCATGTTTTGCTGGGAACCCTGTATTATACATTTGTTTCTTATAAGTTTCAAATTCCAATTCCAAATTCTGAAATTTAAATAAGAATTAAATAAAAAAAAAAGTTGACATTGTAATTCATAGAGTTAGTTCATTCTAAATAGTAGAATTCCCATCTTAAATTCATAAAGTATAAGAAGTTATACATTACATGACTTCATCATTTTACTTAACATTTTATAGCCAATCTAAGTAAAAAATGTGTAATTATCTTGATTTAAAAAAAGAGAAAAAAATATATGTACATTAAAAAAAAAAAAAAAAAAGCGAACACATACTTAAATTTCAGAAGATTGCCGTTAGAAAATTTAGTTCTCTGTTTGCATAATTATTGTATCTGAATTATGTTTTAAACGTGTTTGGGTTAACTTGAGGTTCATCATTAACCTGACTGCAAATTCCCATCTCTAATATTAAACCTGTGATATGTTTTAGCACTGGATGTGGATTTTTGCTGGATACCAAATATCTGGTACAAAATTTTAATGAATATTATTCTTTATCTGGCTGAATACTTTCTTTCCTTTTTTAATTTTAATAATATTTTTATTTTATACAGTAGAACCCCGGTTATCCGAATCCCAGTCATCCAAAAATCGGCTTAATTGAAAGACCTTAAAATTCCGTAGTCCTTTTTAAATGTGAAAAAATTTATTGTCAACACTATTTTTACAGATATCAAATGACAGCTTTCAACATATTTTGATTTATGCTACATTTTATTTATATGTTTTAGATCAAAACAATTCCAAATCATTTTTCCATTTTTAGTGTTGTTTTAATAATAATTAGCTTTAAAGATTGGAAGCAAACTAAGTAAAAATAAAAACTTTAAATGGTATAATATTTGTAGAAATAGTGTTAAAAAGAGCATGTTCTTAATGAAATAAATAAACAGAGTCAGCTTCTTTTTTTTTTTTTTTTTTTTTTTTTATAGCTTTTAGGATTGGTATCATTTCAGTGCAGTCTGCGATGTGCAATTTTTTTTTTTTTTAACCATTGCATGTATTATTTCATTAATCACTTATAAAATTTACCATTTGTATTTGCTTTCTGTGGCTCTGTGTTGAGTGCACATCTCTCTCCTCGCCGCAGAAAATTATCTCTTCACATGTTAAGCGAACTCTTGTTATATCATTATCAGTGTTGACCTTCGATTTTAACTTGTAAGTTATCGTCTTGCTGTTAAAGTCGCTTGTAATTTTGGTTTTTCAATAAGGTGGTTTTGAATATGTTACCAGAACATTTTTTATTACAACCATGCTCTAAATTACAATCGCGCTTTTCATCAGACAAGTTTTCGCCATAAACCTCCTACCTATTCGAAAATTCCTATCAAGTTCCAGTTATCCAAAAATTCCTATGGAACCCTAGTTAACTGAAAATGTTCTAGTCCCATGCTTTTCAGATAATCAAGGTTTTAACCATACTTGCTTTACGGGTGTTCTTAAATCAAAAAGGGCAACTTTGTGACATAAGCATTAATTTATTTTTGTTCAGAAATGCATGAAACTAGCAAATATTGTTATTCAGAAACTGTCTAATAGCATTCAGTTTTCTGTATTTTTACAAATGCAATAGATCTTTTATAACAAGCCTTCAAAGTTGACATTTTTTTTACACATTTCCCGACGAAAGCAGAAAAACAGGTAAAAAAGCAGGAGAAAAACTTGTGATCATGTGATCAAAATAGATTAGAACTGGATAGGTAATTTAATTATCATAAAATGGAAAACTAAGTTTGATTCAAAATCGCTTCCATAGTCAGGCCTTCCCACTTTGTATCTTTCTGTTAAAAAATGGATATGTGAATGTGTCAATGTTTTGCGCTTGTTGAGCCGAGCAGTTGAGAACAGTCTTAAGGAAGAAAACTTTTAAACTATTGTGATTTTATGTCATTAAAAAATTAATGATAATTTATATTTATTTATTAAGTTTTAAAGTTACTTAAAAGCAGTAGTAACTAAATACTGAAATTTAATCATATTTTGCTTTTTGCCTATTCTAATATGCAAAGTAGTTTTTTTTTCTTCTTTTTTATCTTAATGTCATTGTATGTAAAAAGATAAACATATATTTCTTTGTTTTCTTTTTTGCTGATAAATCTATTTATAATTACTCAACATTCTATTGAAGTAGCTTTTATTTTCCTAATGCATATTATTACGTACTTTTCTTACAAAAAGTCTTCTAACAGAATTTAAATAGAGAGGTTCATCATTGCAAATAATTTCTTTTGTAGAACAAATTGAACAGTGAACTTTTGAAGCAGTACAATTCTTTTCATAGTCAATAGTATTTTAACACAGCTGATCTTCCATCCATAAAATTAATAGTGAAAAAAGATTCAATAATATCCTTTTTACTTTAAAAAATACTGAAAATACAAAAAAAAAAAAAAAAAAAAAAAAAAGAAAAAGAAAAAAAACATTAAAGGAATAAGCATTTATTCTCAAAAGCAGGAAATGTTAATGATAAAAGAAAAAAGTACCAAAAAAGCCTTACAATACTAAGCATCTAATATTGCAATTCGTAACCTGTTTCATTAAAATGTAATTATAAATATTATCAATTGTTATGTTTTAAATATTTTCGTTTTTATGCAACATTACAATTTCATTTTTGAGAAAATATAAGTTTTTGTTAGCAAAGCTATTAATGAGATAGTATTGGTAAGAATAAAATTAAATTAGCATGAATATTTTCTAATATTAAAAATATAATATAGAAAATGAGTCACTATCTGGCAACAAGATATTAAAACATTTGGTTGGAATGAATATTCAGTTTTATTGCCAAATAAGCAGAATATGCGACAGGATATGCATCCATATTTTTTCAAATTTCTTCTCTGAAAATTGAAACTTTTTTTTTTTTTTTTTTTTTTTGTATATAGTTAGTTCTTGAAGGATATTTTCTTTTTTACTTGACATGTATCTGAAATATATGCTAAATTTTATATTTTAAGTGTAAAAAATCTTATGTGAAGCTGACAAATTGTAAATATTATTTTTTTATGACTCAGGTACCTTCATTTACCAGTAAGATGTACTTACATAAGCATTTGCTGATTTTAGAAGATAATAATTAAATTTCATAACTTGTCTGTTAACAATACTTAGTATTTTGTGCATGAGGAGTTCTAAGAGTACCAATTCTAATTATTCAGGCTGTTCTCAAGCTCACTGCTCAACAAGTATGAAAATTTTGACACAATTTTGTATACACTTTTAAACAAAGGTATAATACTGACAGATTTGACTGTGGAAGCAATTTGGAATTCAAATGATTTTTCTTTATAAAAATATTTATATGAAAATAAATTAGCTATCGAGTTATAAGTGATTTTGATCATGTCAAGATATTTTTCTACCTTTGTTGATTGGTTTTTCTGGTTTCTTTGAAAAATCCTGTTCAAAATGCCAACTTTAACAGTATTTTCTGAAAAATCTATTGCATTTCCCCCCCCCCCCCTCTAAAAATGTTTTTTGACTACATAGTTTTTGAATAACATCCATCAGTTTCATGTGTTTTTGTACAAATATGAATTAAAACTTAGTTATAAAATTGCATCTTACAATTTGAGAATAATCAGCCAAAAAAAAGGAAAAAATCACGTCAGTTAACTTGGACTGCTATAGTATTTTTAGTATGTTTCATTCACAAATTTTAGCAATAACAAAAAAAAAAAAAAAAAAAAAAATGATAGTATGTAGTTTTCTAAATCTTTGGACGTATTAAGATTCTGTAGAGCAGTTAATGTGACCCTAAAACCAGAAAGTTTTTTGGCTCTATATAATAATTTTCGCACTGACAGATTTTTCTGTCACACTTATAAAGTGTACATCATCATTAACTTGGAGATAAAACATATGAGGATCCCAGAAGCCAAGAGGGTGACACAATTCTAAGTAAATAAATAAATAAAAGAACTTAGTGGGCACAGACAACCTAAAAATGCCTTTATCTTTTTAGCTAAAGAAATATAAGTGAGTTTCTAATTATGTGCTGTGTTCTAGAGATAAACCCTTTTTGCCGAATAATAATCTTATTGATTAATTATAAAGAAAATTGTACTCAACTTTTTTTTACAGTTACTGAAATAAGAGTACAAAGACCACAATGAAATCAGTGGCAGTTTCCTATTTCAATTCAGTCAAATATTATTGATGTTCAAATTTAACGTCAATTACATCTTTGAATTTAATTTACTCAAATCAATTTTTTTTTTACTTGTACGCCCTTGGCTTTTAAGGTTCTAATATACATTTTTTAATCATTTGAGTATCTGTATCATAAAAATATTTATTCCAGAAAATTTCAATAATGTGATTCTTTTTATGTTTTAGAACATATGGGAGAAGCATTTCCACCATTCAGTGTATTAAGGACATATATAATTCCAAGGGACTACTTGGATTTTATAAAGGCATAACTGCCTCCTATTTCGGTATCTCAGAGACTATCATTCATTTTGTTATTTATGAATTCATCAAAGCCAAACTACAGGCGAGAAGGCCGAAGAATTCTGCTTACCCAGGTGATCGCAAATCAACCCGTGACTTCCTAGAATTCATGTGTGCGGGAGCAGTCTCCAAAACTTGTGCTTCAAGTATTGCCTATCCTCATGGTAATTATAGAAGTTTATTTTCTGTTTGATAATTATGAGTTTGGCTTTTTGTTAATACAGGGTTTCTCTATGGGCAGGGTAAATAGAGAAAAGTTGGGAAATTTAGGCAAAAAGTCAAGAAAAATTTTAAATATTTGAAGTGATCAGGAAATTTTTTATGTATAATTTTCCATCAGAATATCGGTTATCGTAAATGAAAAAATTTTGAATTATTGATCTAATCTCAAATCTTTATATAAAATTTATGCAAACTATATAACAAAAGGTTAACATGAAAAATAATTAAATATCAGAAATTCATACAGCACACTTTTTTTTTAGCATTTATCTGTATTAAAGTTGTATACTGTGGAGGATTTTACAACAATATGTAGGCTGAATCTTTACCAAAATCATGAAAAACCTGAAAAGTCAGGGAATTTTTGTATCAGAATTCTGTAGGAACACTATGAATTTGCCAAATATATTGCTTTTGTTATGTTTTTAATAGCAACAAACGTATTGTATCCAGTACATTCCAGTAAAAATTTCAGAATCATATTTTTATTAGAATGTCAAAATTAACTATTTTTATAAAAAAGTGTTTGTCCATAAACCTAAGTATTGGATTTTTGATTAATCTATTAGATAAGCCAAAAATAAAAAGTGCATGCATATGCATGCCCCCCCCCCCCCCCCGGGACACCTCCTGAATTCAATACTGATTATTGTGAGAGCCTTAACATTTCGATTATACTGATAATATAAAAAATTGTGAACTGAGGAAAATGAGTTTATTTATTGGTATTTAAAGGAAAAAAGTTTAAATAAGAAAGTTTGAGGAAATTAATGGAAGGAATGTATATCTTCTTTATTATTTATCAAATTGTCCCAAAATTTAAACAGAATCATTTAAGAATACTAAGGCACATTTTAAAATAAAAATCTGAATATCGACATTTTCTCATTTTTTATCAAAATGACTTTTATTAAGTCTCTTTAAAGTAGCCAAAGAATTGTTTTAAAGTCATATAAAGGCGGTAAGATTTTAGTGTTTGAGAGAATATCTAACATAACTTAAACCAAATTATGTTAAAGGTTTTTACTTTATATGCATTCTTAACAATTGATAAACAAAATGTTTATAGTTTTTGATTCTTCTAAATACATGGGTGTTCTAAGTACATGTTATTTGGGAAAAGAAACATCATAATTAGCTTAAATAAGCATGTTTAAATCGCTCATGATTATAATTTAACATCAAATGACAAGTGAGAAACCCCCCCCCCCTCCCCCCAATGCATTTCAATTTTGTTGAGAAACTTATTTTATTCAAAATGCAATATATATATATATTACAAACCTTTTAAACAAAATTTTTAGTATTCTATCAGTCTAATTTTTTTTTTTTTTTTTCTTTACTTTTCAGAGGTTGTCAGGACAAGATTACGGCAAGTTGGTGACAAATACAGGTCTTTCTTTCAGACATTACTTTTGGTGTATAAAGAGGAAGGACATCAAGGGTTGTATAGAGGCCTTGGTACACAGCTCATTCGCCAGATTCCAAACACAGCTATCATGATGGCGACTTATGAAGCAGTTGTCTATTTACTAACAAGCTATCCTTGTCCTGTTTCTACTGTGCCTTCCATCCAAATATGTGATGATGAAGAAAATTGTTGAAGCCCACAAAACCTTTATTTTTAGCCAACATGCAATGTAAATGCCACAGGTTTTGACACAAACATTCAAAGCTGCTTGTAATATTCATTTGTATCATACATTACAAACTTAAGTGATTTTTTTAAAAAATATATTTTCTCTTTTTATTTAAATCAGGGGTGAGAAACTTTTGCATTTTGTCTTAAATCTAAATTTTTCCTTTTAACCATCTTTTGTGCACACAGATTTAAAAAAGAAAAAATTATTTTTTTACTGCTTGTTTTTTGCATTTTTCTAATGATTCTTTTCCGGAAGTTTCCTCTTTCTTCTGCTTTTTTTTTTTTTTTTTTTTTTTTTTTTTTTTTTTTTTTTTCATAGCATACCTTTCATTAATTTTTAAATTTCATCTTAATATTTTTTTGTAAGAATAAATAAACTGTCAAGATTGAAAAATATTCTGTCCTATTTGTCATTTGGCTGTGTATTTGTGTGGTAAGGAAAGAAATAGACCCTAAAATTCCTACCTGCCCTAACTGTTATCTAAAAGCAATTTATTCAAAAAAGAGGGTAAACAAAATATTCTTCTTTTTATATTTTGGTTCTTCTCACTTCTGATTTAAATGGATTAAATTTTGAAACTATATCTTTTAAATTATTGCATAGTTGATTGCAAATTAACTATTTTTCTCAAAATTAATTTTTCAATGCTGGTTTTTTTTTTTTTTTTTTTTTTTTTGTAAATATATTTTGTAGTTTCAAAAGTCCTCCCCCTAAAATTTTTAAATATTCACAAGCACAATTTTTTTAAATATAATTTTTAAAATCAAGAACAATCAATATGATTTTTAATCACTTTTTTTATATACTGTTTGGCATCTGTAAATAAAGTTTTGCTTTTGATATTGTACAATGAAAGATTAGCTGTTTTAGCTTTGTAAATAATTGTAATTAAATGTAAATATTTTCTTTGAAATTACATTAATTGTTACATTTGTTTGTTTTTTACTTAACAATCCAATTTGTAAATTACATCAATACCTTTACATAAAAAATAAAGAATTTCGTAGTCTTAAGTTTTAGTAACAGGAAATTACAATGTTTTGAGCTTATCAGAGTCTTGAAATTTTGAATTTATTAAATCATTTTAGTGTGTGTACAGGGTTTCCACCATGCTTAAATATTATTTTCAATATGACTCCAATTAGTGAGTTATATTTATAATGTTAGTTAATGAATTATATTTAAAAAGCTAGTTAATAAGTTATATCTCCACAAAAAGGCTCAAGTATTCAAATCTGTTATGAGTATCTAGATAATCCTGTATATAAAAGGCATGGGGAGGGGGGGGGAAAGAAGGGACAGATGTAGCAGACATACTGTAATTGGCATTAGCAAGAAATTTTTTTTCATAGCTTTCACTCTAGTAAGCAAAATCAGCATGTTAATTTTATTGGAAATGTTTAATTATAAAAGCACACATTTTTTTTTTTTTTAATATATATAAAACACAAATTTTTATTATAAAATACGTGTTATGTTTAATTTCTAGCCATTTGCCATACGCGACAAAATATCTCCAAAATCCCTTGGCTGCCATATCAGGTAAAAATTGTCATATTGGCACCAAAATGAAATCCTGTTATTTCTGTAACATCTGTTTCATTTTTTGTTCTGAAGAACAAGTGGAAACCCTTGTATTCTTTAATCGTCATGCTTCAATATCTGTGGTATTGTGTATCGTAAAAAAAAAATAAAAAATAAACTGGAATTTTTATTCCATTATCTTTATTAGATTTTTTTTTTAAATGAAATCAAAATTCTAAAAATAAATGTCTTAAGTATTCAAATAAGATAATTAATTTAAAGCAAAAATGATTTTTTAATTGCCTTTTATTTGTAAAATGAAGTTTTTTAATCTATGTAAACTTTAGAAAAATCAATCCAGTCTGATTTTATCTATTCATATTAATTTTTGAAATTGATTAAAGCAACTTTTATTTAACCCAGATAAAGTTTAAGGCTTTTCAACATGCATGATGCATAAAATATGCATGTTTGTAAATACTATAAAATTCTCTTGCCAATATAAAGGGCGGAAAAATTGGTACATTGCATCTTTGTCTAAATGTTTTTATTGCAAAATATGAAAATATTTGGGCTCAGTTTGGCATCTTTAAAGAGAAGCTGCAATGTGATAAATGGTTTGCAGCAATTGGTGCTTCATGTATTTAATGTGAATGGCTCTTGTAAATATATATATTTTTTATTTATATATCCATGTTCATCAAGTGTTCAGATCTAGTCTTACTTTTGCTAGGTTCATTTGGCTTTGGGTTTTGTATTTTAGAATTATAATAAGCCAATGCAGAATGTAGTATAGAAAACATTCCTTGTTTAGCTCATTTTTTGAGAAACTACACTTTTTCATAAAATCATTAATTTCTAGTCAATTTAATTAGTTTCACTGCATTTAGAAAATCTATTAAGGTTACAACTCATTATAAACTGAATAATGGATTTTTTTTTTTCTTGAATTAGTAAAGTAGCAATTAGTCTAGTCTAATAGAAGAAAATAACTATGTAAAATTGGAATGTTATAAGCCATGCATTTTAAAATCTCTTTTAAATGAAATATTGAGAAAAAGTTTCGAATTTGTTCTAATTTTACTGTTACATTGCTGTTCCATTTAAGTTTTAATTTTTCTTGTGTAACTGATTAATGTTACTAATACTACTCATTTTCTTTTTGTGCCTATATTTCTATGTGTTATTAGATTGTAACAATTGGAAATATTGTTTTCAAAAAATGCTTTTGTTTCATTAATTGCTGTGTCTTTTTTTTTTTTTTTCATTGTAAATATCTCACCATATTTGTTGAAGGCTTGTAAAATATTACATACTCTGGCAAAGCAATTCTGAACATTTTGTAAATACCTTTAAACTAGAGCTTTTTAAACTGAACATTTGTTTGTATAGTGTATAGAAATTAAAATAAAGAATCATCTCTTTGTAAATTGCTGTTTTGATGTTGTACTTAACATACTATATATTAAAACCATATAAATATGCATGATCACCAATCCAATACAACAAAGGGATAAGGGAAAGCTTTAGAAAGTGTAACTATTGAAACAGTGCACAAGATTTTGTCTTGAAGTACACATAACCTTTAAATGATAACATCTAAATTTTATAAAAATCAATCTGCAAGTTTTTGTTTTATAAAATGTTTGATTTTTAAAAAAGAATAGAAATGTCTTTTTGAAACACAAATCTAATATATCTACAGGTAGGTTAAAATTAAGAAAACTGACGAACAATTGATTTGGAACTTTCAGATATAAAACAAATAATAAAGATTTTAGAATATTTGGGGCATAAAATTTTGCGAGAAGTGAAGGGTGGGGGGGGGGGGGGCAATAAATTTTTTGGTGAGAAGGTGATCAAATATTTAAAACCATACAGTTTTCTAGATATTTTTTGATGGAGCCATGGATTAAATATTACTTATTTAACCCTCTCATGCATAAATTATTTTTCATTATTCACAAAAAAATCTTTTTTTATAATAAATGAAAGACCTATTCTAAAATAATTTTATTATTGTACTGCATGCTAGCTATTATCTTTCCACAAATCATATCTCCATAAATAAATGCTCGAAATTTATTTGCTTAATAATGCAATAATTATCTGTCCTCATATGAGGCCAATATGCATGAGAGGGTTAAAATGAAATTTTCAAAAGTGTACTTACTACTATTTTCGAATAATAATTGTAAATTCTTGTTTAAGTCCCAACTTTATGAACTTTTTGGCGGTACAATAATGAAAATGGTATAAAAATCGCTATTGTAAAGTCCCCTTTCATCGGAATCAAATTTTAATATTTTCATATTCAGAGAGGATCTGTTTGTCTTAGCCAAATTCAAACACTAAAAATTTGGTTCTATTCTATGTATAACTACCTATACTTTCTGATGGTACAATAATGAAAAGGACACAAAAATCACTATTGCAGCATCCCCTTCTCACGAAATATTTCTAAATTGAAGGAGGACCTGCTTGCTACAACCAAAACACACACACACTCTACACACAAAAAATGGTTCAAATCTATGCATAACTTTATACACTTTTCGGTGGTACAATAGCGACATACAGACATACATTTTGTATAAATATGCTTTTTGGGACTTTTGAGTCTAAAACTCATAATTCTGTCTAAAAAATTTTCAATTACAATACTTATATTGAACATAGAAAAAAGTCAAAAAAAAAAGTTTTACAATACATTTTGAAAACTTTCTACAAATTTTACTTGTTGATTTATAAATCTATTTTGAATAATCAAAAACAAAATCATATTTAAATAAAACAGAATGTTTTTAGATTATTGATATTCTGATTGCAAAGTATAATTTAAGAAAATTAACCTATGAGGAGGATTAAAATGATGATTAATTAGGATATTGTAAGAATTCATGATGTGCAAATGGAAGTTCCTAAATTTTGTTTAGTAAATAATTTGCTTCTTGCTTTTTCACAAATAAGAATTGAATTTCTAAACAAAATAGAAAAAATTTTGAGGTAGAGATCAAGACAAACAATATTTTTTCAGAAAACAATAATTGTAATCCACTTATTGAGTGATAAATACATTGGTATCTCATGTCACTCAAGATCAAACTTGGATTTTCGTTTGTTACTTCAACAATAATGAAGACATAATTACATTTTAAACTGTTTTGCTTTGATTTCTGTGAAATATGATATGAGAAGCGATAGAAAATGCCACCATTAATAGTTAGAGAACTAATGGGCTAGACATTCCTTTATTAAAAATTCTCTTGATATTAGTGCAGTAGACTCCCTAAAACAAGCATGAAAGAGTTCCTCCTAAAGGAGGAATGCCACTTTTTTTAAAGCAATTTTGGACATTCTCTGGATTGATACAAAGAAAATTTTGGAAGGATAATTGGGGGGGGGGGGGGGGTGCCTGGAAAATTTAATAATCTGACATTTTGTCTATTCAAACACTTAGAGTTTGTTCTTGAATTGTTGCTCAGAAGAGACATAAAACGAAAGATGAGCTTACTATATCATATAAGCATTTGAAAGTTATGTATATGAAGTTGTTCAAAGTGTCTTTCAAGAATGAAATTTATTTTAGACTTTAAAAATTCAAAGTGAAACAAAGTTTCTTTTTGGAATAGAATATTTTGTACTATTTATATAACATGTTTGGGTAGTTTCTGTGATATCTTTTTTGAAATATGTATCTCTGATGTAAAAATCAATTTAGCAGGGAGATTTTTTCTTTAAAGGCGTGTGAGTTTAACAGCTAAACCATTAAGAATAATATTTGTTTTGGAAAATTAATGATTGTACTTCACATAAGTTGATCCAATATATTTGGATTTATACTTTTAACATTGTTAATACTTTATAAGTAAAAAAAAAAAAAATAGCAATCATACGTGCAGTTACATTTAAATTTATTGCATATTTTATTATCTGTTAAAATGACATTTAAATTAGAGTTTGGTGCCACTGTATAGTTGGAAAAAATTTTTCCTCCTTTTTTCACATTTGCCACCTTTTATGCCTGCTAAAATCTGCACAGTTTGGGACCAGAGATGGTGTCGATTTTAAAATTTTCCAGATTTTTGATCGCCCCACCAGTGGCCGAGAGGTACGGACCTCTTAACTGATAGACGCAGGTGCTGGGTTCAAACCCAATCGCGGCTGTCGGCCTACCCGTTCGGAGTTTTCGTGGTTTTCTTCGAACCTTGCGTTAGGTTAGTAAACGGGTTAGGTTCCCTTAGAAAGACCCCCACGAAGGGCACTCCCCCCTGGTCCTATATCCCTAGCATAGATAATCGGACGACAAAAATAAACCAAACCAAACCAGATTTTTTATCATTGCATTGTTTACATTTTTAAAACAATAATTTGGTTGCAATAATGCAATCTAAACTATAACGAATAATTGTAATATAGTAAAATATTTCAGTAAAGTAATAAACTAAAAGGATAAAAAGTAAGAATTTAAAAATAGATTAAAATACAAAAATAAAAGTCAAGTAAATAATTAATAATGTATATTTGAATATGCATGAAAAGGGTGAGAAACATTTTCCTTAAATTATTCAATGAAACTTTCCTTTTGAATAGTAGTACTTTCTATTAATTCACATCAAAATTATCATAATAATAAGCAAACAAGTTGGAAATTGCATGTTAAGCGTAGCAAATGAGGTGCATTCATACAATAACGAAGTTTTAAAAATATCAATCTCATAAAATTGCAAATAGTTAATTACAAAATCAAATGCACACCAAACAATGTTCTCCCTATACCATTATGTAATGGAATACTTTTATGTGGTCTTGTAAATTAATAACAAATGTTCTTTGCACCACATATGCAAAATATATATTATAATATGTACTTTATAGATGCATATCAATTTTATTATGTTCGAAAGAGTGTAACACCATTAAAATGCATTTGAAACATTTTCCCCAATTGACAGTAATGTCAGAAAATATTTTTGATTGTCCCTGTAATCGATCTATACATCCAATTTTCATAAAATTTGAAATGACTCGACAAAATTATTTAATAATTATATATTTTAAATTTCAAACGATTCAGTTGGGTAGTTTTTGCGTTGTTATATGTAGACAGATGGACAGACTGAACGACAAGTATAGGTGCTACGTATTTACATAATTATGAACACACCTAAAAAGCTTGATTAATGCATAAATATATTTGGTAAAAAAAGTGATCATTTGCAACTCTTTTCATAGAAACCATGAGTTCAGCCATTTTATTAAGAATTACATAAATTAAAATATATACTGGATGAGATACAACCAAAAAATTCTGTAATTTTATCTCTGAAATAAATGGTTTGTTGTTTACATCTGTAAAGATGTGCAGATTTGAGAGAGTCTACTGTATTTAAATTGTGTCATTGACCAACATTCATTCATTTTCAATGATATCATCACATTTAATCAAGACAAAATTAATATGAAACAAATCTCGTTAAAATAGCTTCTTTATTGATAAATTTCTGAATAAAAATTCAGTTTCGGCTTATTTTGCACTCAATATATTTGATTGAATGTATTGTAATTTTGATAGAATAAATGGACAGATATTTTTTCTTATTAAAAAAATGTTTGTTTTGACCGTATTATTCCCGTTGAAAATTTATTGCAAGATCTTAGGAATAATCTATGTTTACAAACTCTGAAAATGATCGCCCACTCCAGATACTGATCTAAGATGCATTTAAGTCTAGAAAGACCGTCAATTTTAGCCAAGCTCAATAAAAATATTTCACACCAGAATTTTAATTGAAAACAGTCAGGGCCCGACTCATGCAGGAGCATGTGAGGCAATTGCCCCGGGCTTTCCATGAGAGTAAATGCAATTTTCACTAAAAAGTGTCAAATGAATAAAATTAGCTGTAAGAGATCAAAATTCATATATTTTCAAAATTTAGGAAGGTAAGAGTGGTCCTCCTTTCTCTCTTTGCTTCCAGTTCCCCATTCATCTATGAGGAAAAATAAACTACATTAGAAAATTAATAATTAAAGTTTTATCATAACAACTTGGTATTCTATAGTTTTCAAAAGAAATTTTTTATTAACATTTTCCTCATAGCGTAGCAACTTAAAACCATTAATTATGACCAATTTGCGACATTTTCTTTAACTCATCTTATAACGTACCTAGATAAGAGAAAGACGAAAGATACTTCTGTCAACCTATTTTTTTTTTTTCCAATTATTCTGCTTGTACTTTTTCTTAAAATCTTTTTGTGATACCCTGTGTACAGATGTGAATTGCACCAAGTACAAAATTTATAATATACCATACACATGAAGTTTACTAGCCACTTCCACATTGACAAAAAAAAAAAAAAAAAAAAAAAAAAAACTATCAATAGACAGAAAGGGGTCACCCATAGTCTTAGTCCCTGAAAATAGTTTAACATTTTTATTTAATGTTTTCCACCTCTATGTGGTTGAAATTTATTTTATAATGAAATTTCTGGTTTGAACCGACATGTTTTCATATGACAGCGATCAAACTGACTGCTCATGGCCGTTCTAGTGTTAAAACGTCCTTGCTAAATCAAAAAGAGCTAAAAAGTTTTTTTTTTTTTTTTTTTGCTGAGCTACCATTATTCGAGTAGATTGTATTATTTATTTTTACTTTAGTCTCTTCTTGACAAATAAACAGTATATGACCTTGTAAAGTTTTTCTTCCAATTTTTTCCCTGTTTCTCTTTGATTTTAAAATTTGTGTTTTAATTCGAAGAAGAAACCATGAAATTTAAAATTAGTCAAAATTATTGGTCTTATAATAATTCTTTAAAAAACTCAAAGCAGATTTTTTTTTTTTTCTCCAGGATAAAGTTTACTTATGAAAAACTCTTGTCTATCAAATGTATGTTCTTTCGTTAAATATGCAAAATCGTTTTAAAAATGCAACATTTTAATATCTTTAAACTTTAAAAATATAAAAAGTATTGTTAACCAAATATAGTTATTATTCGGCAGTCCGAATATCTTGTATTCGTCTTAACAGTTGCTAAAGTTAACCAAGTATGAAAGTGACGTTCATAGTAGAAGCACGTCATTTTTGCATATGATGAAGAAAGCTTCATTTCTTTCGAAAGGCATAGCGCATTTAAAACTTTTGATAGTGTTTTAAGAAGATTTTTAATTCTTACCGATATTAGTGGTTCACTCGCTGGTTTACCATTGTTTTTCCATCCTTCATGTTTTCATACCTTTGGTTGCAGAAAAGCAATGGTAAATTGTAAATCTACGGGTGAATCACTAAAATCGTGTTCGAAAGTGTTTGCCTCCAAGATATGATTTGCCAGATCAGTTACTTTTAAATATGATAATCGAGTTCTGCCAGTTTTCGATTTTCAGTCTACAACTCGCTAAAGTGATAGTTTGTACTGCAGCCTCCTGGCCGGCTCTTGATAAATTCTCATTCTGTGATGCTTTTGAGCATTATCAATATGTGCGGAAACTATTTTGTCGAAAATGATTTTATCCTAATTTTACAGCGAGGATATGAAACGTTCTTTCATCTGATATGCTTGTACCTTTGGCAATTTTGGAGACTTTTATTCAAGCCTCCACAAGGACCTTCCATATGCCTTTCTGTTTATGATCCTCCATAAACATAGCGTGTACTTTTTTGATGTTTTCAGATACCGTGGCAGTTTTTGGTCATTCACTGTGAAGGCCATTTTCTAGATTTTCACAACCATGTTTAAATTCTGTCATCAACTTATGCACAGTCGTAAATGATGGATCCTAAAGTATCCTGCATATCTTTATGAATTTCCGATTCCTTCCAGTTTTTTTTTCACAAAGTATTTTATAATATCCTGTGTTTCAGTTTTATCTATTTTGCAAAGCATTGCCAAATTGATTACTGCTTAAGGGTATATTCGAAAATGCGCTTTTCCACCTTCAACAGCTCGAAATTTTCTAACACAATTTCAGACAAATTTTTAAAAGTAGAAACATGAAACTTGCTGAGGGGATTTTTAAAGAGACGTATAAGGTGCCGTGTAATGTCTTTTTACACTCAATTCATTAGAATTTGATTCATAAACAATTATATTCTCAGTATGACCCTTTTTGTCGTTCACAAACCTTCCGCTTTGAAAAAAATCGGTTCAAAATGCCGTTTTTTTTTTTTTTTGTAATATTTTCTGCATTTATCAAAGAATCGACAATCACGGCACCTTGTGTAGTTTCTAAATAAGACAATTTGTCAGTTTAATGCATATGAAATCAAAAACGAATTCGAAAATAAATCAGAAAATAAGCAGTTTGAATCTAAATACACCCTTTACAGAACATATTTAATTTGACCTTTGTGCACAAGACAGTGGGTGTAGTAATCCGTTGCGCATATTTTATTCCAACTGATGCTGTAATTTGTGATTCATTTCACGAATTTTTCAAATCACTTTCCTAGTTTTTAGACATTTTATTTTATGCATAGTTTCAGATTTTTATTTTATGCATAGTTTTAGATTTTTGTTTTATGTCTTTGTAACAATTAAAAAAATAGAGCATTTGTTAACATTTTCCAAAGCAGTTTAAAAGGGCTAATGAATTCGCTTTATATGTCTGTCTGTCTGTCTGTCTACCTGCCTGTCTTTCCTTGCTCTAACTTGCATAAATATACTCTAAACGTCATACAATGTTATCGAGGCTTACTGTAGCATGCTTGGTATTGAAAATGAAGTGTGTAGCAATCTGTACCTACGCGATAAATGTAACTGTTCTCAAAAACTGCATGAAATTGCATGGTTATACGATGTATTTCCAGATAACTGAACCAAAATAAACCAAAAACTTTAAAACTAAATCCGGGAGCCTCTATCAAATATCGATCCAATCCAAAGATGCTTTTTACAGCAATTTTTGCGGAACAGACAGACAGACAAACAAACCAAAAAGTTTTTTTCGGGTGTGTTACCCTTCCATTAAACCTCATTTACGTTTCGGCCAATAATGAACAAAAAAAAAAGATTAAAGTCCTATTAAAAGTCACAAGACGCAGTAATTTTTGACATGTTTAGTTTGGGAATGATGCCACTTCGTATACTTTTCGTTAAATCTTTACAACGGAAAATTGACATTATTCGAATCCTGTTTACGTGGGAAAATTTATTCATTTTTTCAAAGAAGCTGCAATTCTAATTTCTGCTTAATGATATTTTTGAAAAAAGCTCTTTTATTTGAAAAATAAAGAATGGGATTAGCAGCAATTCCCAAAGAAAAAGAAAGATATAAGAATAAAAGGACATTCTAAAACTTCAAGCATCTCAATGTTTTCTGAAAAAAGCCACTAATGTGTAAAGTAATGTATGGCTTTTGTTATTTACATTGGGGAATTTGATGAATGAACCAAAAAAGCTTTATGTTCTAGTCAGTTACAAGTTAAAACGCATATGGTGTGTTAATTTCATTTAAGGTCGTTCTCAACTGCTCTGCTCAATAAACGCAAAACATTTTGACACATTCACAAATCCATTTTTTAACGGAAAGATATAAAATTGGACAGTCTGGTTATGTAAGCAACTTTCGATTCGAATTCAGTTTACCATTTTATGATAATCAAATTACCTACCGAGTCATAAGCTATTTTGATCACGTGATCACGCAATTTTCTACCTATCATTGACTGGCTTTTCTGCTTTTGTCGGAAAATGTTGTTCAAAACCTCATTTTTGATGGCTTATTCTATTGCGTTCAGGCACGTAGCCAGGGAGGGGGCTAAGGGGGCTGAAGCCCCTCCCGAAAATTTTAAAATATTTTACAAAGTTAACTCTAATGATAATAAAAATTGACAATGTTTTCTTGTTTTTATCATCCCTTGCATTACAACTACACATATTTTTAATTGTAAAAGAAAAAATAAATTTATTCAATTAAAGTTACAGTAATTCCTCTTAATATTGCTCATTCGGATACATTGTCCTTTATTCGTATTTTTCACGAAAAAATATCAGTTTTTCTTAAAACGCCATTTTAACTTTTAAATTTCGTTAAGTATAATTTCATATTATTAACTTGACTAAGAAAAAGTAAGTTTACACGAATTTCGTATGGTTTAACTTTAGTGGTCAGTTTAAAACATGTGCTTGCACGTTATGATCTTCCTTATTTTCCTTTATCCGTATTATATCACGATAAGATAAAAGCTCAGAATGATCAACGTTAAAATGTTTTGTAGAAAAACGCACCAAAAACTTTAATAGCCCCTTGTAATGTAAAATTATGAGAAAAGTAATGATTTTTAAGAAAGTGTCTTTGAAAATGGTGTTACAACTGTAGAAGACTTTTTATTTATTTATTTATTTTTAAGTAATAGCAGGAAATTTTCAAAAGGAAAGTTGTGAAGAAAGATGTTATGGTATTGATAAAATTTCAAAGTTGCCATGGCAGCTGGAGTTCCCCAGCTCTTCATTGAATAATTTTGCTTTAAATTAATTTTTAATAGAATGAAAATGCGCACAGAGTACTTAGTCTGTTTGTGAGAAAAAGTTTCTTTGTCTTATGTAGCATTATCAACTTCAAGGATATACTCGTGTGTAGGGGTTTTTTGACAGTTTTTTCTCTCTAGAGGGTTTTCTAAAAGGCGACATCTAACAATCTTATTTTCTGAAAAGCAAGAAATTCAACTTAAACGTCATCATGATGGCGGTCCTCTAATGTTAGAGAACCGATAAAAAAGATGGTAAACTAGGAGCTTTTTTAAGATTTAGAGCAAAACCTTAAGATGATGAATTGAAAAGTTATAAACAACCGTAGAAATGCTACTTACTTCATCCCAGATAATCAGAATGAAATTATTCAAGTATTATGGGATATACACTTGGGTTTCAAAATGATATGAAAAGCATAGAAAATAATAAAATGTTACAAAACAAATTGAAGTCTAATCAATATTAGAAATTGAATAAATTGTTTGATTTTTATAACAAAATATTATTGAAACAGCGATTTATGCATAAAATAAACTGCTTTTTTTTCATTTTGAAGCGTTTCATAATGATATGAACATAGGTCAAAAATGTAGATTAATATCCAATGCATGCACCAGTTTTTTTAATGTATAAAAATACGCGATCAGGCATGGAGTGAAATAAGCTTTTTAATATACTTTGATAACTTTTATTCCAATAGAAGATGATAGCAGCTTTTGATTCTGAATAGCACACTGTTTTTTATTTCCGTAAATAGCTCTAACCAGTAAGCTTCATACATTTTCTACTGGATTTAAATCAGAAGAAATAGATGGACATGGAATTACATGTACACCATTATTTAAAATACCATTTCTACGTATTGTTATTCGTGTGGATAAATGCATTGTCTTGTTGGAACATTCAGAGAGTTCCACCAATTTTTTTCAGAGAAGGGTAGCAAGTTTTCTTCAAGTGGATATTAGTAGTTTAATGCACTCATTCTGTCAGGTAAACGCAACATTGATCTTACGAAGAAATTCCGATCCAGCCGAAACCAAAGAGTGAGCCTTCACCCTGATGCCGTTTGAAAACACTTCAGGTTTCTCGCGCAGACCGTGCCAATAGCAAGAAACACCGTCCGAACCATTCTAATTGTTTTTTTTTTTTTTTTTTTTTTTTTTTTTTCATCGGAAAAAACTCTGTTTTATATTCTAACTGCCAGGACACGTGATCCCGATGATTCTGCTGCTGTATTTCAGTTATATGTGGTTGGGACTTCTTTTCTTGTACTTCATCATCTTAGAGCTCTTGAGTACTCTGTACAAGGTACTTTTTGACACTGCTAAGTCAGTGGATTTCTTGAAAGTTCGGCTAAAGTTGTTTTCCCATTACTCGTTCTTTTTTTAATCGCTCTTTTTTCTCTTTTGGACAGCTTTGGCGGACGTTATGGAGTTTTCTTTACTCCATAATCGTAGAGAATTTAATATTACACCTTGAGATCTTTACAATTTTTTTGTGATAGTTCTGGCCGAAAGTCCTTGATCTTAAAAAGCCACATTTTTCCCTTTCTCAAAACCTGTTAAAGTGCTTTTAGGACCCATACGTCTAGAGCTTACTTTTCAATTAGGTTTGGAAATTTCCGATTGTGCGAAATATTTTTATATTCTAATTTCATATGTTAGTTTCTTCTTCTCGGAGTCACGTTCAATATTCCTGTATAGTTTCCATGCTCGATTAGTGATAATTTCGATCAGTGTTCATATCATTTTACAACCCCATATTTTTTTATAATTCATGGATAATTCATGGATTCAATGAATACGTATAAAGTTTGATATTTCTTTTACATCTATGTATTATGTACGCTATGTACTCTATTTGTTTTGAAAATGAAGGTTTCTGATAAATAGTTATGAATTATTGCCAGAATATATCAAAATTAATAGGTGTTCACATCATTATGAAATCCAGTGTAGTTACTGAAGAACTGATTAAAAAAATAAGTAACATGATCTGTTTTAAATTTACTACTGATGAAACTGTGGACATTTCAACAGACAGAATAGCTTTCCCTTTGAGTTAGACACGTGGATTATTTATAAAATTTACAAACACCAGTAATTCGGGAAGATATTTTAAGTTTCACTCAAGAAATGGCTTGTCCGCCGAAAATATAACCGAAGAAACAGTACAACGTAGTAACAAATTAAGTAGTGATATCTCTACATGCGTTACACAAGCGTATGACGGAACGACTAATATGTTAGTGGAGTCTAGTTGGTAATTTGTCAGAATCATCCCAAATTTAAAAAATGACCATTGTGCGAACCATCAGTTAAACATTGCATTATTTAACAACATGTTGTTTATTGCTATCGGATTACTTGGATTTGTTTACGAAGAGATAATTTTAATTTTTTTAAGCAATCATACCAAGGCGAATTTATCGCTTAAAAATGCAATGTATATGTTCCAAAACACAGAATAGAGCAACTTCCTCGTCTTTTCGGCACAAAATTTATCAGAGTTATAAAAGCATATTAGGTATTTAAGTTACTTTGCATTAACTTATTAGAAAATATTTCGGAAAACTTACGCAGTAGTTCTTCATCAGCAAGAGCTTTCTTGGCAGTGATGGAGATTAGGGATTTTCTCAAAAGCCTCTTTGTTTATGACAATATTTTCAGTCTGACAAAATCATTATCAATTATTATTCAAGAAAAATCTCTTAACATAATATCGGTTGTAATTCACGCTAAAGATGCCTTAATTACCATACAGAAAATGTACTGGAAAGCTTTGTACGAGACATTAAATTCTACACAAAAGTTAGAGGAGACGTCTTTTAGACTGATATAAAGATTCCTATTAACATTAAGACAGACAACACGTGCAAAACTTCAAATTACATCCGCTGAAGAGCATTACATGGTCTTTATTCCCTGTGTAGAAAGTCTTATACAAAAGGATAGATTCAATTCGAATTGAAACACATTTCTATGTACACTCCTTCTTGGATTTGCTTCTCCAGAAGAAACAGGGCCTCTCAATAATTTGCATTAATTGGGGACTGAGAACTTTTGGAAACTGCGTCTGAAGCACGAATAAATTTATTGTGACAAGAGTAAACATTTATAATTCTTGTAATCAGATAATGTGAAATATAAATATAATTCTTTTTGTTAAATATTTGTAGCAATTATTTTTTTTTCTTTTGAAAAGTAATCGATAATTATTTTCGTATATAGATTAACCATTTAAGATCCCGCCCTCATAATGCGAAACACGTGCAGTCTAATATTAATCATGTGTTTTAAATCTATTCAAACTGCTTGTTTGCATTTCAATCTTTTTTTACGTTTTTCTCATAGGATACATGAGGCTCATCTAAAACACTGTTAATTTGAGCTATTTTATTTTTGTTCCAGTTTCTCCTGCTAAAAATACTCCCGGCACCGAACTAGTCTGGAAACTGGAATTGCTCTTGAAAATAATGAATAAAATAAAAACCATAAATTGTAACAGAACTCTATAAAAATGAGTGAACAATTTGTGATATGGACACCACCTATCCTAGGCTGGAACATACCTTAGGTTACGCCTTGTTTATTTTATTAAATTATACTCTAAATTATGAAAATTACTGCTGTCAGATCAGAAAAATTGCAAGATTGAACCCCCTCCGAAGAGAAATCCTGGCTACGGGCCTGATTGCGTTTGCTCAAAAACAGAAAAATGAGTGCGATTAGATAGTTTCTGAATAACAACATCTAATAGTCTCATGTATTTCCGAACAAAAAGGAATTAAAACTTATGTTACAAAGTAGCCTTTTTTGATTTAAGAACACCCTTAAAGAAGTTTTTAAATCACAAAGGGCAACTTTGTGACATAAGTTTTAATTTATTTTTGTTCGGAAATGCATGAAACTAGAAGATGTTATTCAGAAACCATCTAATCGCATCAATCTTTTTTTTTTTTTTTTTTTTTTTTGGTGCTGGGGGGAATGCAATAGATATTTCAGAACAAGCCGTCAAAGTTGACATTTTGAACGTATTTTTCGACGAAACCACAAAAGCCAATTAACGAAAGGGAAGGGGGAGTGATCACGTGATCAAAATAGCTTATAACTCCGTAGGTAAAAGAATTATCATAAAATGGAAAACTCACTTTGATTCAAAAGCGCTTTTATAATCAAGCCCATTTTCGTTTTTGGCCGAAAATAGGAAGATTACCGTAAATCGGTTCCGTATTCATTATTATAGTTGCAAGGTGTAAGCTACGTAACAAGTAGCTCTAGTTTGTACAAAATAAGTACGGCAGAATTTCACAAATCCACAATCTTAAAATTTGTACATAATCGGGGAAGCAAAACCTGAATGAAACTGTTCAACTCGCCAATTAAACTTTCAATTCAGATGTAGGGACAAAATTAGATTTTTTTTTTTTTTTTTTTTTTTCAGTTTTATATAACTTGGTATCTATTTTAATATGCAATTCTCAATAATATGATTCAACTTATGATTTTGCACGTAAGAAGTGTAAATTTATTTCTGAATAATAATAATAAAAATATATATTGCTGATATTATTGGTAATCAGTCTTTTTACTAAATGTATTTATGTATTAATCAAACTTTTTTGGTTGTTAAGACTGGCTAAACATGAAATACAACATTTTTACTTTATGAGTTTTATGTGGATTAATGGCATACATTTATGATGAAAGTTTCATTGAATAATTAAAAAATATATTTGGTAATCTGCCTTCTATTTCTCTTCAAACTTCAACTGTTTTTAATAATATGATTGTAAAAATACTGGTTTCATTGGTTTATTTAATGGTATTGTCTGAATAACTTTGGATGTATTTATAAAAGTATTTATATGTATTAAATTTTTATTATGCATACTTAATTATAGATTATTAATTATTTATCGGAACTTTATTTGTAACAATTTAATCATTTCTAAAATTATCTTACTTTATCGTTTTAGTTTATTAAGTTGCCTAAATTATTTTAATATTTTACTATATTGCAAGCATTCATTATAATTTTAATTTCATTATCACATTCAAATTGGTATTGTTTAAAAATGTAAAAGCAATGACTAGAAATCTGTGCAACCTCTGATCCCAAGCTGTGCGGATTTGAAGGAGTCTACTGTATCATATTAAGACGCCACTCGAGTCATCCCAAAAGACCCCGATAGTAATGTTAAGTCTATGAGGGCGTTATTTTCAAATATTTTGTTCAATTTTTTAAAATTTTGCATGATTCTTTTTTTTTTTTTTTTTTGCGTAGGATAACCGAGGACGATCCACAACTGGGCTAGTTTTTACTTTTTCGATTTTGGTTAAACTTTTTAGGTAGATTTCCTATGAAATACTACCTATTGCATTCTCTCTAATGTTGGAATTTCTGAAAATTTTTTGCAGATCTACGCCGATCATGACCTTTAGACCCCAAAACTACCATCAGTAAAAATCTTTATTTCTATCTATCGGTGTATATCACTTTCTTCTAGACACGATAACTTCCATAATTATGCTCAAATCTTCTTCAAAATTTTACATAAAATCAAGGGGCATAAAATCTCGGTCGAGTTCGTTAATGGGCAAAATCGGACCAAGGGGGTGGAAATAGGGAGGATTTTTGTGAAAACCGAAAAAAACGTGATAACTTCTTAATTAAAATAGATATCGAATCAGTTTAAAGTTTATATTACTTCTAAGAAATGGGCGAAAAGTTTATGCGTGACAGATTTTTGATTAAGTTAAAAATGGGCTCAAGGGGCGAAAAAAAAGGGGTTTTGGGGAGAAAAAAATTCATAACTTCGTCACTTCTCAAGATATGAAATCCAACTAATTTTTTTTTATAAATATTCTTAAAATTATCTTAAACTTTTGTATTTACATGTTTTTGATAGGACCAACTTTTACTGATGAAAAAAATTAAAAACGAAAACAAAATAGGTAGTATTTCATACGAAATCTACTTAAAAGGGGGGTGGGAAAAAAATCCATAACTTACTCAATTCTTAAGCAAACAAATCTAATTAAATTTATTTTACATCTTCTCAATAACATCTACAAATTTCATAATAACAAGTTTTTTATAGGATCTTATAGCAAAACTAAATTAAACAAAAATAGGAGTTGGAAAAAAAAAAACCTCAAATCCAAACTGCTTATATTCTGACTCATTTTTAAATTCATTTTTGATTTTAAACGCATTCAAATGGCAGATCCTCTTATTTAGGAACTACATAATGTGAGGTATAGGCCAGTTTTTTGATAAAGGCAGAATATATTTTTAAAAAGGCTGCCAAAAAGGGTATTTTGAACGGAATTTCCCGAAGTTATCGTCATTGAAAAGTTGAGGAAATATAGCAAATTGCGTTTTTTTCTGAGTCATTTTAAAATCCATTTTTGTTCTCAAACCTATCCAATTTACAGGTCCTCTTATTTAGAACTATATAATGTGACGGATTGGCCAGTTCTTTTTTTTTTTTCCCAATAAAGGCAGAATACATTTCAAAAAGGCTGCCAAAATGGTCACTTCGCACAAAATTTCCCAAAGCGATCATGATTAAAGAATTGAGGATGTATTCAAATAACAAATTGGTCTTTTTATGACTAATTTTTAAATTCAATTTTGCTCTCAAACGAATTCAATTGGCAGTTTTTTGTTATTTAGGAACTGTGTAATGTGCCGTATTGGTCAGTTTTTTAAAAAGGCTAAATATATATTTTAAAAAAGCTGTCAAAGTGGGCACTTTGCAGAAAACTTTCCAAAGCGATCTTGATTAGAATTATGGATGTTTTCAAATAACAAATTGGTTATTTTTTGACTCATTTTTAAATCTAATTTTGCTCTCAAACGCATTCAATTGACAGTTTTTTGTTATTTGGGAACTATACAGGGTGTCCCCTCTCAACGGTGGCCAATGGCTAATTTCTAAACCGTTAGTCATACACATATAGTTCCAATTGCAAAAATGCTTTAAAAAAAGCAAAGAATTGTTTTTTAAGCGATTTTGGTCAAAAAAATGTTTTACTAAAAAATTACGAAAATTAAATTTTTATACGGTCCCCCGGTCCTATAAGTGATATTTATTAAAAATTTTTCAACACTCTAGCAAGTAATACAGAAAAGATCCCATTCATGTAACATTAAAATTGACCGAGTTATGAAACTTTAAATTTCATGACTTAAACCACTTTTCTATAGCTGAAAACGGATGAGTTCGATTGAGCTTTAAGGGAACGTACACTAAGTGCTTAAAGTATTATAAAGGGAGTCGATTTCCAACGCTGTTCAAAGGCTACTTCCTAAACTATTTGTCACAGACATATAGTTCCAATTACAAAATGTTTTAAATGAGCGATTTAGCTGAAGGCGCTGTCATCATATAAGTTTGACGGTAGTGTTAATCATAATTAATTAACTTCTAGATTGGTTATTAAAAAAACTGAAGACATGAATTTCAAAATTCTCTTTATCAAAAAAATCAAATTTTGGGAAATAGCGAAAAAACTTTAAATGCATCTATTGGTTTTCATTATAAATTTTGAGATTGCATTGTTACAATAGTGGAGGTTTGTATAGACTGATAGAGAAATCAAAAAGCGATAAGTCGAGTTTTGAAATTCATATCCTCAATTGTATTTTTACGTATGTTTTATTTTGTAAGCAAATGAAGCTGATTCTTTTCGTGATTTTATTTTAAAAAGGTATGTTATTTTGATAAGCTTTTATTTTATTTATAGTTTTCGTATGTAAATTTTCCTAGTTCAAAACTTATATTCAAATTTTAACTAACTTCCAAATATCTGATTGAGGTTCAATTCCCATACTTATTTAAACCCGATGACAATGTAATATTAATACGATTTTAGGTGCGTTCCATTTATTTATTTTATAGGACTACATCAAATTCTATTAGGTTGAGTAATCTAATAGAGCTTTAAATATGTATCATTTTGTAACGATTTGTGACTGTTGCTTTTCATAGTTTAACAAAATTTCTGTTATTTTTTTTTACTTATATTTTTAACACAAATTGCATATTTTACTTTAACATGTAAATGTCAACATAAATTCAGAAACAACATTGTAAAAAAATTTTTTACTCTCAATGTTTAAAGTTAAATTTTCTATCTGATGTTTGTTTTTATTTCCAGTAAATTTGTAACTGATCCCTATTTTGCAGCAAAAAATATGCTTCAACTTTGAACAGCTATAACTCGGTCAATTTTGATCGCAGAGGAATGGGACTTTTTGTGTCTTACTTGTTAGAGTAGTGGTAAAAATTTTCTAAATATCACTTATAGGACCGGGGGACCGTATAAAAATTCAATTTTCGTAATTTTTTAGTAAAACATTTTTTTGACCTAAATCGCTTAAAAAATAATTCTTTATCTTTTTTAAAGCATTTTTGCAATTAGAACTATATGTCTATGACCAACGGTTTAGAAATTAGCTATTGGCCACCGTTGAGAGGGGACACCCTGTATAATGTGTGTATTCGTCGATTTTTTGATAAAGGCTAAATATATATATTTTTAAAGCTGTTAAAGTGGGCACTTCGCAAAAAAAATTCCCAAAGCTATCATGATTAAAGAATTGAGGATGTATTCAAATAACTAATTGATTATTTTATGACTCATAATGTGCCGTATTAGTCAGGTTTTTGATAAAGGCAGAATATATGTTGAAAAAAAGCTGTCAAAGTGGGCACTTCGCACAAAATTTCCCAAAGCGATCTTGATTAAAGAATTATGGATGTATTCAAACAGCAAATTGGTTATTTTATGACTCATTTTTAAATTCAATTTTGCTCACAAACGAATTCATTTGACATTCTTTTTTGTTATTTAGGAACTGTATAATGAGCATGTTGGTCGATTTTTTATAGTCAGAATATAATTCAAAATATGTTGCCAAAATGGGTATTTGAGACGTGTTTCGTTTAAGATGATTTTGATAAAACCAGTTCTTACAGAAAAATGAAATTAAAATTTTTTCAAAATTCGGCCAAATAAAGTAGTTAAACTGGGTTTATGTCTAATCATTTTTTATTACTTACCCATTATACGTAGTATAGGGTAAGTCTTGCAATCGTTTTGAAAATCGAAAAAATTTTTTTGACGGATTTACACGTTTTGGACACTGGAGATTCCGAAAAACATATTTTTAGAAAAAAAATTTTTGCCGTCCGTCCGTCTGTGTGTCTGTCTGTAACCGCTCTATCTCCCGAACAAATTGAGATAGAGACTTGAAATTTTGTATGTGCTTAGTATGTAAAAATGGGACGAAGCCTATTTCATATCAGTAACCTCGATTATCCGGAACTATTTTTTTCGGACTCTCGAAAAATTCGTTCTGATGAAAGGTATATAAAAATTTTCGAATTTTTTAATTTTAAGGAGTGGACGTAAAAGGCAATAAATTAAGACAAATTTTGCATAAAAAACGATGTCGATATCGGATTATTAGTTGTCGAGATATTTCTAATCCTGTTTTCCACATTCTTTGATTTTTCATGACCCTGTATTTCATTCAAATTTCAATTCAAAGATATCTTTTAATTGCAAATGAGACACTTACTTCGATGCAAGAAACCGTTAGTGAATATGATAATTATTTTTAGAGTTATAAGGATGTTTTCTTTTATACAATTCAGTGCTACTTGAATAGTTTGGCATTTCATACAATTTATCGAAATTGGTTCATCAGAAATTCATTAATAGAGCATGATGATGTGTTAAAATTACTTAAAAATACGTTTATATTTTGTTTTGGAATTGTAATGCATTTTATAAATTGTTTACATATGTTATGTTTTAATACATTATGTTATGCATATCCATGATGGGTAAGTATTACGGTGGCCTCCAACGACTAGTTTTTTGTTGTTGAAATGAAAACTCTTTGAAATCTACCTCCGGCGATAGGCTATGCCGACAGGGATTTTTTTTAGTATTATGATAGTTTCAATTTCAGAATCGGTTCCAAAAGTAATTTTTTTTTTTCCAAAATCCAAAATTTAAAAAGTAAAAACTAGCCCGGTTGTAGATTATCCTCAGCTATCCTGTGCAAAAATGTAAATATTAAAATTTGAGCGATATAGTTGAAAATAACGCCCCCATAGACTTAACATTAGTTTTGAGTGACGGATATTTTTGAGTGACTCTAATGGCGTCTTAAGTACATGATGATATTTCTCATTTTGGTGTCATTTAAATTTTTTATAATCAAAGTCACGCTTGGAAATTTATTTTGAATCGCTTGCCAGTATTCTAAATGGTCAGATTTGTTTAGAATAGGGCGAGATCAAATACTAATTACATTGAAACACAAATATATTACTGTAGACTTATTGGAATTTCTGTGAGGAAATTAAAAAGACATTAATGCTCTTATTCACCATCTACCTCAACCTAGAAAACCTCAGTCGAACGCTCAAATGAAATTCATGATAACATTTGATTGGGCATTATCAAGGAGACGTCCAATCAGGATTAAAGATGAATACCGTTTGAACGTTCGACCGAGGTTATCTATGTAACTCGGGGTCAAAGTAGTTGGTGAATAAGAGCGTAAGAGGCTGTACACAAATGATATCATGCTCGGATGGGGGGAAGAAGAATTCGCCAAATTGTAACAGTTTGTGGCAGGAGGGTGGAAGGGGGCAAGAAGAAATGTGACAGCACACATTTTGGTTAAAAATAAAAGCATTAAAAATTAGCAAATTAAATGCTGAAGTTAATTTGGAAATTAAAGTATTTTGTGCTGATAAAGTAAAGATAAGATCCAAATGTCAAATTCCAATATACTACTGTTTTCAATTGTTCTTTTATATTAATATTCCATTACTATTGTACATTAATTATTATTTTTTAATTATAAACCTTAATCTTATTTCATAAAATAAATACACGACTGATTTTTATTGTTTATGCTCACAAACGTCATTAAAACATATTGTTAAAGTTTAAAAATAAAATTTAAAATGTGTTTTATAAAGTAGTGCTTTGTTTCTGAATTGCAAGTACAGTAGAGCCCCGCTAATTCGGACCCCGTTAATCCGGATCTCCGGATAATCCGGATCGGTTTGGTCATTTTTTTTTCCAAGTTTGAGAAGCGATTTGCTAATTTCCATAACATTAACTTGTTTCATCGTCGTATTCAGAATTAAAAAACTTTTTCTGGAATCTTTTCGGAAGAATACTTAAGCTTTCTTTTTTAAACTCTTTGATGTTATCTTTCAAAGAAACAACAATATATGACTAAGCTTGGCAATTCCAATTTTTCCAATTTTCTATTTAAACCCTTTAGAAATGTCATAAATATCACTGCACAATAAATTTTTACTTAGAGCATTGCTAGAAAGAAAGGTAAAATAGTCGCTACTGTCTGTAATTATTCAATAAGTTTAACATAAAGGTGCTTTTCTGTAAGTATGTTTTATTTTATTTCATTTTTTTTTCTAATTCCCCGGATAATCCGGATTTTTGATAACCCGGATTGGGTATGGTCCCAATTAATCCGAATTATCGGGGTTTTACTGTATATGTAATGTGACACTGTCAAGGTGAAATGTGACACTTTGTGACAAAAAAGGGAGGGATGGGGGTCAAAAACACAGAAAAAATGTGTGACATCTTTTATGGACAGTTCCTTATTATGTAATTAATAAATAAAAACAAGACAAACGTTTATGTTTAAACAATATATATTAAAACATCTGAAGTGAAATATTTATATTTACATCTCAAATATATAAATCTAGAATCACATGGTATGTTTATATATATAAAATTTCTTGCAATGGAAAATAATCCTATTTACAAATAAAGCTCGCTTTTAAAAAATGAAAATCCTAAAATGAAGTAGATAAGTCAAAGTATGACCGAATCTTTTTTTAAAATGCTTTTCACGCAGTCTGTCCGAAGAAGCTTGCTTTTTCTCTGAAAGCTGCTATCCTCTGCTTCTTTTCTTCCTCTTGACGTTTTCTTTCCTCTTGTTCGGCTTTAATTTCATTTTCGAACTTGGCTCCAGCAGTTTGCTCAGCAATCTGAAAGTACATAATAAGAGTTCACAGAAATCAAATTACATTTTTGGTGTTAATTTTCAGGGTTTTTATACAGGAAAGAAGAAGGCTGAAAATACAATAAAACATTGGCGCACCCACGCAGGAGCTAAGAGGGCTAAAGTCCCTCTAAGGCTGCAAGATTAAACTAACTGTTTAAAGTTTTCTAAAATTACAAAAGTTTATTTATATTATTTTCAATAGATTCTAAAAAATATAGAAATTTTGAAAAATACTAATATTTTCACTTTTTTTTTTCTTATTTATAAATTTTCATATGAAATTTGAAATATCAGCATTTTTAAAATTCACCACTTAAAACAATGTTTTTATTTATTTATTTATTTATCAATCAAAGAGTTTTAAACCTTCAGAATTAGCCCTATCAAAAACTTTCAGAGCCCCTCCACCAGATTTCGCTAATTGCTTCCCACCCTTCCACTACCCCGTCTTCACTCCGTATTAAGTCAATTGAAAAAATATATGTCCAGGAACGACACATCTCGTCTATCTATCTTTTATATTATAAAGGCCAGACGTATCAATGCGTAACGCATACGTTATTTTGCGAATGGCAACAATGGTTTTTCCTCCAATTTCAGTTTTCCAATTTTCGCTACTGCAAATTTTACACTTCTAAACATCGTACATTTAAAATTTTTACACCTTCGTATAGAAAAAAAAATTACCTTTAAATGCAATTTGTTTGAAAACTAACTCAACTTATTTTTGAGAGATACATTTTTTTAATAGTTTTTAGTACCAATTTTATAGTTGTGGCAACACAATCACTCCATTTTCTCTTAAAATTGAAAATAAAAATAGAAATTAAAATGCGCAATACTTTCCCATGCAATTTCAGTTTTGCAAACTTTGCACTTTTAAACATCGTACATTTTAAATTTTTACACCGCGCGCCGTATAGAGAAAAAAATGCACTTTTAAATGCAATTTGTTTCAAAGCTGTATCTCAATTTGTTTTTGATATATTAATTTGTTTTATAATTTTTAGCACCAATTTTGTAATTGTGGCAACGGAATCACTCCATTTTCTCTTAAAATTGAAAAAAAAAAAAAATGCGTATATTATTTTAACAAATATCGTCTGTTATAAAATCCGGTGAATTTTCGTTTCATTTCGATTAATAATTATTTGGATAATTGGGTTTTAAATTCCTTTGTAAATTTCAGCTTAAAATAATATTTCTTCGAGAGTTAGACTGACCAATATACTAAGTATTTTTTACTGTAACTAAATTTTGTAGATTTATTATAATGAAACAGTTTTTTCTTAAAGATTTTCTTTCGTCGAATTTCGAGGGGTTCCACTTCGTTTATTATATAACGTACAAAAATCGGACCGAGCTCGTCTGACATTCCGGGCAGATCAGGAAAATACAGACCTTTAAAATGTGCTACACCCCTCCAAAGCTTAATCCTGGGTGCGCTACTGCACTGCACTAAAACCTGTGAAATCAGAATCTATTTTAAATGAAATCCTCTCGCAAGCAGAGAAAATAAGAGAATGCATACAATTTTTCGTGTTAAGATGGAAAACTGTCAATAAAATCTCTTCAGTTCTTTAATAATTTGGTGTTCATAAGCTTTATATATGGTTAAAATTTTTATGATTAATTGTTATTAAAATGAATAAAACTCATGAAAAGTTATTAAATATTAAAAATATTATTGAATTCCTAAAAATACCTTTTAAATTTTCATTATAAATCTCTCTCATAATGAATATCAAAAAATAATTTGAAAATTCCTGAATAGGAAACTTATAATGCAAAAACAGCCGAAATCAACAGAAATGAGCAACAGTAATTTCTAATGCCAGTAGATTTACCGTCAGTGCATTTTTGTATAGAAAAAAACCGTAAATTTAAATAATAAATTTGATTTTCGAATTTTTATATCAGACATGAATGAATCGCGGAACATTATATATATATATATATATATATATATATAACTTTCACACTTCTATGCCACAATGTCTAAAAGAAAGAAAATTAGTTCCATTTTAAAATGGTAGATAGCAGCACTAGCGGTTCTACACAGTTTGCCAACAGATGGCAGCAGCAAGGTTTTCGGTGGTGCAGGTTGTAGTTTATTCCAATAAAATTCGAAAATACAACACATTTACGTTCAAATCGAAAAAAAATAGGCAAGGCACTTTTTATACCTTTAACATCAATACAAAAATGAGATATTAAAGGATTGAAAATCTAATAGTATACGTAATTTCGATTAAAGATAATCATCGATTATAGGAAAATCCAATGACATTAAATTTCTTTACACTTAGTTTCATTGCAGAAACATCATAAAAAGTTACAGCAAGAAAAATAAGGTGTGCAGATTCAAAATAATCTAATTCCTCCCCCCCCCCCCTCTTTCCTCCCACACAACACACCAAAAGAAAAAAAAATAACAAAATTGTTTTTTTTTTTGCAACGACTATTTAGAAAATGATATTTTAATTTTTTTTTTAAATTTTAAATCTATATAATAAAGGCCAAACGTATCTGTGCGTAACGCATACGTCATGTTTTGAATGGCAACACTTTCCGATGAAATTTTGGTTTTGCAATTTTCGCTATTGTAAATTTTTAAACTTCTAGACATTGCACGTTTTCAATCTTTATACCATCGTTTAGAGAAAAAAATGCACTTTTAAATGCCGTTTGTTAGAAAACTGTACCTCAATTTGTTTTTGAGATATTAATTTTTTTGTAGTTTTTGGTTCAATTTCTCTAATGGTGGCAACTTGAGTATCGCATTTATGTGGGAAAGAGAGGAAAAATAGCCATAGAGTAAAAAAGAAAAAAAAAAATAGAGATGCAGTTTAGTGGCTGGAGGTGACGCCAAAAATGTAACCCTAAAATTCGCTGCATTGCATCAAACACAAGGGCGTACTTTCACAAAAAAGAAAACTTTTAGCGATGCAATTTTAATTCATAAAACAATGAAATGCTATTTTATAATGCTAAAATATATTCAGATCTTTTTCATTTAGAGAAAAAATGATGTTAAAAAATTCGGTCTCTGTTCCATGTGATTGTTTTGTTTGGGTCGAATGAGAGACTTAAATTGGAAGAATAACGCCCATCAAACCGTTTTAATCGCATACTGCACTTCCATCTATCTCTTTTCTCCATGGGAAATAACAGATCACTGTATATTTTAGTTGTCATTTTTTCATAGCAACTGAAAAAAATAGTAATTAAAAACCTGTTATGTCAATACATGGTCGGCTATAAAACCCGGTGAATGTTGTTGGTTTTATTTCGTTTTTATCTATGAACTTAGTGACTTTTAGTTCGTTGTAAACTTACTTTACAAAAGATACATCAATTAACCTTTACAAAAATGTATTTTAAAGAATATCTGGGTGTCATATTTTTTTAGTTGTTTTTAAAAACTGAGAATGCAATTTTATTCTTTGGCGAAATCTTTGGCTAATAACTGCTATCTTGCGTCTAATACGCAGGGCCGTAGTGAACAATAGGGAGGGCTCAAGAGAATGTAGGGGGGCTCATAGTTTTTTTTTTCTCTCTCTCTGACGCAGAAAGATAAATTACTGCATATTCACATTGTAGGTACTCTGTTTCTTATTCAACTGTTAAAATAACTTCATTTTATGCTTAGAAAAGTATATGATGATGAAAGTTTTGAGTGTATAACTGGTGCAAAATAGCCCATCATGTTAGCTTCATATGTACAAATAGGATGAAGGAGTGTTGAAACACTTATTTTAGATACAATTTAGTAACTCTGCAAAACTGTGAAAAGGTTTCAAAACTCAATTAGATTTTTAAACAATATTTCATTTGAATTTTCGGAGCAGAAATTCATTGTGTGACCTTGGAATCTTTTCCAGGGGGGGGGGGGGGAGCTGAGCCGCCCATAGCGCCCCCTTAGCTACGGCCCTGCTAATACGGAAGTACTGATAATTTTTAAAGCTGTATATGATTACATAAATAATATGTTTCATATAAAATTGCTATTTGGAATTAGTTGGCAGTTTAAAAAGCCTATTACGCAGAAAAAATTTATTAGACTTTCCAATTTTAAATAAGTTTTTCACCTTTACTTTGTGACCCGGGAACCCCGGGTTCGGTGTACTAGTACTTATAAATTCTATATTTAAATTAAGAATAATAATAAACACCATTTTTAGGATGATCATAACGAGTCCTATATTACGTACGCCATGCATTAAACATTAATATTCATAGACTAATGATAAAAAACAGTAGTTTACAGATATACAACTTTAATTGTTTAAAATGTTTTTTTTTTTTTTCCTGACGGAGTTGCGAGAATTTTTCTGTCGGCAGTGATTTAAGAAATAGTTGCCTTAAACTCAAAAACATATTATATATAGAATTAACGTTACAATGAATTTAGAAATGTATAATGAAAGACGGTCATTTATTAAACTTATTATATAAGTACAGTGTAACCTCGATTATCCGAGCTAATTGGGACCACTAGTACCTATCTCGGTTAATAGAAATTGTGCATAAAAACTAGCCGTGTTCACAAATTTAACATCTCTCAGAATTTAACAATAGAATTTTTTTTAAATGATAAAAGTAAATATAACAGTTATATTTAATAGCTCATATAATAATAATGATAATAAAACAACTATTAGTAGTAAATTTTAAAAAGCAAATTGAAAGTTTGTTAATAACACTAAGTTAAATATTGAAAGATTCATTTTTTAAAATAAAACAAACGTCAAAAAATAATACGGCAATACAATCAGGGTTCTCGCTGTCGCTCGCCATTGCGCCAATCTGCGATTAAACAAGCGATTAGATTCGCCAAATTGCTAGTGCTCAATTTTTGCTTTCTCTTTCTTTTCTTTTTCTTTTTTCATACATATGCATATATACATATTTTTAATATATTTTCAGCGGATAGTTGAAATTAGATTAATAACAATCTTTGTCGCAGTTAGAAAAACTTAGATTATTTTAGAACATATTGAAAAAAAAAGGGGGGGGGTACATTAAAGGATTAGATATTTTGTTTTAATGCGATACGGCGAATCTATTTTGCTAATCCTTTTTTCATTTGGCGAATGTTTTTTATTTTTAATTAGCCAAATTACAGTGAAGCACCGTTTATACGTTTTTCAAGGGACCAAAGAAAAAAAAAGCGTATAAATGAAAAAATGTATAAACGAAATTCACAAAAGCAGGAACATATATCCGTAACTACCAGCAATAAAAACAGATATAAATTAAAACAAATGAATACAAGAGGTATCTAATACAAAACTTCTTATTTCGGATAAAATTTACAACTTACCACTATTCATAATCATTCGCCATGTACAAAATATTTTATTATTTTAGGTTGTACGGAATTTTTGGAATGCACAGTAAAAAATTCCTTGTCCACAATTAAAAGTGCCATCTTAACATTATCATTCAAATCACTGCTAATGACGTATTCTTGCATGGTGTTAAAACCCGTCAAAGCTTATTGAAAACTTGGCAGTGGCTTTTCAATGCAGTTGTCCTCTTCTTCACTGCTAATTTTCTCATTTGCGATCATTTCATCGATTGTTAGAAGAGGAAGAGGACATGTTGTAAGTTCCGAATCACATTGCACATAATCCTCAAATGTAGAAACATTACTTAAATTTGACCAGTTTTATGAAATGCGCATTTTCTCTCCTTGATTTCTTGGGGAAAAAAAAAAAAAAAAAAAAAAAAAAAAAGCATAAATGAAATTTGCTATTTAAGGAAAAGCGTATAAATGGAATTATTTAAATGGTAATATCCTTTGGATTTTGCCGGGACCACTAAAAAAACGTATAAATGATAAAAACGTATAAACGAGAAACGTATACGCGGTGCTCCACTGTACTAACGTTGGACAAATGTCAGCAAGAACACTGCATACAATTGTTTGATATTACTTACCCATCATACGTAGTATAGGGTAAGTCTTGCAATCGTTTTGAAAATAGAAAAAAAAATTTTTGACGGATTTACACGTTTTAGATAGTGGAGATTCCGAAAAACATATTTTTAGAAAAAAAAAAATGCCGTCTGTCTGTCTGTAAACGCTCTATCTCCCGAACAAATTGAGATCGAGACTTGAAATTTTGTATGTAGTTAGTATGTAAGAATGGGACGAAGCCTATTTAATATCAACAACCTCGATTATCCGGAACTATTTTTTTCGGACTCTCGAAAAATTCGTTCTGATGAAAGGTACATAAAAATTTTCGAATGCTTTTGTTCTAAGGAATGGACGTAAGAGGCAATAAAATAACACACATTTTGCATATAGAACGAAGTCGATCGCAGGCCTAGGACCGCTGAGTCACTCTTAAAAAAGAGAGAAAAGAGACTAAATCGCAAGAAAAAGAGACTAAAAGAGACTAAAATGTAAAAAAAGAGACTAAAAAGAGACCAAATAAAAAACCGTTTTTTTCTCTGCACTTAAATGTTTTAGATACACAGGTAAGCACTATAAGATTTAACACCATCCGCAGAATGCATTTTCAATGTATTTCAGTCGATTTTAAAAGAATTGCGAATTTTGTTAATGGTTGCAGAAAGATGAATAGCAACAATTCATCATGGTAAAAAAAAAAAAAAAAAAAACCACAGAATTTACGAAATGATCACGAGGACAAAAGTGAAACTCATCAAAAGTACTTCCAGGAAATATAGTGAAATTCATCAAATTATCTCAGAAAACAAGTCACAAAATTCGTCACCTGATTTCAGGAAAAAATTCTTGAAATTAGTCAAATATTCTTGGGATAAAAATCACAAAATTCATCAAATGGCCTCAAAGAAAGAAAAAAAGAATTACGATATTAGTCAAATGGGTTTTGTGTTAAAATCATAAAATTCAGCAAATGGCTTGCATTAAAATGTTGTGCGACAATCGGCTGCAATATAAAATAGAGAAGCTTGTCGAATTATCTCTGGAAGAAATTGCGAAATTCATCAAATGGTCTTGGAGCAAAAGTGAAATCAGGGATTGTACTGGTGCCAAGTGATACTTCATCACAAACTTTTTTCAATATTTCAGGACACATTTAATCAGCTTACTACTTTTTCTTCCATGACCATTTGATGAAATTAGCAATTTTTACACCGCTACCGACTGACACAATTTAATATGAAAATTGTGATATCCCCCCCCCCCCCCCCATTGCTTACTGAAATATATGATTTTTCTTCCGTGATTGTTTGCCAACATTTGCAATTTTTTTTCAGGGAAATTTGTGATTTTCAAAGATGCCACTCAGAAAATATAAAAAAGAAGAAAAGAAAAGAAAATTTTGTATAAAGTAAAATTTGCAAAATTTTTCACAACATTTATACGTGAATTTTGTAAACTATATTGTTTATAATAAACCAGGGTTGCCACTCTAATCTTGAAAAAAAAATTCCCTGTATTTTCCCTGTACTGCAATGCATTTATTCCATGTAGAGTGCGAAAAAATATATGCGTGTATAAGGCTAATTAGAAATGTTATAATTTGCCATTATCAAATTAACTGTGTTTTCCAGATTTTTTAGGATTTTTAAAAAAAATTCCTGGATTTTCCCTGTTTTGGGAGGAGATTTAAAATTCCCTGTGTTTTCCCGGTTTTCCAGGTTCTCTAGGTGGCAGGGCAACCCTGTAAACTAAATAAAGAATTAAAACTATTTCATTTATTCTTTTAAGAACCTTCTTTTTTTTTTTTTTTTTGAAGGGGGGGGGGTGTAAACCTTTAATAAGAGTAAATAAAAATGATTTTTCTATAGTCCACAGTCTTTCACATCAATAAATGCAACCAAACAATAGGTTCAATGAGAAATTTTAAGTATCACATCACTTTAAATCAATTTAAGTAATACAGCAATAGATTCGATGATTATTCCAGGAGTGATTAACGAAAATTTACATCATTTTTTTTTCGCGATCGTTAGACAAAAATGGAAGTTTTACATCGCGATTGTTTGACGAAAATCTCCGTTTTACATCGCGATCGTTTGACGAAAATCTCCGTTTTGTTTCACGATCGTTCGACGAAAATCGCTGCTTCATATTGCGACCGTTTTATGAAAATCGCTGTTATATTACGTGATCGTTTAACGAAAATCGATGTCTATTTTGCGATTTTTTTACGAAAATCACCTTTATATTTCGCGATCTTTTGACGAAAATCGCTTTTGTATCTCGCGATCATTTGGTGAAAATTGCTGTTATATTTCACGATCGTTTGACGAAAATCGCTGTTATATTTCACGATAATTTGACGAGAATCGCCGTTTTGCTTCACGATCGTTTGGCGAAAATTGCTGTTTTATATCGCGACCGTTTGATGAAAATTGCCATTTTATGTAACCTTTTGACAAAAATCAGTTATATTTTGCTATTTTTGACGAAAATCGCTGTCATACTTCGCGATCGTTTTATGAAAATCGCTGTTATATTTCGGGATCGTTTAACGAAAATCGATGTTCATTTTATGATTTTTTGATGAAAATCACGGTTATATTTCGGGATCTTTTGAGAAAAATAACGTTTACACTTCGCGATCGTTTGATAAAAAATTGTTGTCATATTTCGCGATAGTTTGACGAAAATTACTGCTGTATTTCGCGATCGTTTGATGAGAATCGGTGTTGTATTTTGTGATCGTTTGACGAAAATCGCTATGTTATTTCGCGATCGTTCGGCGAGAATAATTATTTTATTTGCGATCGTTCAACGAAAATTGCAGATTCTTAAAAATTAAAAAAAGCTGAAATCCACCATTTGGCGGAAAAGTGGCATCCCTGGATTTTTATCGGCGATCATTTGTCGAAATTCGAAATTCTGTTGGGCCATTGTTTGCAGAAATTAACTTTTTTTTCTGCATGTATTTGAGAAAATTCGTGATTTTTTCCACAATCATTTGCCGAAATTCGATATTTTTTGGCGATCGTTTGACAAAATTCAAAAGACTTTCGCGTTTATTTGCAGAAATTCGTTTTTCCGCGATCGCAGAAAAAATCGCTAATTTTCACTAACGATCATTTACCGAAATTCGTGATTTTTTCTCTCTGCAATCGTTAGTCAAAATTTGCGACTTTTTCCTACGATTGCAAAAAAGTTAATTTCGGCAAAAAAAATCGCGAATTTCGGCAAATGACTGGGGAAAATATCTTGAATTTTGACAAATAAATGCAGAAAAATTGCGAATTTCTGCAAACAATGGCTTCAATTAAGTATCGTTTACCGTATTTCAGTAAATGATCGCAAAAGAAAATCGAGAAATTTTACTGACGATCATGGGAAAATATAGCAAATGTTGAGAAGCGATCGATTGCCGAAATTCGCGATTTTTTTCTCTACGATCGTTTGTCAAAATTTGCACATTTTCCGCGATCGTTAGTCAACATTCGCTTCTTTTTTCTGCGATCGTTTGCCGAAATACGCAATTTTTTCCCGAGATCGTTTGTCAATAATCTCGATTTTTTCCCGGAATTGTTTGACATATCTCGGGAATTTTTTCCGCAATCGTCCCCCGAAATTCGTGATTAATTGCTGCCCTTGTACGACGAAATTTTCGATGTTTTTTCACACTACTGATTAAGAAATTTCATGCTTTTTTTCTGCTACCAATTGGCGAACTTCACGATTTACTTTTCGTGAATGATTAATAAAATGAGGAATTTTTTTAGTCATCGATTGACGAAATTCCTTAATTTTTTATGCAATTGATTGATGAACTTTACTGTTTTATTTTAATAGCATCACTTCACAAGGTTTTAAGCGATCGACTGACAAAATTTGCAATTTTATCTCAAGAAGGTTTGACAAAACTTTCGGATTTTTTTATCGTTTGGCGGAAATCTTATTTTTCTTCCACGATCGTTTGCCGAAGTTTGCATTTTTTCTAGCTTTAATTACCCCAAATTTGTTATTTCTTTTCTCTGCGATCGTTTCACAAAATTTACGATTTTTTTGCGATCGTTTGCCGAAATACGCAATTTTTTAACAGAGATCGTTTGCCGATATTCGTGAATTTTTCCAAACTTTTCACATAATTTGAGAATTTATTTTGCAATCGTCTGACGAAACTAGCGATTAATTAAGAAATTTGTGATTTTTTTTCACAAAGCTGATGGATGAATTTTCATGTTTTTTCTGAGACAAATTGACGATTTACTTTTCGTGAATGATTAATGAAATGATTTTTTGTTTTAGTCGCCGATTGATGAAATTCATAATTTTTTGTTTTATTCTACTAGCTAGTAGAAAAAACTAGCTTTTTTGCGATAGTTTGACAAAATTTAAAATTTTATTTTAGGATTGTTCCCCGAAAATCGCGGTTTTATTTTGGGATCGTTTGGCGAAAATCGGAACTTTATTTCGCGATCATTTGTCAAAAATCGAGCTTTTATTTCTCGATCGTTTGACAAAAGTACGGGTTTAATTTCATGAGCATTTAAAGAAAACTGCTGCTTTATTTCGCGATCATTTGATGAAGGTGGCGCTGCTTGATTTCACGACCGCTTGACAAAGATCGCGATTTTATTTCACGATCCTTTGACGAAGATAGCTCTTTTATTTTGGTCTGACTTGGTGGAAATATCGGCTTTATTTTGCGATCGTTTGGCAAATTTTCGGTTGTATTTCACGATCGTTTGGCGAAAATCACGGTTTTGTTTCGCGAAAATTGGAACTTGATTTCAGGATCGCTAGATGCAAATTGTTGTTTTATTTCGCGATCATTCGAACAATATCGCGGTTTTATTTTGGGATCGTTTGACAAAAATCTTTTTTTTTTCCCCTCGTTTGGCGAAAATTGAGCTTTTATTTCGGAATTGTTTGAATATAATTCCGGTTTTATTTCGGAATCGTTTGGTGGAAATTGCGTTTTTTTTTTTTTTTTTTTTTTTTTTTTTAAGATAATCAGGTGAAAATCGCGGCTTGATTTCGCGATTGAAGATGGAATCAGAATCGTCTTTTTCCCCGTGATCAATTGATTAAAATCGCGGATTCTTAAAACTTAAAAACGCGAAAATCTGCCGTTTGTCGAAAAAGTGATCCCCCTGCAACGAGTGAATGAAGAATTTTAAGTTTTTTTTTCCTGCAATCCACGGACGAATTTCTCAATTGTTCTTCACGAGATAAACTAACAAATTTTGCGACATGTTTGTGTCACCGATTGGCGGATTAAATGAGTTTTTTTCCCTCGCGAAAATGACAAAATCATGACATTTTTTTCGCGATTGAATGACGAAGTGTATGATTGTAACCCCCGCGAAAGATTATCGAATTTCGCGTTTTTATCTTGCCACGAATTGATCAAATTCACTTTCTTTTCAATGTCTGACAGAAAAGTTTTGCAATTCTTGTCCGCAAACAATATGCTAATTTCGTAAACTTTTTTTCCTCGATAGAGTGACGCACTTTAAATTCCCCCCCCCCCCTGTAAATGAAAGACAAATTTCACGGAATTTTTCCGTGACTAAGTTTCACGATAATTTGCGCGGAATTTCGTGGCTTCATCCTATGGCAGATTGACATAATCCATGATTTTTTTGCCGGTTTCCGACTAAAAAAAATTTAAATTTTTATCTGCGAATAGTTAACAAATTTCGAGATTTTACTGCGACGGATTGATAAGTTTTCTGATATTTCCTCACGACAAACTGTTGAATTTTGCGATATTTTTTCCCGCGATCAAATAACGAAAGTTACGATCTTTTTCCTGCGACCGATCGATGGGCAAGGAATATATATTTTTAAAAAAAGCGAAAAAAGAGACTAAATCTGAAAAATATAGACTAAAAGAGACAAATCCAAAAAAATAGCGAGAAAAGCGAGTTTAGCGACTCACTCCGAGGCCTGCGATCGGGTTATTAGTTGCTGAGATATCTGTAATCCTGTTTTCCACATTCTTCGATTTTTCATGACCCTGTATTTCCTTCAAATTTCAATTCAGAAGTACATTTTAATTGGAAATGAGACGCTTAATCCGACGCAGTTAATTGTTAGTTAATGGAATTATTATTTTTGGAGTTATAAGGATGTTTCTTTTACGCAGTTCGGTACTACTTGAGTAGTTTGGCGTTTTATATAATTTGTCGATATTGGTACATCAGCAGTTCTTTAATATAGCATTACTATGTATATTAACAATATATAAATTTTGTTTATGAATTGCAATGCATTGTATAAATAGTTTTCACATGTTTTATTTTCATATACATATCCATGATGGGTAAGTATTACGGTGGCCCCCAACGGCTAGTTTTTTATTTGACCTATGTAAGAAAATATAATTTGAAATTATTCTTAAAGAACTACAGTAATAAAGTAAAAATAATTTAATATTACAATTTACCAAGCAATGGAGTTGCCATTTTACAGTAGCCCGATTTTCTATCATTGGCTTAACGCTCACACAAATTTTCGAGCAAAGAAAATTTATCGGTTTAATATCACATCTTTTCTCCAAATATCTTAGGGACATGGACAGTGAACTAAAACGTGTAGTTTTTTAAAGGTTCCGAAAGAAAGAATCAGACTTTATTATCAGCTCGGTTAATAGAAACCTCAGTTAATCGAAGTTGCACTGTAGCTACACTGTTAAAACTAATGGTGACACACTGCACCTTTTAGGGGTGAAAGGCTTGTCTCACTGGTGACACCCTAAAAGAGCCAGAATGGCACCTTTAATTAGGGTGAAAAGATGGCACTCTTAATCCAGAGTGTCCAATAATAAAAAATTAAAAAATATACAAACCGACTTTTGGCCCTCAACGGTTTCGAACCCACAACGTCTGATTACAAGCTGAGCGTTCTAACCACTCGGCCATCGAGCTCACTTTCATTCACTCATAGCCATAGATTTTACTTGCCGTCACAGAAAACAGAAAGACACGTCACAGCGCATGCCCATGGTTCCAGTCACCCGATAAGGTGCCACATTGCTGCCAATACGAAGTGCATGGCACCTTATTTAGCTCCAATCACCCAGTAAGAGACCTGTTGGCACTGCAACCACATATCCAAGTCCCTGATGCACCCTAGGGTTCCAAATGGCACCGCCGTTTCACCTCCGGGTCCCAAATGGCACCGGTTTGTCACCTTTACTTTTAACAGTGTATACATGATAAACTATGAGCAATGCGGTTAGAAAAAGAAATGCAAAGACTTTTTAATTTCAAAATTTCTACTCCCTTTTCTTCAACAAATGGAGTTCTCAAATGCGAGATGTATGCCGATTGTAAGATCCTTTGTAATGTATCAATCAGACCCATAGAGTACTGATTATCTTTATTGTGCCTTCATGGTCAGACAGCGAATTCGCCTATACATGGACTTGGAAATAGATCAGTTTTTTTTTTTTTTTTTTTTTTTTTTTTTTAAATTTCCTATTAATCAAATTGAATTTCTTTTCTTTCTCTTGTATGTTCTTTTTAAAATGTCTCTTTTCTTTCTTTTTATTTCGCTCGGAAAAATATTTGAAAAGTATATACGCATTCCATTTCAAATATTAAAATATTAGTAAAGTTGTTAAGGTATGATTAACATTTTTTTAACAAACAAATATATTAAATTGGATTTTTATACTGTATATCAAGCATGTTAAACTCATTTATCGCCGCTGGCCAAATTAAGCATAGTGTACAAAGTCGCGAGCCACTCAAGAAAGTAGATAATAAATATTATTACCATTATACAGAATAAATTTTTTATATACAAAATGACACACAAACACACATACGCATGTTATGGAAATATCTATGTAAATTGCCAAGTATATTTTATGGTATTTTTCGAAAAATGCTCGACATTACTCTTAATCAACCAAATCTACAAAATTTAGATGATTTTTTTTTGACACAGTATTCATTTTATAAATGTATTGTATACATTGATTTGTTAACCTTTATTTAAGAAAGGCATAAATGCCAATCCTCTGGATTTTTTCCATGAAAAAAAAATGTATTAGCAAACTTATTTTAAAAATTGTGTCTTGGACCAATGTGCTGTTTATTTGGTTTTAGTTATTAAATGCATTTTCGGGATGAAATTATGCTTATTTGACTTAAAAACAACAAAATGTTTTTAGCTACGAAAATATGTCATCGAAAAGTGCACTTCTGAACATAACTAAAATATGCCTAATTGCACACCTACTTTAAGAAATCAGTTCATTAGGATGAGCGAAGCGAATCCTCTACTAGGCCACTCAAATTACATTTTGTCGTACACTTTACAAAAAAAAACTATTCAATATTTTAACTTCAAATTAAACACAAAAATAAATTATAATCTGTAGATTTGCACATTTTTTTTTTTTTTTTTTTTTTTTTTTTTTTACAGTAAAACTTTAAAAAAATTATTATTTTAATTTATTTTACATGCATTTCCAATACGGACGCATTTTAGCAAATAAATAAAAAACGAAACGCGTATATTTTCAGAAAAAAAAAATATAAATCATGGAATAAGTAATTATACATAGAATCATAATTAATTTAATAAATAAAATATCTTTTCATTATTCAGCAGAATCGTTTGCACATATGACACACATTTAAAAAAAAATGTATTATGGAATTTTTTTTTTTTTTGTAAAGTGGCAACAAAAGAATTGTAAACAAATAAAATTAATTGTTAGATTTGTTATATAAATGAAAAATTAAAAGAATTGAAGCGTGAAGTTGTAGCCTCGATTCAAGCTCTTTATAAATGTAGGCTGATTCAGAAACGACAAATTGACTTTAACCATTTCTTACTTTATCATTTGGATCTAAAGTAATGTTACGTTCTTATTTGTGGACCGAAAAAGGTTTAGTGAACGGGACTTTAGACTTTGTTGCACGTAATAAAGAAAATCAGAAGCCACCAGACCAGATATCGCGAATAATCAAGGATAAATTTGAATACTACAATAATTTAACTTTTAATAATTGGTGCGTACCAATTCCCCCAATAATTAAATTCTGGAAAAATGGAAGCATAAATTGCCCAAGGAAAGAATTTCTTCAGAAGTTAGCTTTTGCTGTTATAATTCATAAATCCCAAGGTTTAACATTAGATGAAGCAGTTGTAGATATTGAGGATATATAGACACCAGTTGGTTTAAAAACGTACGTAATGTTGTCGAGAGTGAAAATCCTTCAAAATTAAGCATTCAATAGAAATTTTCCTTACGAAAAATTCTCATACGCTAACATGTATAAAAACGAAGAAATTAGAATAAAAAGTTTTACAGTTAAAAATACATAGTATCAACGAGAGCAGATTTCAAATCTTTTTCCAGAAAATAGGATTTTGACGAAGTAACTTTCTTCAAGCTCTTTGCAAATATATTATTCTAAAATAGCTATCAAAGATTATTTGATGTTAAATACAAATATTGGAAACATGCACATTTCAAACAACTTTAAAAAACACCAGTGGTTACTGGAAATTGTAAAAACATCTTTAAAAGAGCTTTTAGTTGAAAATTTAAAAATATTTTATAAAAGTTTGCTTCGAAAATATTTTATTATGCCAGTCTTACATTATAAATAAAAAATTAAAATGCGCCAAAACATAAAATAACGTTTTTGTTTAATAAAGATGCAAAAATAATATTAAAAAATATTTTTACTTTCAAATATCTGTTTTATAAAATAATGCTTCGCGAATCCAAACAAAGCATGGTTTTTGCTAGTTAATAAATAATTACAGAATTTCGAAACTTCATATACATATGTTTCTTTTTAATATGAAATCAAAGTTAATTTTGGTTATCTGCAGTAATAAATGGAAAACAACAATTTTAACATTAATCAATAAGTGTAAAATAAACAGCTTAAACTAATTTTTATATTTCTTGAAACTGGATTTTTTTCATTAATATTTTTAGTATAGTCTAAAAAACACAGGTAAAATATCAAAAGGTTTGACGGGCTACAGAGAAGTTGTCAATAGGCCAGTTGTGGCCCGCGGGCCACGTGTTTGACATGCCTGCTGTAGATTATTATTTCTATTGGTTTATAATTGTTGTTTGTTCGTGTTTGTGTGCGTTTAAAAAATAGAGTTCTCTATTAATCCTTTCAAAGGATGGTGGCCCCCTAATTTTAATTCCTAAACTGACTAATCGCACCAAGATTATTTTAATAAAATTTTGCTTTTATAAAGAAACTGAAATTTTTATTTTCTAAGAAATTCGTTTGCTATTCTGGTGTCAACCAATTACTTCATAACAGAGTTTTTTGCCTTTGAAAGGATTAATCAATTCTATTGGTCAACTTACATTTAAAAAAAAAAAAAAAAAAAAAAAAAAAAAAAATACTACAATTTTCAAACGAACTTTCTGACACTGTAAAATCTTGATTTACAAGGAAAACCAATGGGCAAAGTTACAAGTTTTCGCGATTATACATTATAATAATATTTTGCTATGTAAAAAAGACAGAAGGATTGTTTTTACTCTTCTAAACTGAAGTTTAAAATTTTAATTTTCTGATGAAAATTTTTAAAATTACAAATGCATTACAAGGCCTTGGGATTAATATTGGAGGGGCGCATTTCAGATTCGACTTGGACTGAATTTGATCGAAACTGAAAGTAACTTTAAAAAAAAAAAAAAAAAAAATCTGCAACCAAAATCGAAAAAAAAAAAAAAAAAAAAAAAAAAAAATTATACTAAAAACCGAACTCAGTCATCCGATGCAAAAGAAAAAAAAACATTTAAAAATATTCAAATTTAAACAAGTAATTCGAAATTAAACTGCCCATTGGTTTAACATTACAGAACGGGAGTTTCCAAGTGAGTGAAAACTTCCCTTAACAAATTTTTTTTTTTTTCTTTTTTTTTTGGGGGGGGGGGGGTACATAGAAAGAAAGCACTAAAAATATGCATTTTTTTTTTCTAGCAAAACGATGAAAACTATATTTACCTTAGCTTCGAAGAAGTTTTTCGCTCCACCAACACCAGTTTCTTCGACATTGATTTCGGTTAGGTTGGCCAGCTGCGACAACCCGCCGTCTATCTCGAGCTCCCCGGAACGTGCTTTGCGATAGATGAGCAGGAACTGCGAGAAAGCAGAATAATATTTTAAAAATTTAAATAAAAATGCAGCAACACAAAATACGAAGTTTTGAGTTAAAAGTGGTAATCTAAAAACAGCGGTCATATCGAAGCATCTTACTAAAATGTATGCCGTTTGTAAAAAGTTCTTTTAAGAAAAGGAGAGAGGGTATTTTATTTTGAAAAATGTCAAAAAATTCATGGATATGGGGGATGAAACAATTTTGTTAAGCGTGCTAAATGGTTTCACACAGTCAAGCGGGGGAGGGGGGGGGAGCTTGATAGCTTTAAAATATTTTTTAATTTTTATTTTTAAGGGGGAGGATTCTTCATGTATATAAAAAAGTAATTTTTAAACTTTTAAAATATTTTATACGACTGTAGCGAATCGTGGAAATGAAAAACAATTCTAGAAAGACAAAAATACATTGGAAAGCAAAAGAGAAAAAACTATGACGATTCTTTGAAAACCTTTCAGATTTTCACTCTGAAAAGGATAGTTTCGATGAAACTCCCCGATTTTGAAATATCATGTTAATCTATGTTAAAATTTAATTAACCCTTTATCTACCGAATTATTTATCAAGAAATTGTTTCACTTCAATAATTATGTTCTTTAATATATGACATGTATTGGAATTTTCAAATTATAATAATGTGAAATTTAGACATGTTTTTTTAAATTAATTAAAACTGATTAAATAATATATCGATAGTTATAATTTTTTTGTAAAATATTTACAAAAATAATCTTATTAATTAACGAAAACACTCTTATGGAAACATCCCAAATCTTAAAAAAGCAATGTATTTAAATGTATTATGATCCTATCTGTAATTTGAAAGGCTTTTATAAGTTTAAGATTTTCTATGCAACTTTTTTCTTAAAAAAAAAAAAAAAAAAAAAAAAAAAAAAAAAAAAAAAAAAAAAAACATCTGTGAAAATGATTAAGAATATCGTCACATTTTGAAAATATTCAGCTTCGACTCTTTCTGTACGCTACCTAAATTTTACCGAGAAGAGTTTATTGTGTGACAAGAACATTAAACTTTCATAATAGACTAAATTAATAAATTTTATATTAAGTTTACTTCAATGGTACTTAAAAGTACCGTCAGTGAATTAAGGGTCAAGTAATTATGCATTACCTAATATAATTATCAAGATACGGTTTTCCTCAACAGAAAGTGAAAGGTCTGATACGATTTTTAAAAACAGTCTTCTTATAAATTTGAAGTTTTCTTCTAGTAGTGCCCATAGCTTTAAGCTATGTTAGACAGACAATTTCCGCATTCTCTTCGCTATAGTTAAACCTATGACTGCTGAATGCATTCGTTTAAGATGTCTTCTTGGGAAATTAATATTTTTAACTTCAAATAGTAAATTAATATTTAAAGCTGCTTTTTTTTAATGTAATTTTTAAGTTACGTAAATTTGATATAATGATATTGAGTAGTATTTACTGAAGGTATTCAGTTACATTTAAATTTCAGCCCATTCTCTATAATTTAACTGTTTCGCAACAAGCATCATATATATATATATATATATATATATATATATATATATATATATATATAATACCATTAAAAGTAGACAAGATTCACCAATGGATTTTATCAATAAACCAAAACGAAAAATTAGAATTGAATTGAATTATAATAAAATAAAAAAATAGTGTAAAGAGTAAATCTGAAAAAATAAATAAAATTAGGGATGGGACGACTATTCGGCCACTATTCGGTATTCGGCCCTTCTGCCGAATATTCGGTTGGCCGAATATTGAAGGCATGTTGACCGAATACTTCGGCCGAATACCTATAGTCGAATATTTAGAGATATCTCGCCGAATATTGCTGAAATCTCGCCGAATAGTGAAAGATATGTTGCCAAATAAATTTAGGATTTGAAGTATTTCATTTCTTGCAATTTTTTTCTCTCTAATCCAAATTAGTTACTTCATTTATGAAGTCATTCTCATTCTTACTTGCAAAACATAGTTATTCAGATGCTAAAAAATATACAGCCTTTCTGTATTTTCCTATAAAGGTTGGTGATATTTTAGAAAATGCTGCCCAAGTTGGAGATTTAACTGTACAGGAAATGTCTTCATTAGAGAATGATATGCTACAATTCAAGATATAAAAACACTTATCGAAAAAAAAAAAAAAAAAAAGAAAGAAACACTACCTTATTTTAAAACACTCGAATATTTATTAATGTCTGCAAATTCCATGCACATGTAAAAAAGGCTCTTATGAAATTCATAACTTATTTTCTATGACGTGAGAAATTAAAAAAATCATACACTAGGTGTATTAAGATTCATTTTCAAAATTAAATATCAAATATTACTATTCCAAATACAACGATACATCTGAAAACAGAACTAGTGTCAAACTAGATACACATTAGATGACACAACTTGCTTTATGACGATGGTTTTATAAATATTTAAACATAAATTCTAAATGCTGAACAAAACAATTTTTTTATTCTATAGTTTTCACTTTTAAATAATTATTTGCATAATTACTGACTTAAATACGTAACATTATTATGTATATATTTTTAATTTACATCTTCCTTCATTCATGTTATCAATTTCTGTTTATCCTTTTAATGCTTGTTGAATAAGTGGAATATTGTATGTGCTGATTCAAATGTCAAATATTTTGTTAACATATGCATTCTTCTTTAAGCATAACTTTTTGCTTTAACGTAATTTGTAATTTAAAGATTGACAACTGATTTTCAAACAGTCTCATTCTTACGAATTTGCTTATTATTACGGACACAAACTCTTAATGATCAAATTTACTTCATTAAAGGTTACTTGAAAAAATATTTCCTTGTGAATTCTGAGAGAGAGAGATTAAGAATATTATTAATTTTGGATGCAAGAAAAGATAAAAGTATCATTTGATAGTAAAAGTGAAATACATTGTTCATATTTTAATGGAAATATTTTACCATCCTGACTTACTAAAAATCAATTTGATGTACATTAAGATAAAAGAATATAATGCAATTTCATAATTTTTTTGTGTTAAAATAAGTGTTTCAAATTTAAGAATACATTTAAAAGCACATTTAAGAGTAATAATTATTAATGAGTGCCTATTTTTTAAATTATATATAGTAATTTTTTTTTTTCTTTATTGGGAAAAAAAGTTAGTATTCGGCCTAAAATTTGGCCGAATATTCGGTATTCGGCCAAATCACTATTCGTCCCATCCCTAATATATATATATATATATATATACAGGGTGATTCCGAATTTTTTTTACAATAAAAGAGGGGTGATAGTACACATCAAGACAAACAATATTAAATAGGAGACCAAGGGTCCAAAACGTTTTCTTAAGTAAATAGCCGCCATTAAAGTTTAGGGACCAAAATTTCAAATAAACATAAAAAACGGAAAAATCGGTCTATTGATTTGCGGTTTTCACTAAAATTATTCTTTATGTCGGCATTTTCTTGAAATTAAATTATAAAGATAAATTTCAAAAAATGCCGATAGAGGGCGCTTTAGACTTTGGAGTAACGAACAACTATTTTTTGCCGGTATTTTTTGCATCTCATTAAATGTTTTCGTAAGCTTAGACTCAAACTTAAATTTTGAGCACAAAAACTGCAGTTAGGAGTGGCTAAGTGACACAAACTAAGCTGTGTTCAGAGGGTTCAAATTTCAAATGATTATAAAAAACGGAAAAATTGGTCGATTGATTTGCGGTTTTCACTAAAACTATTCTTTATTTAGGTATTTTGGTGAAAATAAATTATAAAGATAAATTTCAAGAAATGCCGATAGAGGGCGCTTTAGATTTTGGAATAACGAAACACACTTTTTTGGCGTTATTTTTTGCATCTTATTAAATGCTTTCGTAAGCTTAGACTTGACTTTAAATTTTGAGCTCAAAATCTGAATAGCTGGGAGTGGTTAAGTAGACAAACTTAGCTGTGTTGAGAGGGTTCAAATTTCAAATAATTGTAAAAAACGGAAAAATTGGTCGATTCGTTTGCGGTTTTTAAATCAGCAGTTTTCTTGATCAATCAGTGTTTTCTTGAAAATAATTTTTAAAGATAAATTTCACAAAATGCCGATAGAGGGCGCCTTATACTTTGGAGTAGCGTAAACTATTTTTAACTGTTATTTTTTTAATCTCATTAAATGCTTTCAAAAGCATAGACTGAAATTTTGGGCTGAAATTCTGAATCGTTGGGAATGTTTAAATAGCGAAAAATTGAATTGTGCTCGAGGAGGAAAGAAGGTTAAATTTTAACTCCTAAACACACTTCAGTTTGCGCTTCTTAACTGCTCATAACGATTCAGGATTTGAGCTCAAAATTTAAGTTTAAATCTAAGCTTCCGTGAACATTTAAAAAGCTTTTGCAATCATTTAATTAGAACCAAAAAATAATGGTTAAAATGAATTGTTGGTTACTCTGAAGTTTAAGGCGCCCTCTGACGGAATTTTTTTAGATTTATCTTTAAAAATTATTTTCAAGAAGATACTGACTTAAAGCATAGTTTTATTTTAAACCGCAAACGAAACGATCAATTTTTCCATTTTCTATAATTACTTTAAATTTGAACCTCCCCCCCCCCCCCCCCTTGAACAAAGTTCAGTTTGTGCTACTTAACCGCTTCCTACTATTCAGATTTTCAGCTCAAAATTTAAGTTTAAGTCTAACCTTCCTAAATCATATAAAGAGATACAAACAATAACGGCAAAAAATAGTTGTTTGTTACTCCAAAGTCTAAAGCGCCCTCTATCGGCATTTTTTGAAATTTATCTTTATAATTTATTTTCACGAAAATACCTAAATAAAGAATAGTTTTAGTGAAAACCGCAAATTAATCGACCAATTTTTCCGGGTTTTTTTAATCATTTGAAATTTGAACCCTCTGAACCCAGCTCAGTTTGTGTTACTTAAACACTCCCAACTACAGATTTTAAGCTCAAAATTTAAGATTGAGTGTAAACTTACGAAAACATTTAATGGAATGCAAAACATACCGGCAAAAAGTAGTTGTTCGTTACTCCAAAGTCTAAAGCGCCCTCTATCGGCATTTTTTGAAATTTATCTTTATAATTTAATTTCAAGAAAATGCCGACATAAAGAATAATTTTAGTGAAAACCGCAAATCAATCGACCGATTTTTCCGTTTTTTATGTTTATTTGAAATTTTGGCCCCTAAACTTTAATGGTGGCTATCTCCTTAGGAAAACGTTTTGGACCCTTGGTCTCCTATTTAATATTGTTTTTCTTGATGTGTACTATCACCCCTCTTTTATTGTAAAAAAAATTTGGAATCACCCTGTATATATATATATATATACACACATATATGCGCAACGCATAAAGTGCTCAGTATTCTTATTAAATTGATTTTTCGTATCATAGGGATGATACTGAGGTAAAACTATTTTGAAACCGCTTCGGAGTAGCAAATATCCAATTTTGAAGGAAAAAAAAAAAAAAAAAAAATCTGGAGCAGTAAAAATTTTGATTCGCTATATCTTTATGCAATTTCTTTTAAGTTAACAATAAATAGATCTAATAATCTTCAAGACGAGTTTTTTAAAACTTTCGCCAAATTCTGGCATTTTAAAAAAAGATATCTGAATTGGGTGTGATGGGAGAAAGAAGACGACGTACCTCCCTGAAACTGATCTTTTTGTCGTTGTCCTCGTCCACCTCTTTGATCATGTCTTTGAGGGTGAGGTGGGTCTGGGGGGCACCGAGCAGTTCCATCATCCGCTTCAGCTCCTCCAGATCGATGAAGTTGTCGTGGCCCACATCGAACCTGAAAAAGGAGAGAAACACACGTAAAGAAATATGCCTTACAATAATTAACAAGTCGGAAATTGCACGTCAAACGTAGCAAATGAGGTGCGCTCGAACAATAACGAAGTTTTTAAAATATACAATACAGCATCCGAAATATTTTGTGTGTCCCAGTAAATACTAAATGCTTTATATTATACAGGAACCAACTTGTAGTAAATCTCAGCGACATATATCAATTTCATAAAATGGGAAATAATTTAATATAACTAAAACGCACCCCAAACAAGGCCCCCTCCCCTCCCTATACCATTATGTAATAGAATACTTTTGTGTGGCTCTGTAAATAATGAAAAATATTTTTTTGCACAACAGATTGTACATAATGTACATTATAGTATATATTTCAGAGATGAATATTAATTGTATTATGTTCGAAAGAATGTAACATTATTAAAATGCATTTGAAACTATTTTTTTTGCTATTGACTGTATTGTAAAACATTCGATTGTTCCTGTAAATGAACTATACATCCAATTTTGATAAAATTTCAAACGACACGCCAAATTTATGTAATAATTATATTTTTTAAATTTCAAACGATTCAGTTGGGTAGTTTTTGCGTTATTATATGCGGACAGATGGATGGACGGACTGAACGACGACTATAGGTGCTACATAATTACGAACACACATTATAAACGGGAAGTCACAATTAACAAACATACACAAAGAAATTAGAATTGTCTTCAAAGATACGTTATTGATAATAAATCGTATAAGATTGATATAAACTTATATAACGTGTGAGATAATTTTTGAATAGGATACGGCAGTTAACTCCTAGCCAGTAATGAACATCGTATTTTTTTCGAACATCTTTTCTCCACACTCGATTCCTGCAAGATCGAACAATTTTTCGTCTAAAAGCATAAAGGATAACAACATTAGAGGCAATACTGAAGAGTGTTTTTTGAATTATTGAATTTAAACTATTGCATTTTTTTTTTTTTTTTTTTTTTTTTTGATTTTGGTCCAGAGCTGCCATTTCAAAACTTCTTTTGGGTAGGGAAAGGGGACGTTCTTTTGCTCTAGTTCAGCATATCTGAAAAACAACTGATACAGTTTTATTCTCGTTTATAGAATAAACATGAAGTATTCATGAATGATAACTGTGTCTCACTATGAAAACATTAAAATCTTAGGCTTTCGCAAATACTGATTTTAAACAGTTTTTGAGCTTAAAATAAAAACACTGGCCTTTAAAAACACTTTAAGTCAAATAAGACAAGTTATTATATCTCTTGTGCAATTTATGCTATTTTAAGCCTGATATTTGAGCCTGCCAGAGCTACACTCTGAAACATAACATTTCTTAGTGCGGTGTGTGTGTATGGTGTGTCAGAAAAACAATACCCTAAGCATTGCAATTTCAAAACAAAATTTAAACATATATTTATATAAATACTTTTATAAATACATCCAAAGTCATTCAGACAATACCATTAAATAAACCAATGAAACCAGTATTTTTACAATCATATTATTGATAACAGTTGAAGTTTGAAGTGAAATAGAAGGCAGATTATCAAATTATAAAAAAAAATATGGATAAATGGACATTATATAACCAGAGTAATTCATATATTACCATACAATAAACCAATGAAACCAGTATTTTTAGTCATTTTATTGAAAACAGTTGATGTTTGAAGTGAAATAGAAGGCAGATTACCAAAATAATGAAAGGTAAATGGATAAAAGGACAGTAGAAGGCTTTTTTATTAAACCACTCTTCAGGGGTACATAGTTTAACAAAAAAGCAAATATTTTTAACAAAACGGGATTATTAGATTACAATGGTAGTCTGGGAATTTGGCGAAATACTGAAAATAACGGCAAGTTGGCGTCACGTCACATTTGGCGAGTAATTTTTGTCGCCAGAACTGACGATATATTACCAAGTTGGTGAGAAATTTGGCGACATTTTTTTGGTCGACGAGATAATCAAGTAGTATTGAATTGCGTAGAGAGATCCTTAGAACTCCAAAAATGATAATTATAATAAGTAACAGTTTAATGCGTCGGATTAAGCGGCTCATTTCCAACTAAAATATATATTTGAATTGAAATTTGAAAGAAATACATGGTCATAGAAAATCGAAGAGTGTGGAAAATAGTACTATGAATACCTCGGCAATAATCATTCGATTGACTTCATTCTTAATGCAAAATTTGTTTATTTTTTCATCGTATTTTACTTTATCTCCTTAAAATAAAAAATTCGGAAATTTTTTTATGCCTTTCATCAGAACGAATATTTCGGGAGGCCGAAGAAAAAAAGAAATAGTCCCAGACAAATGAGGTTATTGGTATTCAATAGGCTTCTTCCCATTAATTCATATACTAAGTACACAGCAAATTTTAAGTTTCTATTTTTTCGGGAGATAGAGTGTTTACAGACACAGTGACAGATTTTTTTTTTTTTTTTTTTTTCTAAAAATGTGTTTTTTGGAATCTCCAAAGTCTGAAATCCGTAAAAAAAAAGTTTGATTTTCAAAACTATAGCAAGATTTCCCTATACTATGTATGATGGGTAGTAAAAAGTGAAAGAAACCAGAGCAGTGAACATTGAACCAGAGATAAAAAGAAAAGTTTCGTAAACCGCTGCGCTGTCTTGCTCCCAATTATTTGCCAAACATTTCATTTTTTTTTTTCATTTATGTTGCTTAAACTAGGTTTTCTGAGGAAAAAAAACTTTAAAAAGTATTTTGCATGGAACTGATTATTTACACAAAAAATCGATAAAAGAAAAAAATGATAATTGTAACCGAACCGAATCGTACATATGTGGGTCTGGAGGAAAAATACGAATAAGATTACTATAACTCTTAAACAATAAGCTAACGAGGGAACATGCAAAAAAACTATTAAGCGTTTTTTTTAAATCCATTTTTATCCATATCCCATGTCTACGAAACCGTGAAACGAACCTATAAAATCAAGCACCGAAACCTCAGTAAAAGAAAATCAATTTCACTCGTGTAGCATGAATAAGTAAAACAATAAAAACGAATGTGAAATCATTGTAAATTCCGAAGTGTAGAAAGAATTGATATACGTCATCGTGTAACCGTTATACTTTCATTTGCATGCTGTGTAACAGGGGTTAGCTATGTGCCAGCTGTTTTATGATACGAGCATTCAACTATCTCAAAACTGTTTTTTACACTAATAAAAGATATTTGCGTTGGCTAAGGCTAAGGAAATCTACCGCACATAGATTGTAATTTTGGATGATGTAGTCCAATTCAGGTTTACAATTTTAATTTTTGGGGTAATTAGCCGAGATATTCATTAAAAACTACAAAGAACATTTGCAAAGCGTCCATTTGTCAAGGTTTTCCAAAGCATTCCCAGGATCAGAGCAGAAAAGCAGGGGAAAGCTTTTTTTTCCTAAGTATTTTTACAAATCAACATTTTAAGCTAATATTTACCATTTCAAAAGAAAAAAAAATCTTCTGCAAGATCTTTCGCGAATTCGGAAAGCCCGATTCCGTTGTTCCGCATGCAGGGAAGATATGAATGGTTTTTCCCGAGCTTTTCCAAGTTCGCCCTCCTCTTAACAAAATTAAACATTAAAAATATATATATATATATATACATATATTTTCATTTGACCATCGTAGTTTTCCGATTCTAACAATGTAACCAGTTTTAAAAAATATTAACTTTTATAAAATTAAAATTCTGTCTATGATTATGATGTAACAATAATGATATAAAATGTACAATGTAACAATATATAATAGAAAACCATTTTATCTATGGCAAGCACAAATTTATTGCTTTAATATCGATAACTTTCCTAAATTGAATTTCGACCCGTTAGATTCACAAAATCTTACATTGTGCGTCAGATGGAGACGTTGCGCGCTTTAAGTAATAACTAGCAGGGATGACCGAGCTCAGCTCGGTCAAAATTAACTTTGGGTTCAACTCGATATAGTATTTTCATTGTATCATTCACTCTGCATTATTACTGTAAAACATGTTATTAATAATAGTATTATTTACAAAAACAATCAATAAGAAAACTATGTTTGTATGCACATGTTCATAAATTTTACTACGAAAGGACATCAATCCAAATCACTTTTTTAGCTCGACTCTGATTAGTTTAACTATGCATCTTCAATGCTATTAAGAATGTAGAAGAAATTTCTTCACATTCTGAAAGACAATATTTTTTGCCAGATATAGCCAAATTTGGACACATTCTTTCATTTGGTGCCAAATGCGTGTTTTGGTTTCGTAATCTTAATAGTTGATTTTTCGGCCAAATTTCGCCAGTATTTTGTCGAATCTCGCCAACTTATTGGCTTTTGCCATATTCTCGTGATCCTGACCCTTATTACCGAAATGATCCACTAATCAAATGTGATCAAACATGTGACTTAGCTCAATGGTCTTCAGGTAATCAAAAACAGTAGAGTATAAAATGAATCAAAATCGTGTAAGCCATTTCTTAAGTAAATTTAGCTTGACAGCATTCACCAATGAAGCGATATGACCCACTAATATAATTTTGTTTAATATGCAACTCAGCCCAATAGTCTTCTCGTGACAAAAGACGTTTCGTTGCAAAATTTAGGTAAAATTGATTGAGTCGTTGATATATATAATTAAAATAACCCGAACACATTAAGACCTAAAACGACCCACTAATTGAATTTTTACGAGCATGTGTCCTAGCTCAATGGTTTTCTCTTGCCCGAAAACGATATAATAGAAAGTATACTCAAAATGGTGAGAACGATTTTCTAGATAAAATTAGCATGACCCACAAATGACCCTTATATCGAAATCTCTCGAACTTGTGACCTAGCTCACTAATTTTTGTGTGCCGAGAAACGTTAGATACAAGATTTAGATAAAATCGATTGAGCCAATTTTTAGGTATAAATAGTTTGAACTTGACCAATTATGACCCAAAATGACTCATTAATCGAATTTTCTCAAACATATGACCTAACCCAATGATTTTCTTGTGTCTGAAAACGATAGAATATAAAATTTAGTCAAAATTGCGCGAGACATTGTCAAGATAAAATTAGAATAATCCAAAAGTGACCCACTGATCGAAATTTCTCGAACATGTGACCTAGCCCAATGATTTTCTCGTGCCAAAAATATGCTGTATACAAAATTTCGTTAAAATCGATTCACCCGTTCTTTAGATATAGCTTGACCATGACCCATCATGACCCACAAATGAACCTTATAATCGAAATCTCCGAAAATGTTACTTAGCCCATTAGTTTTTTTGTGTATAAATATTGTTACACACAAAATTTTGTTAATATCGATCCTGCCGTTGTTTAAGTATAAATAGCTTGACCCAGACCCTTTATGACCCATTAATCGAAATTTTTCGATCATGTGACCCAGCCCAATGATTTTCTCGTGCTAAAAAAACGTTGTATAAAAAATTTCGTTAAAATTGATCCACATGTTCTTCAGATATAGTTTGACATGGCCCATTATGACTCATCATGACCCATAAATGATTCTTATAATCGAAATATCTCAAACATGTAAGATAGACAATTAGTTTTCTCGTGTCAAAAAACTGTTACATACAAAATTTCATTAAATTTGATACTGTCGTACTTTAAATATAAAAAGCTTGACCCAGACCTTTTATGACCCAAAATGACCCATTAATCGAAATTTCTTGAACTGAGACCTAGCCCAATAATTTTCTCGTGCCAAAAAAATGTTGTATACAAAATTTTGTTAAAATCGATCCACTTGTTCTTTAGATGTAGCTTGACATGGCCCATTATGACCCATCATGACCCACAAATGACTCTTAAAATCGAAATCTCTCGATCGTGTGACTTAGCCCATTAGCTTTCTCATGTCAAAAAACTGTTACAGGCAAAATTTCGATGAAATTGATTCTGCCGTTCTTTAAATATAAATAGCTTGACCAGACTCTTAATGACCCAATATGACCCATTAAATTTTTTTCTCGAATATGTAACCTAGCCCAATGTTTTTCCCGTGCCCGAAAACCATAGAATGCAATTTTTAATGAAAATTGCGCGGGAAAATCTCTAGATAAAAATAGCATGACCCACAATGACCCCCAAAATGACCCACTAACTGAATTTTCTCGAACATGTTACCTAACCCAATGGTCTTCTTGTAATCCAAAACGATAAAATATAAAATTTGGTCAAAATCGTTAGAGCCGTTTTTAGACAAAAATAGCTTGACCCATAATGACCCACGAATGACCCTTATAGTCGAAATCTCTGAAACATGTGATTTAGCCCATTAGTTTTCTCATGTCAAAAAACTGTTACGTACAAAATTTCATTATAATCGATCCCGCCGTTCTTTAAATATAAATAGCTTGACCCAGACCCTTAATAACCCAATATGACCCATTAAAATTTTTTCTCGAATGTGTAACCTAGCCCAATGTTTTTCTCGTGCCCGAAAACCACAGAATGCAATTTTTAATGAAAATTGCGCGGGAAAATCTCTAGATAAAAATAGCATGACCCACAATGACCCCCAAAATGACCCACTAACTGAATTTTCTCGAACATGTTACCTAACCCAATGGTCTTCTTGTAATCCAAAACGATAAAATATAAAATTTGGTCAAAATCGTTAGAGCCGTTTTTTAGATAAAAATGGCTTGACCCATAATGACCCAAAAATGACCCACTAATCGAAATTGTTCGAACATGTGACGCAGCTCAATAGTTTTCTCGTACCAAAAAACGATTGGGTACAAAATTTCCTTAAAATCGATCCAGCCGTTCTATAGATATAAATAGCTATATCCTGACCCATTATGACCCAAAATGACCCAGTAATCGAATTTTCCCGAACATGGGACCTAGCCCAATGGTCTTCTCGTGCCCGAAAATGGTAAAATCCAAATTTTTGCGAAAATCGTTAGAGCCGTTTTTGAGATAAAATTTACCCACACACACACAATTTTTGCTCGCATTATAGTATAAGATTTGAAAAGCATCTGTGAGCGTAGTAGTTAATTCTAGCATTATATGAGAGGGAAAAATAAATTACAAAATCCCATCTTTACAACAAAAATCAAGTTGAATTAAATAAAAAAGTGCGAAGATGAGGAAAAGGGTGGGTGTGTGTGTATGGAGGGCGAAGGGGAGTACTTGTCAGGAACTAGTAATTATAATAGAAGAAGGAGCAAAAATAATCTAAGTTGTGATAATGCGACATTTTTCAAATATATTCTGAAATTCAGGTACCGCTTAGTAGTAGCAAAATATTAATACGTATATAAGAGATCCGTTTAGGAAGAAATTGGGTCCTTTGTAAGGACCCTTAACAAAATGTTTCATTTCAAAACAAAAACATCTTTTAAAAAATTCTTATAATTTTTTACATTAAAAAAAGTCTGCAAAGCTTTTCACTATAAAAAATCCGTCACAAAATTCTTTGCCTTAAAAAAAGACCTTTTACCCCCCCCCCCCCCCAAAAAAAAAAAAAAATCAGTTTTTAAATGATTTGTGAAAGGTTTTGTTTAAAGTAAAATCTGACCTGCCACTTTTACATATGTAGAGAAAATATATGTATTTACATGCATATATCTTCTTTAAAATAGATAAAAAAGAATGTGAATATAAAGATAATTTCAAATTCATAAAATTAGGACTAGATTTCACAAATGTAAAAAAACTGAACACTATTTCACAAAAACAGGACCTTCAGAGAAAAGTCTAGAAAGACCATTGGTATAACTGCCATGTTCGTTAGATTCCAATAAATCGTAATTTTTCCCTTTTGGTTATCTGTTTAAAAATTTTTAAACTAAAAAGTAATTTTTCCTTAAAACATTTAAAATACTAGTCAGATGTGGAAGTTCCAAAACTTTCTTCAATATGCATGATAATATATCCTGAAAAATGCAGCATAGCAGCGCCACCGGCTAGGTGGTTTAAACAAAATCTATAGTCAGTAACAACTTATGTCAGCTTATAACTGAATCTAAAGTTTGATGAAAATCTGTTTGTGACTTTTTGAGATAGAGCTATTGCAAAATCTTAAAAAATCTGTATAACAGCGCTACATGTTGGGTGATGTACACCATAAAATAATCAGGATCAATTTTGTATTAGATACTAACTGAATATGAAGTTTGATGAAAAACCATGCATTACTTGCATTAGTTCCATGCATTAGTTTTTGAGATACATTTATTGCGGAATCGTGAAAAATGCAGCATAGCAGCGCCATCTGTAGGGCGATTTACATCAAAATCTAAACAATACTAATCTATATCAAGTACTAACTGAATCTGAAGTTTTGGAAAATTTCGCGCATTAGCTCGAGATACAGCTATTATTTTATATCAAGTACTAACTAAATCTAAAGGTTTATAGAAATCTGTGCAGTAGTTCTTGAGATATGGCTATTGTGAAAATAGTGAATAATGCAGCATAATAGCGCCAACCTGTGGAGCGATATACACCAAAAAACTAATAAGATCTAAGTTTTTATCAAGGTCTAACAGAATAAGATTTGTGAAATTACATGCATTACTTCTTGAGATAGCGCGCCCACAAAATTTTTGTCACATACAGACAGACATTTTGTAAAAACATGTTTTTCGAGTTCTCTGACCTCTAAAACATGTAAATCCATCGAAAACCGGATTTCGAAAATTTTCACGAATCCAATACTTAGTTCTTGTAAGACAGAAGAAATTAATAATACTCGGATACAAAATGATTAAGATTCCCCAGAGAAAAAAAAAAAAAAAAAAAAAAAAAAATCCTTATAAATTGAATATAAAATGCCAAATTAATATTTTAATTACACGTCATTATTTATCGTAATAACAATAGAGTAGCGCAAACAATTGAATAACCATAAGTTCCAAGAGAGTTACGTAAATGAAGGAGGGTAAGAATTTCCTTTATGCTCAGAAAAATCGATATACAAACTCAAAATAGACTTTCCCACACCTCCCACTGAAGATTAGACAGCTGCCACCGTAGAGAAACTCCCCCGCAAGTAGTAGCTATTTTCGATTTTGAGAAGAAAAGAGTTAAACAACGCAGAAAATCACAGAAAAACAAAAATAAATCTACTTTGTAGTTCACACAATATTTCACAGCACTTTGAGGTGCATAATTCTCTTTGTAAATATAGTTGAACTCTGATAATATAAACGAACAATTTAATACAACAACAAATAACTCTATCTTAATGCCGAAATTACTTTTTCACTTTTACTATAACCAAAATCACAAAGCTTAATTGAATATTAAAAAAAAATAGAAAAAGTTTGTTTCTCATATTAAATTTTCAAATCAAAATTCATTGAATTATTTAACTAAAATATATAACAAGGTATATTTAAATGCTCTATAATATCCGCTATCTTAGATACAATAAGAACACGATAGGAGGGAGGAGGAGAGGGGAACGACGCAAGATTCGATTGAGACACAAAAGGGACTTGTGCAAATATAACATTATCAACTTTTCGATAATTTTGGATCCCCTACCGATATTATACATTATCATTCCTTGAACTCCCCCTCTAATGATATCGTTATGAAAGTGTAATTTTTTTTTCTAGACTTTCTTTCTTTTATTCAAAGTGACCTACAAAACTGGTTACATTTATTTTTCGCATACTTTTATGATTCAAATGAAGAGAAATCAAAATCATATGAAAATTTTTTATATCCAAAAACATTTAAAAGAAATAGTTACAATTTAAAAGTACTTTATAGTAGCTTTTTGTTACATAATACAGTCAACAGTAATAAACTCCTGTTACACTTGCCCGAAACGGCGGAGGAGTGGGGGAGGAGCAAAGAGAAATTCTTATCAGCAAAACAAGTGGGCAACATTCCTCCTCTTTTTCTTTAACTAATTAGCAAACACAAGCTTCATTTCAAATAAGGGAGAGAGGGGTTAGTGTGGACAGGGGGTTAGTGTTGACATTCAAAATAACAATTTAAATATTGTAGAAAAAATTACTAAAAAATTTAAACAAACTGACAACAATGTACACCATACTAAGCAAAAATTTAGTTGCAAAGGGTTATAAAGTTTTTGAATAGTTGCAAGAAGTTTAATTTCATGCATGAAAAGTAAAAATAAGATTTCTGTTTCATTTTTGCAGCATAAAGAATTTAAATTTAGAATCCAATAAACAAGTTGCTATAAGACAAGTGTGACTTGTCTTCTTTATTTCTATAACCTTCATTAAGATATTAAATTGGTTAAATGAGTATAACTGAAGAATAACTTCACAATGTTAGCATGGGGTTACTGTAGACACTAGGGATGCACCAGATATCCGGCCAATATCCGATATCCGGCAGATTTTTTTAGTATCCGAAATATCATCGGATATCCGAATCACAATCACCAGATATCCGACTTCTCTATCGGATATCCGGTAGAATGCAGCAAAGCAAATATAGATGAATAACAGTAATCGTTTGATCCCAAACAATACCTAAAAATTTTTGTTTACAATGCAAAAGATGAAATGTTATAATAAGTTCCTTATCAATGAGTAAAAGGTAATTCTCAAAAGTTTAAAGAATTGCCAGCTTTCCTACTATTTATATTTAAGCGCTGTAATAAATTCAACAATTTACGTTTATATCTTTTAGAAAATTGTATCTTTACTTTCAGATTGTAAAACAAAATTTGAAGTCAAAATAGGAAAAAAAGCCTTTTTGCAAAAATGCATAAAGATAGAAAACCAACATTTAGAAGTGCACAAATAATGCATGAAAAGGTAGCAAACAGCCGTTTTGAATCTACTATCGGGATTCTTCATCAGGACAAAACTCAGCGTGCTAGAAAAAGCTAAGTTCAGCAAAGCGACACAGAAGTGCAGGCTTATACACCAATTACGGGAGCGAATGATAGATTCAAAATGGCTGTTTGTTACCTTTACATGAATTATTTATGCATTTCTAAATGTTGGTTTTCTATCTTTAGTCTTTATGAAATTTGAAGTTGTGTAATAAACTATGATTTTATTAATTTTTTTCTTTCTTTTAATTTAAACAATGAGTTAATTGGTTTTTAAGTTAAACAACTAAACAGACCTATTTTTACTTTCTTCTATCCTTGATAGAAGAAAGTAATGTTATCAATTTTTTTCGACGAATTTACTTGTTTTAGGGATCCAATATCCCCAAAACATGTTTATTCAAAACCTCTGTCTGTCCCAGTGTCGCATTCATACGATCATACCATCAAAATGTGTATGAAGTTATACATAAAATGAACCAAATATTCTGTGCATGTTTTTGGCTGTAGCCAGCACGTCCATATTCATTATGGAAACATTTCGCTGTAAGGCGGTGCTGTAATCACAATTTTTATGCCATTTTTATTATTCTACCAACAAACACTGTATGAAATCATGCATAGAATTGAACCAAATTTCTTTGGATACGTTTCTGGGAAAGGCTGTCAGGTCTTCTTTCAATTCGAAAATATTTCGCTGGAAGATGGTACTGTAATAATGATTTTTAGCTCAGAGGCTATCAAAACCTGTAAGCTTATGTGTCCGCCCGTTCTGTATGTATATATGTATGTATGTATGTATGTAAATGCGTAATGCAATAACTCATGTTAAAAATATCTGATTCACTTGAAATTTTAAATATAGGTATATTCTGAGAAGGCGTTTCCCTGATTAATTTTTGGGAATTCATTCGATAAGTATAAGTGGGAGAACGGGGGCTAATACTCTTCCCCTAAATTTATATCAACGGGTTTTACATCCAGAATTATCAATTTTCATTAAAAATTTAGGCATAAAATCATTCCGATGAGGCGCCTCTGTGATTAGTATTAGGTACTCATTTGATAAGTATAAAGAGGTGAAGCGGAGGGGCTAATTCCTCACCCCTTATTTCGATAAATGGGGTTTTTTATGCAGATTTATCAGATTTCATTCAAATTTTAGACATAGGATTTTTCTGATGAGGGCACCGCCATGATTAGTTTTGGGAGTTCATTGGATAAGTATAAAGGGACGGAACTGGGAGCTAATTCTCCAATATTAATTTCGATAAATGAGTTTTTCATACAGATTTATTAGATTTCATACAAATTTTAGACATAGGATCATTCTGATGAGGGCACCGTCACGATTAGTTTGGGGAGTTCATTGAATAAGTATAAAGAGGGGGAACGGGGGGCTAATCCCCCGCCTTAAATTTAGATAAATGGGTTTTTCATGCAAAATTCTCATATTTCATTCAAATTTTAGACATAGGATCATTCTGATGAGGGCACTTCCATGATCAGTTTTACGAGTTCATTGGATAAGTCTAAGAGGGGGGAAATGAGAGGTAACTCCCCCCCGCCTTAATTTAGTTTAATGGGTTTTTCATGCAGAATTTAGCGATTTGCTTCAAAATTTGGATACAGATTCATTGTGATAAGGCACTTCCTTGATTTTTTTCGGAGTTCATTGGATATGTATAAATGGGGGATTGGTGGGATTACCCCTCTTAATTTAGGTAAATGATTTTTCTTGCAAAATTAACTGATTTACTTTAATATTTTAGTGGTGTACCGAGTAGTACTTTGGCCGAGTAGTCGAGTACCGAGTACTTGGCCACTGACTACTCGGCCGAGTACCGAGTACCGAATGCCGAGTAGTTGTATAATAATAAAATAAAACACTGATGTGTGCATAATGTGAGCTTAAGTGTACATATATATAAATATACCTGTTTACACATATCAATACCTGTGTGTACATATAATATAATATACGTATATAGTATAAATAAATTAACTCATTAAATTTTTAATTTATTTGTGCACCTTTAAAAGAATTTTTGACAGTTCAAAACTAATAAAAAAAAGTGAATTGATACATGACAAATACAGTTATTAACTAATAAAAAATTAAACATCCTTTAACCCTCCAATTTATTCGAACCATTGAAATCTGTCTATCAAAAATAAAAATGTTTATTGGTTACTGTAACAATTCATTGAATAATGCAAACATTTCATATTTATTTTGTAACTGTCTGTACCTTATTTTCTTTTTATTAAAAAAAATGTATAGGCTTTGCAGTTTCTTTTCATTTTTCACGTGTACAGATTATATTATGTTATTTTAAATTTATTATTTTTTAAATATCTCAGTAAAAAACTAACCTTTTTCAATGAAAATTATAAATGTGTAAATTAAGATTGCCTTAAAAAGCAAGCTCTAAATTTCATGAGTTTAGATGATCTAGAACTTCAAAATCCACCAAAGAAACAAAAAATAAATATGAGAATGTTAATGTCGACGAACCAAAAGAGAAAATTCTAGCAAAAAGTTCATCTATTTTCTGGCAATGTTTTGAGGAAATTGTGAATGAACAAAAAGATTGTGGCACTAGTACTAGTTTAAAATCACCGCATGAAGAATTGGTACAAAAAGAGATACAGGCTTTCTTAACAGAAGACATGTAAAACTGACATTCCATTTGCACGGTGAGGGGAAAAAAAAAACTTTTCTGATTATGTGCAACTTTGCAAAAAACTCTTATATGTACCTTCAACAACTGTTTATTCTGTAAACATAATAGAGGCCGGCCAAATTTATAGTAGTAAAAGACATGCCTTGTCTACTGATAATGTAGAACGTTTGCGGTGTTTTGCACCATAATTTGAAATACAGTAGACTCCCTCAAATCCGCACTCCGAAAATCCGCTACTCTCTCAAATCCGCACATAATTTATGGATGTAAACAATGAAATATTCAGTTCAGATATAGATGAGAAATTTGACTTTTTTACTTTTATATCAATTCGACTTTTTTTAATTTGTAATTTTTGTTAAGGTTATTGAATTCATGTTTTTTCATGAAGAAAGAATAATTTATTTTTGAAAAAAAAATCGAGATATTGCTGATATCATTGGAAATCACAATCTTACCAAATATATTTATGTATTAATGAAGCTTTTTCAGTTATTAAGTCTGGCTAAACCAGAAATAAAGCTTCTTTATTTTATCATCCTGATGTGAATTAGTAATGTACCTTTATGAGGCAAGTTTCATTGAATGATTTAGGAAAAATACACTTCATCTTTATAATGAACATTTAATTGTACATTGTTGACTATGAACTTCACCTTTGCTTTTAGTACTTTTATCATTTTAAAAATTATCTAAATTTTTATTATTTTAGTTTATTACTTATTTTAATGTTTTAGTATATAGTAAGGTACTTTTATAGTACATTATACTTTTGATTTCATTATTAATTACATTCAAATTACTGCTCAAAATATATAAACAAAGCAATGATCAGAAATTCACAAAATTCTAAAATCCGCACAACCTCTGGTCCGAAGCTGTGCGGATTTGAAGGAGTCTACTGTATAATAAATTTAATTATTAATTTTTTATTGCATTTATTGTATTTTCAGTTTCTTTATCCAAAATAAGTCTTTTCTGTTTTCCTATATATAAAAAAGTATTTTTATTTGTATAAATGTGAAATTTTTTTAGGAATTTTGCAACTTTTTTTATATTTTGCAGACATTGTTAAATACAGAGTAAATAGTTTTATGAATTACTACATATATTATACATTGATATTTGAATAACTTTTACAGATCAGTTATAAATTCATATGCTTAAAAAATGAAATTTTTACAACTACTCGGTATTGGCCGAGTACTCGGCCAAAATTTGGCCGAATACCGAGTACTCGGCAAATTGGCCGAGTAGGCCGAATACCGAGTATTTACCGAGTACTCGGTACAGCTCTATAATATTTGAATACAGGTTCATAGTGATAAGATGCTTCCCTAATTAGCTGTGGAGTTTTTTTGTTAAGCATAAAAGGGATACAGGCGATTATCCCAACCCCTCTTAAATTTGGTAAATGGGTTTTTATGCAGAATTATCCGATTTGCTTTAAATTTTGGATGTACATTCTTTCTGATAAGGTGAATCTCTGAATAGCTTTGGAAGTTTAATGGTTAAGTATAAAGGGGAATAACTCCTCTTAAATTATATAAATGGGTTTTTATGAAGAATTATTCGATTTGCTTTGAATTTGGATATAGGTTTTTTTTATATGATAAAGCATATCTCTGATTAGTTTAGGGAATTCAATGACTAAGTATAAAAAGGGGAAATGGGCGGGAGCTATCCTCCCTCTTAATTTGTTTTTCGAACAGCATTAACCCTTGAAAATATGAGGCTGTAATATACAATTAGTATGCGTAGCCTGTGAGCTCAATGCCATCAGTTTAAGAGGGCAATATTCTTTTTATTGTTTTTTTTTTTTTTTTCATAATCGTTTTATACAGTGAATTAACGGTTCGTGCAGCAATAGGAACTTCGTATCTTGCTAAAACTGACTATTCGCAAACAGCTGATGTATAAGAGAATAACAAAAATACATTTTAATAAATATCATGATCGAGGTTAACTCATTCTTAATCTAATTAATTGACTGTAGCAAAAATTCTAGATTAAAAGAAAAGTTGGTATAATATTGAAGTAGTATTAATATTTTGTAATGCTTTTTGAAACATTGAGATCTACGAAATGCAAAAGAGTTTTGGGATTGGTGCATCCAACTAGTTACTTCAGTCGTGTTTCTTCAGTCTAGTTACTAGTTACTTCAGTCAGTTCAGTTCTCCAACTAGTCGTGACTTCATTATAAATATTTAAAATTAAAAGTTTTTTTTATTTTTTGGCTTATAAATTTTAAACTGATTTAACTTAAAATAAAATTAAATGTAGCTTAAGGTAAAACAGTATTAAATAATTAAAACATGAAAAAAAAACCATCAAATAAACCTATGTTTGGAGATAACTCTTCAACCATTGGTATATTAGTAAGACATTTTACGTTTACATTATAAAAAGGTGCTATGTATTTCTTTATGATAATACTTTACAATTATAGACATATTAACGTATAAAATTTATTCTAAAAATTATCAGCATTTCATTGTACAAATTATTAACAATTATCAGCATTTCATTGACAAATAGGCAGAGAATTTAAATGTTTGAATTTCGGGACGGAATGGCAGGATTCATGCCCTAAAAAATCTTGTGGGCAAGACATTCCTGTTTCTAAAAAAATTACTTTTCGAATTTTTTTCTTTGTGAAGTGGCGATCAAGTCTCAGGACTGACTGACTATTTTCGTGATATTTTCCACTATCGATTGACAAATATCACAGTTTGCTCTTACGACAATTATACAAAATTGTTTTTCTGAGTCTGACTGAAAAGTTTTGTAATTTTTCTCACAAAATTTTCTTGCTTGCTCGTCACACAAAATTTTACTTTTTTTTTTTTTTTTTTTTTTTTTTTTTTCCCTGGAGACCAACTGGCAAATTTTGCAATTTATTTCTCTCAACAGATTGACAAATTTAGCTATTTACTCTGCGACTGATTGGCAAATTTCCCTTTTTGTTTTTGTGACATTCTGATGAAATTAGCAATTATTTTCCTGTGTTCAGCTGAAAAATTTGTGTTTTGTCTTTGTTATTGGCTGACGAATTTCATATTTCCTTGTGACATTTTAACAAATTTCACGATATTTTATTGTAATTGATTGACGAATTCCGCTATATTTTCCACTGTTCAAGTTCCCTCTAAGTTGAATTTTTTTCAGACAGGTCAACAATTTTTAAAAATTTATTTTTGCCATGGTGAACAAAATGAGCGATATTTTTTCTATGACCGATTTACATATTTTGCGAATTATTTTCCTGTGCCGAAGCAAGAAATAACAAAAAGGGCAGTAATGGTCACTAGAGTCTGAGCTTCTGGAATTAGCACTAAACAAAATGAGATTAAATCGTGTGTTGCTCATTGGCAAAAAAAGAAAACATGTTTTTTTACAATCAATGGTTCAACATTAGATGTTTCATTTTTCAAAATCATTGCACATTTCCTCATCAGTGGGCTCAATAATCATACCTCTTTTTTATTTAAAGACGATCTTTCATACGATGCTTCAATTGTATTGATTTTTTTTCCATATCTTATAATTTGCCCTTGCACACTTTCTAACTTTTCTACTCTCTTCTTTATTAACAATGGCATTTTGATTTCCTATTCAAATAAAAATTCTTATAAATTTAAAGAAGTCCGTAAAATAAATAAATAAAATATGGACATCCATTGCCCAAAGCAAGATGTTTAAATGTTTCCCATTGAGTTATTGAAAATCATTAAAAGCATCATTTTTATGATCAAAACATGATTTATGTAATAAGAGTCATATATAACATTAATATCCCTGGACGAATCAAACAAAATAAAATGAGCACACCACAAGGTCCATTCTTGACCGATAACAATAACCGTTTTCCAAATGATTAACAAAAAAAAAAAAAAAAAAAAAAAAAAAATGACGAACTTCAAGGAAACCATTTAAATAGTTGATGTGCGTAGTTCACAGAAATTAGGACATGACTTTTTTTAAATAAACCATTTCTTATGTAATAGAAGAAATCTACTGGCTATGTCATTTTCGGAATTTCTTATGGGTTTAAAATTCCAGTGCATAGTTGAACATAATTCAATTAGCTAAAATGCCAGAGATTACGGTATTGACGATAATTCCTCTAAGTGATATACAATCACAGAAGGATATTGACGATACAATCACCTACATGTATTATTCATGCAAGCAAATTAAAAATGAATGCACATCAGATTTTACAAAAATTAAGAAAAAAAATAAGAAAAAAGCAAAAACAAGTATTTCCAATAGTTTAATATGTTAGAAAAGTTGTTCTGTTCTGTTTGTCAAAAGTGTAACCTATAAAAGATTCTAAACCACACAAAATAGAACAAAATCTAAATTAAAAAATTCGTTTAGCAATTCAGTTATTAATTGTCCATAACATTGAGTGAAAATTGAAAAACAGATATGATATATATAAAGCTTGATTCTTTTCCTTTGTTTTAATTAAAATAAACATTTTGGATAATTATCTTGAGTTGTTGATTTAAATTATTTCAATGGAAATTTGTTCATGTCTGTATAAATTGTAAATATTTAAGTGGCAAGTAAAAAATAATAGGGCTAAAAAAATATTTTTTTCCCTCTTATATAGTTTAACTAGCCTGCATTTACAAATGTTATGAGGGAAACTCTCTTTTATTGGGAAAACCTGAATTTCAAGCCCTGATAGTCAAAGATATAATCAAAGATATATAGTTTCTGAAAAATATACTTCAATACATTTAAAATGTTATAATTGTGTGTGAAACATATTTGCAATTTATTATTTGAGATGGCATTGGATAAAGAAATAAACAAATATTCACCATAACTAAAAACATATTTAGTACCGGATATCCGAATCCGGCAGCCAAATCAGATACCGGATATCCGGTATCCGATATCCGGCAAAATCAATATCCGGTGCATCCCTAGTAGACACACTACTAGGGGTTAATGTAGACAACTTATTGTACTGCATAATTTGTATTTTAAGTACTAAATTTATTAGACTGTAAAGATTTACAGAAAGTATGTTAGCTTTCAAATGTAATTTCTATATTAAACATCAAATAAGACTATTTTCCATATAAATAACGATATGTATTGAAATTTTCATCAAATCATTTCAAGCAGAAATTTGAAATTTTTTCTTTTCCTATTTTTTTTTTTTTTTTGTTTAAACTCACCAATTTTGCACTTTTAGAGGATTAATTTAGCCTTAATTTTAAATTAATTCAATAAAATAGAATATACATTTTTTTCTATGTTGGTTGCAAGCATGAGAAATATGAACTGTTCCATTATTATAAACGAATCCCATCGTCACGAACTGTTAGATGCTGCAACATTGTATATCTTGTAGGCAGAGTGGAAAGTGTAAATGGTTTTAGTGTTTATGATTTTGTATCAAAGAACATGTTACAAATAAAAAGAGAAAATTTTGATGGGATCAAAATTGATATAGATATCAAAAGATATATACCGGGTGTCCTGAAAAGGACTGAACGATTTTAAAAATCAATAACTTGCAAACTTTTACAGATATTTAAAAAATTCTTGCACGAGAGTCATCTAAAAGGTCAAAAGTTTTTTTCCAGCGATTCTGGATTTTAGTTCGAATTACAAACAACAGATGGCGCTGAGAGCGCTAGGTGCTGTGTTGAGATGGATATTGACGTCACTTGGTACTGAAGCAAAATAAGGAGGTTAAGCCTGTGGAGTAGGTCTCGTTTGACAATGCAATCTTACTCTTAGGGCGCGATTTTGAACTTTTGTTTATTTGTTTTTATTGAACAACATATATCTGACCTGTGTACTCGACATGAAGCCCGATTTTGGACTCAGTCGGTATGATTTCAATGAAATGTGTTGTTGTCATGGAAATAATAAATCCTTTTATATAATAGCAGCGATTGAAACTGGGCATGAATTTAACGAGCAGCATACGAGTTTTGCAGACGATTTTACATTTAAGAAAGCTGTATTTTTTCGGATTAAATTACTTTTTATCATCTAATTTAAAGAATATTTTGTGCATCATATTTTAAAACTGAGTGAAACAATTTAATAGTTTTTTATTTTATTTTATTTTATTTTTTTTTTTAATTAATCAATTTTCCTATTTTTAAAAAACTGTTATATTTTAAGAAATGCTAGTTCTTTTAAAAAAGTTTTTTAGTAGAGTTTTCTGTATGCTGTAAAAAAATTGCGGAAATGGTTTATTCTTTAGAATAAAGAATATTTACAGTATAAACATTGAAAACTTGGTGCAATAGCTGTTGCACTCTTTCGAATAAATACCTAAATACAAAATTTATTACGTTTATGTATATTAAATTCATGGTAATAGGGAAATAATACTACCTCCATCTTAATGAGCCATAATCATTATGACAATCTAGAATCATCACCTATCATTGGATATCATCTAATTAGTCACGCATGATAGGTTTTAATAGAATGAAGAAAACATTTATTAATATACTTTTAAGCTTTGATTCGCTTTTCATAAAACTTTAAATGAGTAACGAAAATTCTGCAACGAGTATATATATTATAATTCAAAGCATTCTGTTGGGTAGTTTTTGCACTATTATGTGCGGGCAGATAAAAGAACATTCCAGATGGCAAATATAGGTGCTACATATATAATTATTCTCAAAGAACATAATGTAATGGAATAGTTTTGAGTGTTTGTGTAAATGAAACATGAATTATGCATAGTATGTTTACGATACCCAACACGGCATAATAAATCTCATTAACATATTATCACTTAGAGACCAATTCAATTATTTCAACGCAAGTTAGAGTTTGGAAAGACAGACAGGCAGACGGCCAACTAAATAGAAATGATAAACACTTTCAACTATGTTTGAAAGCGTTAAAAACACATGTTAAGTTGAAATTTAACATTTAGCAATTTATTTAAATAGACGGAAACATATTTGAACTCTTTTATATAGCCCTATAGTTTACCTACTATCTTTAAAAACACGCCATTATTTAGCTAAAATCTATTTAAAACCGAAACATGATTTAAACCAATGAAATCACACTTCTAGAGATTACAATCCAGAGCCGGCTATTAATCCAATTTTTGAGTGCCTCTGTATATCATTTCATTTCTATTCTTTAAACATATCGTAATATACTTAAAGCTGTTCAGCGTAAAAAAATGCATAACTCATTTACAAACCACCTTTAATATATTTACTTACACACTTTGTAAGGAGTGCGAATTCTTTTGTGTAGCCCTGTATATGATTTGAACCAATTATATACGCAGCGTAACATGCAAAAATTTAGTGAAACTTAAAAAAAAAACATATCAAAACTAAAAACTTCAAGCAATTATCGTTAGCGTACAGCATTTCTGATGCAGAATAGTTTCCGAAAACTTTTGTGTGTCCCTGTAAATACTTCGTATTTTCTATTACACAGTAAGTAACTCGTAGTAAACCTAAATAACTTATAACAATTTTATTATATGTGTAACAAAATTAAAATATGCCTGAAAGTATGTTCCCTTCTATACCGTTATGTTACATAATTATTTTGTGTGGCCCTGTAAATGAATAATAACTATTCTTTGTGCAGCATATTCTACATCATTTATATTTTAATTTAATTCATAAATGCATATTAATTTCATTATGTTCGGACGGGTGTAACATCATCAAAACGCATTTGAAACTTTTTCCCCCGTCGGCCATAATGTAACGCAATACTTTTGACTGTCCCTGTATTGGAAATACACATCCGATTTTCTTAAAATTTGAAATAACTGGACAAAATTCTTCAACAAATATATATTTAAAATTTCAAACGATTCGACAGAGTATTTTTTGCATTGTTATATGCGGACAGACAGACAGACGGACGGACCAGAGACGAGTGTAGGTGATACGCATTTATATAATTACTAACGTATCTAAAAAAACAGTTAAATTTAAAAGCGCATGCCGAAATTGAAAACGCATTTCCAGCAATTATTACTTAAAGAGAGTACAGTAACCGATTTCTTTTTGTGTGCCCCTGTAAATGAACGTTAAATTCTATAAATACCAAATACCCTATTCTATCATAATCATCTTATACTGAAATTCAGTGATTTATATCAGTTTCAATGCATTTGAAATAGTGTATTTCATTAATATACACTGCAAGCGATTTTCCCCCATAGACTATGATGTGATGCAATCTTTTGGGTGTACCTGTAAATAAACTTTTAATCCAACATACATAATATACAATACAGAACATGACTAGGTGACATATAAAAAGGTTTAAAAAATACCCAGATAAATAAGATATCCTGTTCTCAAAAATACTTACATTCTTGGAATGTAAAAAAAAAAAAAAAAAAAAAAAAAAAAAAAAAAAAAAAAGTCGGTAATTTGAACGTTGTTGTTTTACGCATTTCGATTTCAAAGAAGTTGTACCCATGAAAACAATATTTTTCTCTATTATTGCGCTGACGCCAGCAAAATCAAAATTATATGGATTGCATTCAAAATCGGATGGTAAAAGCAAAAGTCCATTTTCGAAGAAGATCCACTCCACAGCCTTAATCTCCTTATTTTGCTTCAGTGCCAAGTGACGTCAATATCCGTTTCAACACAGCACCTAGCGCTCTCAGCGCCATCTATTATTTGTAATTCGAACTAAAATCCAGAATCGGAGGAAAAAAACTTTTGTCCTTTTAGATGACTCTCGTGCAAGAATTTTTTAAATATCTGTAAAAGTTTGCAAGTTATTGATTTTTAAAATCGTTCAGTCCTTTTCAGGACACCCGGTATATATATATATATATATCCCCCTCGCCCTAGAGACACCTTACGATATCATATACCAGACCCTTCCTCCCTCCTAAAATGACAACGTTATACGTATTTGCACAGCCTTAAAAGAAAGCTATCATAAAAAAACATAAAAAATATGAGACATTTTTAATTTAGTAATTATTTAAAAGCAATGTGCTTAATAACATTAGCTTAAAAAAGCTTGTTTCTTAACTTTGATGGCTATTTAAATGTTTTAGCGGTTGACAATTTTAGTGAAATTATTATGAATTAGATTCTTCACATACAATGCAACATGCCTAGGGGAACCTAAATAAGGTTTACTAATTGCATTAAAATCCGAATATATTTACGGGAATTAGAGAGTCGGCAGACGGGCAGACAAACCGAATGCATAAACACTTTTCAACTTTGTTTGAAAGTGTTAAAAAGAACGAAGCACTTTAATTTGAAATGCATATTCTACTAACGATTTTCAGAAAGTCATACTTAAAAATCTGTACTAAAAATATTCATAATGTCTTAAAAACATTTTTCCAAAAGTAAACTGGCTGAAATTCACAAATATCGAGATCGGTGACCTAGAAATTTCAGAATAGTCGATAATAGTATAAACGACCTCGAAACATTACAACACGTTGGTTTGTTTACAGTGAGGCACACGATAACTTGTACACTGACCCTGAAAACACAAATTGGTACAAGGAGGGGCGCATACATTGGCGCACACCATTCTATTGCATGAAGTAAAAACATTGTCTAAATACTTTTTATTTTTTTATTTCTTTGTTAAAGGAAAAACTGTTAGCTTTCCCCCAGACCTTGAAAAAAAAAATAATGAATATGACAAAGGAAGAATTCGTGCATTCCTTTCAAGTGATGGCCGAATTTCAGGAGGGCATGCAAAACCCAGAGGCGCAGACGATTTGCATTGATTACTGTCGAAAGATGGAATTATGTTGGGGAAAAAAAATTATGCGACAGAAACTAGGTCACTCGACTGGTATGATGTGGTGTAGAGATGTTTTTATGATGGTAAGAATTCTTATTATCCATTAGTAAACAGCTGATAAAAATGAAAAGCAAGCTGGATGTTTCATTTTTTAACAGTTCATTTCATAGAAAGTAAATAAGAAAACACGAAAATCTTTTAACGATAGTTTTTTTAAATGTTCTATTGCGTGTAGTTTTTGTTAAAATCATACTGAAGGGTGAAATTTTTGTTTATTACTTACCCATCATACGTAGTATAGGGTAAGTCTTGCAATCGTTTTGAAAATCGAAAAATTTTTTTGACGGTTTTACACGTTTTAGATAGTGGAGATTCCGAAAAACATATTTTTAGAAAAAAATTTCTGCCGTCCGTCTGTCTGTCTGTCTGTGTCTGTAAACGCTCTATCTCCCGAACAAATTGAGATAGAGACTTGAAATTTTGTATGTAGTTAGTATGTAAGAATGGGACAAACTCTATTTAATATCAGCAACCTCGATTATCCGGAACTATTTTTTTCGGACTCTCGAAAAATTCGTTCTGATGAAAGGTATATCAAAATTTTCGAATTTTTTTGTTATAAGGAATGGAGGTAAAAGGCAATAAAATAACACACATTTTGCATATAGAAAGAAGTCGATCGGATTATTAGTTGCCGATATATTTGTAATCGTGTTTTCCACATTCTTCGATTTTTCATGACCCTGTATTTCATTCAAATTTCAATTCAGAAGTATATTTTAATTAAAAATGAGACGCTTAATCCGACGCAGTTAATTGTTAGTTAATAGAATTATTATTTTTGGAGTTATAAGGATGTTTCTTTTACGCAGTTCGGTACAACTTGAGTAGTTTGGCGTTTTATATAATTTGTCGAAATTGGTACATCAGCAGTTCTTTAATATAGCATTACTATGTATATTAACAATATTTAAATTTTGTTTATGAATTGCAATGCATTGTATAAATAGTTTCACATGTTTTATATATCCATGATGGGTAAGTATTACGGTGGCCCCCAACGACTAGTTTACAATTATTATTGATGGCATATAAATCAGACAACATGGCATTAGGGAAATGGAAAAATGCTTTCAGAAATAATTTTGCGGATACTGGAAACACTGACTGCATGTGTGTGTAATTAAAATTATAAATAATTATACATAAAAGGTTTTCTAAAACGCCATTTACTTTTAAAAGATCTTTTTTTCCCAGAAACACGCTTAGCAATATATATATATAAGAAAAAAATCATAAAATGTTAAGAATTGACGAAAATGTTGCATAAATTCAAACATTCTTTTCATCAATAATGCTTTGTTTTCAAAGAATGTTAAAATGCACAAGATTTTTTTTCTTTGCAATTGTGAACAAAAAGCTTACCTTATTTTCAGATAAGAAAAAAAAAATACTTCCTAAACAGATAATTACTGGGATACATTGAGATACAGTTGCGAATGTTAACAATTATTTTACTAAAACTACATTTTTACAGTACATTGTAATGGCTTTTGAATAAAGCATGCTGCTAAATGCAAGACATGTCGCAGAAAGAAATAAAATAATTCCATTTCATACAGGCCCACAGTATATTTAAAATATTCTTTATTAAAATACGCATAATTGGAATTTTATTTATTTATTTATTTCAAAAAAAAAAAAATTTTTTTTTTCATTAGAAACTATCAATTCTTTATTAACAGGTTAGCCTCCCCCTCTAAGATTAGCAATCAATGCTTTGGATAATTTAGCTAACTAAAGTTAAAATATATCTGAGTTTGACAAAATAAAAAACAGCTAACTGTAATTTGCATTGCAATTTTTTTTTTCTGCAGCAGAATAAGGAAAATTTGTAGTAAATGTACATAAAAATGAGTTATTATGAAGTCAATAATTGATCAAAAGAAAAAAAAAAGGTGCAATTTTTTTTTAAACAACTAACATCTCAGCAAGTTTTGGTGAACACATTTTGATGGTAGTGACATTTGCAGTTTTTTGAAAGAAAAAATATAGTTTAACGGGCTAAAATTTTTAAGAACTTTGATATCAGTGTCTCTGAAAACATTTCAATTACGAATTTAAAAATTAAGTTTTATTTATTCAAACTACAAAAACAGATTCTTTAGTCTCATTAAACTTTTAAGAAAAAGTTTAAGTGATGTGTTCCAAATAATACAATATGTCTCCCAAAAGTGTAGAATCACAAGCTAAAATGTTTAACTTTTTTTTTTTTTTTTTTTTTTTTTTAAAGGATTTCTTGTAACGCTATGAATCGAGGTTTCTAGAACAAGACCGATTCATTCTGCTTTATGTCTTATTTCAATTAATATAATGACGAAACATTTCTGTTTTTTAATACAGTTGGCAAAAAAAGTATTTGTACACTCTAAAATTTTTAATTTTTTACTAAATAAAAACAGATATTTTGTCAAAAATAGTTTTAATACAGTCTGTTTACCGTGCGTTTTAAATTACACAACAGAAAATTTCGATAAAGATGTAAAATAATTTTCTAATGGGAAAAGTTTAAAAATTTCTTGCAAAAAAAGTATTTGTACATTTCTCCATCCTGATATGTACTGTGTTTTATAGTGTTTATGGTTCAAAGGACTACTTTTACAGAAGCTGTTAATAATTTTTAAGTTCATATTATATTTGTCTGACATTTAATTTAATTTGCTCTTGAAGTAATTGAATATAGAACCTAATACTAGAGAGGCACCTCTAGATATATGAAATCCTATGATTGAGCATAATAAAAATTTAAATACGCAACAAGAATTTGTAAAAGCTATTAAATTACCATTTACAACTATTGGATGTATAGTGAGAAACTATGAATAAATTAAAAGAATCGAAATTCAATGAAAACCAGGACTTCTTAGCAAACTAACAATGAGGGAAAAAGTGAGTGTTGTTAAAAAAGCTTTAAAAATTCCTGTGCGTTCGGTTCAAAAATTTGCTGGAGACCTTGCGACATCTTCTCGCATCAGAGTAATACCTCAAACAATAAAAAATATTCTTCTCAATGCAGATTTAAAAGGAAGAACCTCAAGGGAAAATCCATTCATCAACGAAACAAATAGGCGAAAACGCATAGTATTCGCTTTCGCATACAGAAGTAAATCATTGGATTTTTGGAAAACAGTAATTTTTTCTGATGAGGAAAAATTCGGAATTTTCTTACCATCAAGCATTCGAAAAAATTGGCGTAAAAATAAAACTGTTCTAGATCCAAAACGTATACCTCAAACTATCAAGCATGTTGGGGGGAATATTATACTTTTGGGGAGTATAGCTTCTAATGGAGCAGGACATTTAAAATTTTTTGACAATGGAAGGACAGGTTTAACATACAGTGATGTGTCGCGCCATAATTTATTAAACTGTGCCAAGAAATTATGCATAGAGGAAGCTTTTCACTTTCTGCAGGATAATGACCAAAGCATACTGCTGTGATCACCAGCACATGCTTACGACAATACTCGAAGACGACTGGTAATTCCTCTAAAATCTCTAGACTTGAATCCAGTAGAAAATTTGCAGATGCTATTGGATGCAAAAATCCGAAAAAAAAAATATGTATTAGTAAAAAACAGTTTTAAAGAAGCTCTTATTGTGTCATGGAATAACATTAACCAGACCACTACAAAAAAGTTGGTGGAATCTATGTCATACGATCTAGAAGTAGTCATAAACGCTAAATGAATTCGCACAAAATATTAATTTGTATCATTTTACTAAATTTTCCTTAATTATATTACATTAAGATAGTGTACAAATACTTTTTTTGCATTATAATTTTGTATATTTGTTTATTATAATGTAAAAAATCGATTCGTTTAATTTTGTTTCTGCTTCTATAATATTATAATGCATTAAATTAATGTATTACAGTATTTTTTGCTTAAATCTTTTGTTTAATTTCATTATAATTTAAAAAAATGAAGTGTACAAATACTTTTTTTGCCAACTGTATATTTTGAATGCATTTGACACGATTTGGGAGTTTTAAATAACGCCTTAACGATTAAAGTTCAAAAGCAATAGTAATCGAGTGATAAAATATTTCCGCCATTACTAAAGTAACTCTTCAAACTAGTAAATTTTCTAGAATAAAAACTGCCATTTACAATTGTTTACGAAATAAATCGTGTTATGTTGACTTAGCACTATTTTTAGTACTTTGGGTAAAGTAACATTGAAAATAGTGAGGATAGTTAGTTGTCTCCATTTGTTTTATCTTGCTATGGATACTAAATAAGTTTAATTTCTTATATGGAATGCGTGAATTATTATATTTCTTGGGTTAACATGCTAACATGTAAGTATGTAATTATCAGGTAGAACACATTAGCTTAGTAAATTTTCGGAAATAACAACATGCATATCAAATTTAAAAAACGATGGATAAACTGTCATTACGAAATAATGAGACCAAAATTTTATTTTTACTTTTAAGAATTATATGTAACATTACTAGAATATGAAATCGACAGATGGTATAACCTTGGATTCGGTCGAAAACTGTGCTACACTATTCATTGCGATCTTGCCCCCCCCCTCCCCCCCCCAAAAAAAAAAAAAAAAAAAAAAAATTAGTCGTGTCGGAAGTCAATGTATCGAACAAATTTTCTTTTCCGCAATATTCACTATGGTGGATAGTAAGCGTAAGATATTATGAAACTATAATTTAAGAACCTCTATTAGCAAACCAATAAATAAAATAAAAATAGCTCGAATTATTATTTTACAATTTTTCATCGTCCAATAAAGGATGTAAACATTATGGGATGATGAATTTGGTTGCAAATAATATTTTATTGTAATCGAACAGTAAAACGGGTATAAGTTAGAAAACAACTCTCATTTTAAGAGCCATCTACTATCTATAAATTATAGTACATATAGAAGAGTTCCCCCCCCCCAGGTTTAAAAAAGGGCAGGGCGCTACTGTTCTGAAAAGGGCACTTTTTACATTTTTCAGGACACTTTTTACATTTTTAAGAGTTGAATGTAGAATTTAGCGTTTGAAAAAGACATGAAAAAACAGAAATTTCATCAAAAAATTGAAAAAAAGAAAAATAAGGTAAATTTTGTTAAGAGATCGCGAAAAAACGACAAACATTGTTAAAAGATCACGAAAAAACGGCCAATTTGTTAAAAGATCACCAAACCCAGCAAATTTTGTTAAAAGATCGCAAATAACGGCATATTTTGCTAAAAAAATCGTGGAAAAAGTCAAATTTTGTGAAAAAATTGTGAAAAAACGGCATATTTTGCTAAAAAAATCGCGAAAAATCGACAAATCTAGTGAAAATATCGCAAAAAACGCAACTTTTCACAGAATTTTCAGTTTTATTGTGCTTTTTGGACGAAATTTGCCTTTATTCGCAAATCTTTTGACGAAATCTACCGTTTTATCGCTATTTTTTGACGAAATTTGCCGTTTTTTGTGACTCATTTGACAAAATTTTCCGTTTTATCACGCTTTTTGGAAGAAACAGGGTTCATACAGAGTTGGAAAGAAAAAAATCCAAGGAGTACATAAAAAATCCAAGGAGTCCAAAAAATTTTAAGGGCTTGCCACTTTTGCTATTATGTGGCATGCACTTGCACAGCCCCAATTCTGCAGAGATTCCATGAGTTACCTCCGCGAGAGGGGGGGAGGGTATCCGTGATCTTCAGACAAAATCAGCGATTTATCTGCGATATTTTAGCAAAATTGGCGATTTATTGCGATCTTTTGTCGAAAGTGGCAGTTTTTCTGCAATCTTTTGACAAAATTGGCGTTTTCCTGTGTTTTTTTTTATGAAGTCGACGATTTTTTGACAAAATTTGCATTTTTACGCGCCCTTTTCTCAGAAACGGCATTTTTTGACGCGATCTTTTGACGAAATCAGTGTTTTTTCCGTGATCTTTTGATGAAATTGGCGGGTTTTTTTTTTCAACGATCTTTTGGCAAAGTATTTGTAAGCGATCTTTTATCGAAAACAGTGCTTTTTCCTGTGATCTTTTAACGAAATCGGCGTTATATTCGTAATCTTTAGACAAAATCAATGTTTTACCGCGGTCTTCAGATGAAATTAGCATTTTATCTGCAATATTTGGTGAAGTTGCTGTTTTAACCGCAATCCGCACAAGAAATTCACGTTTTTCAGCGATCTTTTGACAAAAACATTAACGAAATCGTCGTTTTTCGGCGAAATATTGACGAAATGTGTGCTTTTTCGACGATCCTTTCACGAAATTTGCATTTCTCCGCGATTGTTTTTTCCGCGTGCAAAACTGTACAAGTTAGCAACTATGCGGAACTAATAACCCAATTTCAAATTTTCAGAAGAGGGTGCCTTAAATTTTTGGAAATTTCGGACGAGAATCACCTCTGAATCCACCGTTATCAGCAAAACTGAGAATGATGAATAGTATTATGAAGAAATAAAAGTTGTATATCTAGCTGTGTAGAAATTCAACAGTGTAATCACTTTTTGAAATTAGAAGCTTATAGAGGTGTGTCTGGATTATTCTTTTCACTTTCCTTTCCCTTGTGGCCGTGAAAAGACTTTGATGACTATAGGTATGATCCCAACCAATCACTGCTGTTCTTCTGGTGAATGACATGCATAAAGGGTTTACCGTGCATTTTACAATTGCGATTTTTTTTTTTTTTTTTTTTTTTTTTTTTTTTTTTTTCTGGAGCAATAATTGCGCGCGTGCAAAACTGCAATGCAATTTAAGGAGTTTCTAAGGAGTATTTTGTTTATCTAAGTAGTTCTAAGTACTACTTGGGAACGTTTTCATTTCTAAGTAGTTTCTAAGGAGTCCAAGGAGTCTGTACGAACCCTGAAGAAATTTGTCTTTTTTCAACGATCTTTTGAGGAAATCTGCCGTTTTGTGAAATTTTGTGACGAAATTAGCCTTTTTTTTTGCGAATGCTGCAATATTTTTTTGCGAATGGAAATTAGTCGTTATTTCACGATTTTTAACAAAACTTGCTGGGTTTTTTAGCGATTTTTTGACGAAATTACCCGTCTCATGGGACGTGTATGAGGCTATTTTTTGCGTTCCGCCGCCGATTTTTTTGCGTAATTTACGCGCTATAGCGCGTTCGAATCATCGCTGGAGGGCTGCGTTTTTTCAAATGTGGTGCGAGAAGGGCGCTATTTTTTTGAATGAATGACAAGAGGGGCGCTATTTTTTTAACTAAAGGGCAGGAGGGGTGGAGCGCAGCCTGAAACCCTCTGGGGGAAACTCAGCATATAGTAAGCACTTTTTGCACCAAAAAATAATTTCCTAATATAATCAGCAATCTTAGTTAAGGTTGTTCTTAAATTAAAAAGAGCATCTTTATGATATAAGTTTTAATTTATTTATGTTCAATGACGTATGAAATTATCTAATCGCACTCAATTTCCCTTTTTTTTTTTCTTTTACAAACAATAGATTTTCAGAAAATAGTGTCAAAGTTGGCGTTTTGAACCGACTTTCCGGGCGAGAAAAGAAAAATCAGTCCAAACTGGGGTGAAAATCACCATATCACGTGATCAAAAAGCTCATGACTCGATAGGTAATTTATTGATCAAAAAATAGAAAACTGAATTAGATTCCAAATCGCTTCCACGGTCAGGCTTTGCAATTTTATATCTTTCCGTGAAAAACTGAATTTGTAAATGTGTCAAAACACTTTCCGCTTGTTGAGCAGAGAATTTGAGAACAGCCTTAAGATCAAATCAAATAACTGCGGTGAAAACGCAAATCACGGTATTTCTACGGCGTACTAGATTTCGCTTAATTGCATCCAAATTCGGAATAACAGGAGTTGAGATTCCATTACTCAACATATGGAATACTTATTTTCGACGTAATCGGCTTTATTTTTCTGCTAACTAATTCAATTTCGAATTAAAAAGGCTGCCCAGATATTTAAAAAAACCAAGACAAAATTAGAAGCTTTTGAATTATTTGGTGGATTTTCAGAAATAAAAAAGAAGTCTTAGGAGAATTCGTTTCAAGTGATAATTAAAAAAACTGGATTTTCTTCAAATTGAAATAAATTTAAAACTTGAGCACAGAGATGATATTTACCAATAGGGATTAGCGAATTTTTCCCCTTTTGTATGTAAAATTATTTAAAGCATTATTAATACGGAAATGGCCTCATATTCCAATACTTATAGCTGATACAAAGTTATACAAAATTAACGAACACTGCAATATTTTTTATTTTTCAATATTCATAAATTTGAAAACAAAGCTTCTTTCAAAAAGGTATATACAAATATTATACAGATATAAATACAATCAACCCAACTGGAGTGAAAAATTAGCCAGAGCCACGAATCGAACAAATTAACACGTTGAGTACCACGTCAGTCATCGGTGACTGATACTGAGCTTTCCGTTTGGGCCGCGTCAGTCATCGATGACTGACAGTCTGAAGTAGTATATAAAACTTAAAAAATCTGTTGTTTTAAGTAAATACTGTACATTTAACATTTATTTAATTTTTTTATGACAGGATTATACTTACATAATAATTAATTAAAACAATATAAGTAATACTTTTGTATCATAAAATAATTTTATATATTTACATTTAGTTAATATTAGTTTTATATAATATTTTCAGGGTTCATACAGAGTTGGGAAGAAATAATCCAAGGAGTACAGAAAAAAAATCAAAGGAGTCTAAAAAATGTTAAGGACTTGCCACTTTTGTTGTTATTTATGTGACATGCACTGCATACCCCGTATATTTAATGCCCTATTTGGAGAGAAAAGCATTTCAAACAAATTTTTCTCTATTGGAATTTAATTATTTGTGCTGAAACTGCACAGAATTAATAACCTTGGTGATTTTGTAAGTTCAATTAAAAAAATACAAAATCAACTTCCCTATGCAGTGACCAATGGTTATATACACAGAGATAAATCAATTCTGATGAATGACGCGCATAAAGGATTTGCCGTGCGTTTTACAATCAGATTTTTTTTTTTTTCCCTCTGAAACCGCAATACAATTTAAGGAGTTTCTAAGGAGTATTTTGTTTATCTAAGTAGTTATAAGTACAGTAGAACCCCGCAAATTCGGACCCCGTTAATCCGGATGTCCGCATAATCCGGATCAGTCTGGTCAATTTTTTTCCCCAAAGTTTGAAAAGCGAACGGCAAAATTTCGATAGCATTAATTCATTTCATTTTCGTATTCTGAATAAAAAAGTCTTTCTTGAAATATTTTCGGAAGAATACCTTAATCTTTTTCATTTAAACTCTTTGATGTTACCTTTCAACGAAAAAACAATGTATCATTTAAAGTCTGCAAGCAGGTTGCTAAGAGTACTCTCTGAAAGTCGTGGTATAGTTTATGGTCTAAAAATTGAGATTTCTTGAATTACAAGCAAGCTTGAAACAGAAGGAAAAATAGGCGAGAATGAAAAGGAAACTATACCTGAAGGTTCTGTGAGCATGTTAAAAAAATTAATGGTTGTTGAGATGTTGATATCGTCGACATTAGCAATTGAATGAAGCAAAAAATAATGAATTTTGAAGAAATTGAAAAGAAATTTTGAAGATGAAAGTGAATTTTGCAGAAGATGGCTCTGACGAAAACACTATTATCAATTATGATCAACCAAAATTATTAATTATAATGAAGTAGCAAATAATTTACAATAATTAATGGTTTATTTTGAACATCAGGTGGAGATTACACAAAACAAACTAACTATGCTCAAACGGATGCCTGACAGTGCGGCCCGCAAAAGTTATACTAAACTGGTACAGCAGAAGATTTTATAATTACAAAATAAAATTTTTAATATCTGTAAATATTCAGTATGTTCAATATAAAGGTGACATTCTGTGAGTAAGTTTTTTTTTTTTTTTTTTTTTTTCTCATTCTCCGCATAATCCGGATTTTCGATAATCCGGATTGGGTCTGGTCCCAATTAATCCGAATTATCGGGGTTCTACTGTACTACTTGGAAATGTTTTCATTTCTAAGTAGAGTCTAAGGTGTCTGTATGAACCCTGTATTTTATACCAGTGACTGACGCGCCGATGTAAGCATGACAGTGTCATACTTACATTGGTGACTTGGTATAAAGTGTCAGTCACCGGTAACTGATGCAGCCTAAAGAGAAAGTTCAGTGTCAGTCCTGTCAGTTACCGTGTTAATTGCTCCCGAAAATACGATTATACATATATACAGGGCGATTTAAAAAAAGTGGACAAATTGATATGACAAATCAGGTATAGGACAAGGATAAAAAGTCACAAAGAAACATAGGGCCGGAAACCACTTATTGAGTCACAAATACAGGGCGTTTCATCCTAACTCAATTTGGGTTGACGGTAATAAATTTCAGAAAACTGAAGTATATTATAATAAAACATTTAACAGACATCCTCACCTTTGTTTTAAATGTGATAACACCAAACAAAAGTGGTAGAAGTTTGCATTATGCGCACCAGCAATATGCACTTGGCACCTCACATTTTGGACTGTGATAATCAGTTTATACGGTATCATCGTTTGCTTGAGCAATATGTTTTTTCAGATCTTTTCGTAACGTTATTACATTTCACACAAAATAAGGTACATATCGTTGCATTTTCATTACATTATTTTTATTTTCCTCGAAATTATTACTTTCAAACCGGGTGTAGCTAGAATGAAACACCCTGTATTTGTGACTCAATAGGTAGTTTGCGACCTTATGTTCCTTTGTGATTTTTTATCCTTGTTTTATGCTTGATCTGTCATATCATTTTGTCCACTTTTTTTTTTAATCACCCTGTATATATATACATTTTTATACATTATCTAGAGAAGAGAGAAGTTCATATACGAAATTTTACCACAGATGACTACATATTAAATTATTTGAATTACTTCTACATAAAAAGCACGATTTATTTTATTTTTTGTAACTATTAATCCTTAACTGATGTTACCGGTCTCTTAGGCCGCTGCTTTTTTCAATTTTTATAGTATGACACAACTTTCAATTTAACTAGAAACACTACTGAAAATTTGTTTCGTTTGGAGCTTTAGTACTATCCCGAGAGACTTTTGAATAGGGGAATTCTAAGTATAACAGCCTTGTACAAAAAGTTTAGCACAGAAACACCATCCTATGAGTTAATTACGCAATTATTATGAAAAATCTCCAAAGATGTTGACGTCTATGCATCGATGCTTATAATATGTACGCATTTATTAAAAAAGTGTAGAAGTAATTTTTAACAATTCCGGGAAGTTTTAAATTAATTTAAAGGGCATTTTTTAGTATCACCTACAGGCGACATCAGGACTGAGGAAGTTAAAAGTTAAATAATTTTTTTACACAAAAAGTAGTATACAGTTATAAATACACATTCAAATTTCGTTATAATCCCAACCTTTTTTAAGCTAAAAAAAAAGGAAAGATTATAGGGTTAGTCTCATAAGTTTGCGTGCCGACCAAGTTCGGATATCCCATTATAATTATTGAAAGGTCAAATTATTTTTACAATAAACAAATATCACCATATAATCGAATCAAACGCACTTAGAGTCAGAAATTTTAATAAATAAAATGTAACCAGCAGATTGTGGTACAAATAACATTACACTTTTAAAATAAAATTTCTTTTTAAATATAATTTTAAAAACAGATTTATTTAATCCGTGAATTATAAAACTGAGAATTTCGGTAATTGTTTAATTAATAACGTCTTTAAACTTTTTAATCCCCCCCCCCCCCCCCACACACACACACACACAAAAAAAGGTCTTTTTTGCTGAAAGCCATTCAAATATCTGAACTGCAAGCAGAAAATGCTAAAGCATTATAACTGTCGCATTGAAGGTAAAAGTATATTTACCCTCGGAATATTTACAATTTATCCCTATCGTAAAATAGTTCTCACGAATTTTAGAAAGTTAAAGAATGGTGGGAATAAACAAAGCAAATCCTCTTTTGAAAGAAAAAAAAAGGACAACTCTATACCTCAATCTTGTACTAATTCTTTTACACTAATACGGCTAGAGAAAAAAAGAATGAAAAACAGACTGAAAAGAATCGATATACTATCAGGAAAACCTGCCGTTAGAGTAATCCCCAACCTTTGGCTGTACTCCAAATTATCAGACTAATGTAGCAGAAACCTCCACAAGACAATTCAAGTGATAGCAAAAAAAGTGACAAGAGGCGAAAGTGACAAGATGTTTGAAAATAGCAAAAATGTATTTCGCACATGTTTCCACTGCTCAATATTTATAGCGCGCTCGTGACATTCGCTTCTTTCCAATAAGTACCAAAGAATAAATTTTTCTTAAGAAGGAGCAGCGATTTAAAATTAAAACAATAGACTCAGATTTACTTTACATTATGTGCCTTATGGTTTTTAAAGTGAAGAATAATGTAAATATAATTTCAGTAATTCCTTCAATTTCCAACGTTGTACGTAGTGTTATCATGTCTACTTTTTACAAAAGAAAAGATAAGGAGACAAAAGCAGGGTATCGAAATCGGGATTAGAGATGGGCGATAACGAGAAGTTTTTCTCGATTTTCTCGATTGTATGAACATCTCGATAACTTTCGATTGTGTACAAATTTTCTCGATGACTCCAGTTTGCAATTGCTTTTATACCATACAGGATTCAATTTTATCAAGAGTCTACTACAGGTGAATGAGTCGGTGTTAATAAAGACACGACGGATTCACTCGCTAGTGAACCCCTCCTTTCATTGGTGTATCCAATTTATACGCAATCTTTTAATATGAAATCTCGAACTGGGTCCTCATTGTATATGGCATCATATACCAAACGCGGTGTGCACGCACAGCAAAATCTTGTAAACAAAGAAAAAGAAAGGAAAAAAAAATTTCGAATTGAACGAACAACCGAACGTAAGCTCGAATCGAACGTTAAATTTTGAAAACTGCCCCCCTCCAAGGTAACGTAGTTGGGGGGGGGGGGGAATATATAACATCGGGTGCATAAGATCAGTAAGTGGTCACATATGCCAAACAACAACTTCCTTATTTTCTAAATTCCATGTATATTATAAATATTATTTATTGCAAAATCCGAAAAAACATTTTGGAATTGCCGACAGAAGTCAAAACTTGAACAATTACGCGTGTATTTTTTAATCGTCAGGAAATATTTTATTGTGCAGGAATTACAAGGACCAAGAAACCGCGGTAAAATAACGCCTACAACGCGAGAGGAGGCCAGAGTCCCAGCAGTGGTGAACAATATTTATATGATGCAGATGTCATACACGCACCACATTGGCACGATGTTTTCCAGATGCCGATTTAGTGAAAACTTCGAAGAATTTTGAGAAATTTAAATTTCAACCCCTTATGTGTCCGTAACGTGACCCAGAATGACGGGAGAAACTTTTTTATGCTAAATTGGTAATGTATGAAGCATAAGCTTTCAATAAACATATTACATCAAAAAATGAAAAATGCCCCCCCTGGCCCCCTCCCCCCCCCCCAAAAAAACCCCGGTGTTATGGGGAAAACCGTAAAACTGCAAAAAGAGCGGAGACGAAAAGTTAGCTATGCTATAGTTTTTCTCGCTGCTGTAGCTCCCATACAAACAAAGTTATAGCCTTTTAAAAATTGAAATGAAGTGAAGAAATGAGCAAAATTATGTTGGTGAATAACCAACAGAGGGGGGGGGGGGGTCAATACCCCCGGTTGTGCCATATAACTTAAACTTTTAAGTTAAAATTGGTAGAGAAAAAATGAGCAATATTTTAAAGTGTATGTTGATGGGGGGGGGGGGGCGGGGGCGGTTCAAGCCCCTCACCTTTGGAAGAGGGAACTTTAAAACAATGTGCCTAGGTTACAGTAACAATGTGCCTAGGTTACAATAACAATGTGCCTAGGTTACAGTAACAATGTGGATAGTTCAATGGTTTTTTTTCCATCTCAAAAAAATTTCCAATACGCCTAAGGACGTTTTCAATTAAAAAATTCGATCTAAAATGATAAAAACACAAAAAGCTTCGAAAAATGCCAACCCCCACCCCCCTCCCGCCGTGGGAACCAAATTCGGAAGGGGGGGTAGGAAAGCATCATAATATGAAAGAGTAATTCGAGATCTTCAAGATGATATACAATATGACGGGCTTAAAAAGTGAAAATTGTCCCTTTCACCTGACCTCCGTCAGTCCAACCCTTTCGCCCCCAATTTCCTGCAGCAGACATTTAAATTTTTTTACGATTGATAAATAATTACCGAATGATTCTATGAAAAAAAAAACCACACTTAAATTGATAAGTATTGTAGAAATCGCTACTGTTTTAAATATATGTTCGTCCCCTCTCCAACCCCCTCTTTGAATTTTTTTTTTTTTTAAATAAACAATATTTATTGGGGGGTACCACGTACGTGACAGCATGGTAAGACTAAAATACCAGAAACTTTGAAAATTAGGTCTTCATTTCACAAGTTATTGTCATATTCTCTTGTCATATGCTTCTTTCTGTACTTCGTTTTTCGATAAAACTTTCATTTCACAAAGCTTCATCGACAAAACGCCTCGATAAAGCTCGTCATCTCTATTCTCAGCGAGAACGAAAATCATTCTTATCGAAAAAGGCATTCATCAGCAAACCACAAGATTCTCGGAGTGCCGCTTTTATCAAGGTTAAATTTCATCTGGAAGTTGCAAGTCCTTCGATGAACCTATTTCAATCGAGGTTAATTTTCATCGCGATGAAATGATTTTCTCGTTATGCCTGACTTTATCACGATGAAATTTGTTGAAATGAGAGGCATATTCGAAAGTTCTTTTAATCATTCTTTCATATTATGAATCTTTCTACTTTTGGAGTTGAATTTTAAGAGGCGGGAGGAGGGGAGGGGTAGGGTAGGGGAGGGGGGGAGCGATGAGGGGGCGAATTTTTTAAATCTTAGCTATTTCGACAATAAATGTTATTTTTGGTGTGGATTTTTTTATGGAACTCTCCGGTAAATATTATTTATTAAATATAAAGATTTTAAAGTGCGGGCTGCATCATTTTTAGGTGTAGTCTAGGAAAAATAAGTGAACCCACGGGTGACATGTAAATTTCAAACCTTTTTTTTTTTTTTTTTTACCCGTCATGTTATATGTACATCATCGGAATGTTTTGGCACCTCATTTTACGAATCTTTCTCCGCCTGGAGTTGAATTTCAGGAGGAAGGGGGGGGGGGGGGGAGAAACCGATAAGAGGGTGAATTTTTTAAACCGTGTCTATTTCGGCAAAAAATATCATTTTAGATGTGGAGGTTTCTTTTATGGAACTCTTCGGTAAATATAACTTATTAAATATAAAGATTTTAAAGTGGGAGGGGGGTCGTCATTTTTAGGTGTGTTCTGGGAAAAATGAGTGAACCCACAGGTGACATGTAAATTTCAACCTCTTTTTTGGACCCGTCATGTTATATATATATCATCGGAATTTTTTCGAACCTCTATTTCATTTTACGAATATTTCTCCTCCTGGAGTTGAATTTCAGGAAGGAGAGGGAAAGCGATAAAAAGGTGATTTTATTTTAGCTATTTTGACAATGAATATCATTTTAGATGTGGTTTTCAGAGGAGCGCTCCGGTAAATATTATTTCATAAATACAAAAGTTTAAAATGGGGACTGCATGATTTCCTGGTGCATTCTGGGAAGAAAAAGTAACATTACGGCCACGGGTGAGGAGTAAATTTCAAACTTTTTTTGGATCCGTTATGTGATATGTCATAGGAAAGGTTTCGGAATACTCTTTCATATCATGGACCTTTCTCTTCCTGCAGTTTAATTTCAGGACGGGGGGGGGGGGGGCGACGGGGAGTGAATTTTTTTAATCGTAGCTATTTCGAGAATAACTATCATTTTAGAAGTGGTTTCTTGATGGAACCTTCTAATAGAAATTACTGATTATAAACATTTTAAAGTAGGGGATGCGTGATTTCCGGGTGTATTCTGTTAAGAAAAATTAAACGTGCGGGTGAGGAGTAAATTCCAAACTTTTTTTGGACCCTTCATGTGATTGATTTTTGGAATGTTTTTCGAATCACTCTTTCACATTATGAACGTTTCTCCTCCTGGGGTTGAATTTCCGCAGGGGGGAGGGGAGCGATGAGGGTGAATTTTTTAAATCGTAGCTATTTTGAAAATAAATTTCATTTTAAATGTGATTTTTTGATGGAGCCCTTTGGTAAAAATATTTTATTAAATATAAACATTTAAAAGCGAGGCTGCGTGATTTCCGGATGTATTCAGGGAAGAAAAAAAATAGTGGAATAGTGAGGAGTAAATATGAAGCTTTTTATGGACCCGTCATATGATAAATCAACGGAAGTTTTCAAACTACTCTTTCATATTATGAATCTTTCTTCTCTTTTCCTCAATTTGGCCTCCTTACAGAAGCGCTTTTCAAACTTTTTTGAAATCATTTCGTTTTTGTGAATTCAGATCTGATTTTTTTATAGAGACTTCCAATATATAATTTATAATGTATGAAAAATTCACAAACTGTGAGGACAGGCTGTATTCCGGGTGTTGCAATAGTTGGAATTCTAAGGGTAGTGTTTTTATATCTTTTGTTGACTCCTCTTTCGTGATATATCATTAGAAAGCTCTGTAAACACGATTTTATTTTATGTACCTCCCGTGCTCATCCCGCCCCACTTTGCCCCCGCGGGAAACTATTTTATAAATTTAACCGACACCTATCATGTTTAGTATTGTTGGAAAGCCTAATGACCATTTACTTATATTATGCATTTTCATTGCTCCTGCACTACTTCGCCCCCCCCCCCCCCCGAGTGGTCCATTTAATGAATTTCAATAGAGAGTCTTCTAATAATGGGAGAATTGTAGATCGCATCTCAGTATATGTACAAAAATCAATAAAAGATTTTGATCACTTTTAATATCCTTTTAGTTCATGTTCTTTCACTAGGAGTGCTTTTGATTATTTTTTCTTTGGCCATTTTGCTACTCGCGACTTTACAACTTATTGAAACCAAGGAACGCCGTTACATGACTTTTCTACTATTGCGGCTCCATTATAACATCCTTTTGGTTTGTTGTTGTTTTTTAAATTCATTTGTTTTCAGTTTCCATGTATTTATTAAATTATGCTTTTTAAACATGTAATAACAAAAATTTTAATAATCGATTGCAAAAACATCTCGATTGTAGATTCTCGAAATTAATCGATGACTTTATCGAATGCGTTTTTTTACGATTACGATTTTTATCGAGTAGGAAATTTTCGAGAATCGCCCATCACTAATCGGGATACAAAAATAACAGCAAATCCTATAAAAATGGAACCTGTCTATAGCGGAATTTATCTTAAACATAAATGATTCAAAGTCCCAAAGGAAGGAATACCATATTGCTGCAGTCTCTACAGTTATATTTGTTGAGACTAGATACCAAAAGGTTATATGGTAGGTTTTATAGTACTAAATAAAACACAAGGGCGAAAAATCGTGTATTAAGCATAGATTCTTATACATGTGGATAAATAGGCGCATGAAATTATTTTTAGAAAATTCATGGGTGTTTTTTTTACATTAAAACATTATATTAAATGTAGTATTAAACGTATCTAAAAATTCATGCGCTATCTTGTGTAATACACATTTGAAAATCTTAAAACTAGGGATGCAACGGATACTGATTTTGCCGGATATCGGATATCGGATATCCGATATCCGATTTGCCTGCCGGATTCGGATATCCGGTACTAAATATGTTTTTAGTTATGGTGAATGTTCGTTTATTTCTTTATACAATGCCATCTCATATAATAAATTGCAAACATGTTTCACACACCATTACAACATTTTAAATATATTGGAATATAATTTACAGAAACTATATATCTTTGACTATCAGGGCTTGAAATTCAGGTTTTCCCAGGAGGAGAGAGTTTCCCTCATAACATTTGTAAATGCAGGGGAGTTAAACTATATGAGAGGGGGGAAAAATATTTTTTGAACCCTATTATTTTTTACATGCCACTTAAATATTTAATCAACAACTCAAGATAATTATCCAAAATGTTTATTTTAATTAAAACAAAGGAAAATAATCAAACCTTATATATATTATATCATTTTTCAATTTTCACTCAATGTTATGGGCAATTAATAACTGAGTTGCTAAATGAATTTTTCAATTCATGTTTATTCGATTTTGTGTGGCTTAGAATCTTCTATCGGTTACACTTTTGACAAACAGAACAGAGCAACTTTTCTAACACATTAAATTATCGAAAATACTTGGTTATGCTTTTTTCATCTTTTTTTTTTTCTTTTTTTTTTCTTAATTTTCTTAAAATCTGATTGGCATTCATTTTTAATTTACTTTCAAGAATAATGCATGTAGGTAATTGTATTGTCAATATCCTTCAGTGATTATATATCACTTAGTGGAATTATCGTCAATACTGTAATGTGTAATCCCTGACATTTTAGCTAATTGAATTATGTTCTACTATTTATTAGAATTTAAACCCATATGAAATTCTGAAAAGAACATAGTCAATAGGTTTCTTCTATTACATAAGAAATGGTTTATTTAAAAAAGTCATGTCCTAATTTCTGTGAAACATGCACATCATGTATTTATTGTTTCTAAATGTGTTTCCTTAAAGTTCATCTTTTTTTTTTTTTTAAATTATTTGGAAAATGGCTGTTGTTTTCGGTTGAGAATGGGCCTTGTGGTGTCTGCATTTTATTTTGTTTATGATTCGTCCAGGAATATTAACGTTTAATCCATGATATACATAATATATGACTTATTATATAAATCATGTTTTGAACATCATAAAAATGTTTTTACTGATTTTCAATAACTCTATGGGAAACATTTAAACATCTTGCTTTGGGCAATGGATGTCCACATTTTATTTATTTATTTTACGAAATTCTTTAAATTTAGAAGAATTTTTATTTGAATAGGAAATCAAAATGTCAATGTTAACAAAGAAGAGAGTAGAAAAGTTACAAAATGGGAAGGTGCAAATTATCAGATATGGAAAAAAATGAATCCGAACAGAAACGTTGTATGAAAGATCGTCTTTTAAATAAAAAAAGGAGGTATGATTATTGAGCCCATTGATGACAAAATGTGCGATGACTTTGAAAAATGAAAAAAATCTAATGTTGATCCACTGATTGTAAATAAAAAATGTTTATTTATTCATTTATTTATTTTTTTCAAATGTGCAACACAAGATTTAATCTCATTTTGTTCAGAGCTAATTCCAGACTCATGTGATAGAGCTCAGACTCTAGTGACCATTACTGCCCTATTATTTATTTCTTGTTTTGGCACAGGAAAAAAATTCGCAAAATATATAAATCTGTCATAGAAAAAATGTAGCTGATTTTGTCCATCATGGCAAAAATAAATTTTCAAATATTGTCGACCTGCCTGAAAAAATTTGAACTTTGAGAGAACTTGGGTAGTGGGAAAATATATCGAAATTCGTCAATCAATTACAATAAAGTATCGTAAAATTTGTTAAGCTGTCACAAGGAAATATCGTGAAATTTGTCAGCCAATAACAAAGGACAAAACACAAATTTTTCAGCTGGACACAGGAAAATAATTGTTAATTTCATCAGAATGTCACAAAAACAAAAAGGGAAATTTGCCAATCAGTCGCAGAATAAAATAGCTAAATTTGTCAATTATTTGAGAGAAATAAATATGAATTTTGCCTGTTGGTCTCCAGAAAGAAAAAATTGCAAAATTTTGTAAGACCAGCAAACGGGAAATTTTGTGAGAAAAATTACAAAACATTTCAGTCAAACGCAGAAAAACAATCATGAATTTTGTATAATTGTTGTAAGAGCAAACTGTGAGATTTGTCAATCGATAGAGGAAAATATCAAGAAAATAGTCAGTCGGTCCTGAGACTTGACCCTCACTTCACAAAGAAAAAAATTTCAAAAAGTGATTTTTTTGGAAAACAGGAATGACACAAGCTTCTTTAGTGCATGAATCCTGCCATCCCGTCCCGAAATTCAAACCCTGTATGTGTATAATAATAATATTGAATAAAAAATGCAATTCTAATATTTAAATACTCTGCTTATTTGTCATTGAACCGCTGAAAATTGTTTATAATATGTACAATGAAATGGCTGATAATTTTTAGAACAAATTTTACATGTTTATTAATATGTCTATAATTGTAAAGAATTTTCACAAAGAAATACATAGCATCCTTTTATAATGTAAACATAAAAGTCTTACTAATATACCAATGGTTGAAGAGTTATATCCAAACACAGGTTTAATTGATGATTTTTTTTTCATGTTTTAATTATTCAAAAATGTCTTACCTTAAGCTATATTTAATTTTATTTTAAGGTAAATCACTTTGAAATTTATTAAAAGAAAAAATTACTTTTAATTTTAAATATTTATAATGAAGTCACGAAAATAACTAGTTGGATGCACCAATCCTAAAACTCTCTTCTATTTCATAGATCTCAATTTTCAAAAAATATTTACAAATATTAATACTACATCAATATTGTTAGTTCAATATTATACCAAATTTGATTTTCATCTAGAATTTTTGCTACAGTCAATTAGATTAAGAATGAGTTAATCTCGATCATGTTATTTATTAAAATTAACAGTTTTTTTTTATTCCGCTATACATCAGCTGTTTGCGAATAGAAAGTTTTAGCAAGATACAAAATTCCCATTGCTGCATGAACTGCCAATTCAAAAACATTCGAAAAAAAAATTAAGGAAGGAAATAGCTCCCCCCCCCATTTCCCCTTTTTATACTTAATCATTGAATCCCCTAAACTAACCAAGGATATGCTTTATCACATAAAAAAAACCTATATCCAAAGTTCATAGCAAATTGAATAATTCTTCATAAAAACCCATTTATATAATTTAAGAAAAGTTATCCCCGTTCTTTATACTTAAACATTAAACTTCCAAAACTACTCAGAGATTCGCCTTATCAAAAAGAATGTACATCCAAAATTTAAAGCAAATAGGATATTTCTGCATAAAAACTTATTTATCAAATTTAAGGGGGTTTGAGGTAATCTCCGGTATCCCTTTTATGCTTAACAAAAGGACCCCACAGCTAATTAGGGAAGCATCTTATCACTATAAACCTGTATCAAAATATTCAAACAAATTGGTTAATTCTGCAAGAAAAATTATTTACCTCAATTAAGATTGGTAGTCCCACCGATCCCCCATTTATACTTATCCAATGAACTCTCAAAACAAATCAGGGAAGTGCCTTATCCAAATGAACTTATATCCAAATTTTGAAGCAAATCGGTAAATTTTATGTGAAAACCCATTAACCTAAATTCAAGATGGGGGAGTTACCTCCCACCCCCCCCCCCCTCTTAGATTTATCCAATGAACTCGCAAAACTAATCATGGAGGTGTCCTCATCAGAATGATCCTATGTCTAAAACTACAGCCAAAAACATGTACAAAATGTTTGGTTCATTCTATGTATAACTTCATACAATTTTTGATGATATGATGGTGACACTGGGACAGATAGGTTTTGAATAAACATGTTTTTAGGGATATTGGATCCCTAAAACATATAAATTTGTCGAAAAAAATGATTACATTTCTTTCTACTATCAAGGATAGAAGAAAGTAAAAAATGTTTGTTTGGTTGTTTAACTTATAAACCAATTAACCCATTATTTAAACTAAGCGAAAGAAAGAAAATTAATAAAATCATAGTTTATTAAACAATTTCAAATTTTATAAAGACTAAAGACAGAAACCAATATTTAGAAATGCATAAATAATGCATGTAAGGTAGCAAACAGCCATTTAGAATCTACTATCATTCGCTCCTGTAATCTATATATATAAAAGAAAGTCTGGATTTCGTATTAATCACAGCACAAAAAAATCTACCGAACCAAAAATCTTGAAAATTGGGATAAAAATACTTCCCATAATACTGAGTGCCACTAAGAAGAGATTTTTAAAAATTCCACCCCTAAGGGGGGGGGGTGTGTGAAAAAAAGAACGAGTTAAAAAAAAAAATTCCTTAAAAATCTGCTTTAGCAGTTATTTTTCAATTGATAACATATTTTAGTCTATTTTTTCATGCTGAATCAAATGGTACCAAGCAAAATCTTTTAAATCCAGTAGTTCGTGAAATGCTTTGCATTTTCCTAATTTGGCGATACCTTCTGCGCAAAAACTTGAAATTTTCAATCTATCTATATAAATGGAAGTCTGAATTTTGTATTAATCACTGTACAAAAAAATCTGTTGTACCTATAATTTTGAAAGAGAGTTCTATAATCAGGTTAACATGATTATGTAAGCTATATTTAATTATATCAATATATATAAAACGCAAAGTGAAATTTCATTCCGGCCGCTTATAACTTAAGTTCTACTAGATAGATTTTAATGGAACTTACATTGTTACTTGGATAATTTTTCTGAAATTTTGTAGCAAATGAAATATAGCATTCTACGTTGCTTAATTGAATATTTATGGAGATGTTTTAAATCAGATGAACCCAATTACAAAAGGTTGGCTTTATTTTAAAGGCTCTGCTGAATGAATTTTTATGTGATTAAAACTGTTAACATGTTGAGCGCTACGTCATTCATTGGTGACTAACATTGAACTTTCCGTTTAGATGATGGACTTTTCACCGATGACAGGCACTCTAAAGTATGATATAAAACTAAAAATTACTATGATATAAAAATTTCGTTTATTCAAAGTTTCTTTAAAAAACACTGACCAGCGTAGCGGGCAAAGGCTGCTAGATGGTATATAAGCCTGCGCTTCTCTGTCGCTTTGCTCAACTTAGCTTTTTCTACATGCTGAGTCTTGTACTGATGAAGAATCTCGACAATAGATTCGAAACAGCTGTTTTCTACCTTTTCTTTCATTATTTGAGCATTTCTAAATGTTGGTTTTCTATCTTTATACATTTTTACAAAAAGGCTTTATTTGCTATTTTGACTTCAAATTTTGTTTTACAATCCGAAAGTAAAGATACAATTTTCTAAAAGATATAAACGTAAAATCTTGAATTTATTACAGAATTTTAATATAAATAGTAAGGAAAGCTGGCAATTTTTTAAGCTTTTGAGAATTATCTTTTACTCATATTGATAGGGAACTTATTATTTCATCTTTTGCATTATAAACAAAAGTTTTTCAGTATTATTTGGGATCAAAGGATTACTGTTATTCATCTATATTTGCTCTGCTGCATTCTCCGGATATCCGATCGGATATCCGACAGAGAAGTCGGATATCCGGTGATTGTGATCCGGATATCCGACGATATTTCGGATATTGAAAAATCAGCCGGATATGCCGGATATCGGATATTGGCCGGATATCCGTTGCATCCCTACTTAAAACATTAAGCAAAAATATCAATATTTAAAAAAAAAAGTATTAAGGATTTTTTTAAAATGTTTATTCAAAACTTTTTAAAAAATTTAATTAAATGTACAATTAAGTGTTTTCTCAAAATGCATTTTTAGTTGAATATTGAAATGAGGCAAATTTATCATTTAAACCATATTTATAAAATAAAAGGACAAAATTGCTTCCTTAAGGTAAACATTCCCAACGCCCATCTCTTAGTATCGAATGTGTACGTTGAAATTTTACCAATGTCAATCAATAAATTGCTTGGCTCGATTACAATTTAAAATTGCATTAAAATAAATTATCTATTATGGTGTATGGTTTCTATTTTGTCTTGGTACATCGCATTCGAAGTATGTAACTGTTTATGACTTTTGAGGTGATAGTCATGACATTCGCTCTTAAACACTGGTCTAAGGAAGACCTTGTACTGTAGGTTCCTATATGGAACTACTGGCAATTTTTTGGTTACACTACGAGGGGGTGCTAAAAAATTCCTGACTTAGGCTAGAAAGAAAATAACTAGAGTTATAAGAAATTGAATATTTATTCAACATATTATCCCATGAGATTGATGCTCTTTTTACATCTTTGTTACAGTTTTTCTAGTCCTGTCAAATAAAAGTCTTTGATTGGTCCCGAAACCAGCTCTTAGCATACACTGTAAAAAATATCCGTTAATATACAGAAATTGTTCCCTCAAATTCTACGGAATAGTTCCGTTTTTCCGAAAAAACAGCAGAAATTCCGTTATTGATATTTTGAGATTATAAAAACAGTAACTTTTCCGTAAAATTTTCTGAAAACGGAGGAGTTCCGTATTAAAACAGCATAAATTCCATAAATAACACCAGTGTCGCCATCTATATCTGGGATACAAAAACATAAAGTTGTTTCATGAACAACTTTGTATAATAATGTTCTTTATTTCTTTCTGTTTTAATAATATAAAGCTAACATATTTTTACAATATTAAAAAAATAATAAAAATTATAAAATTTTATTAATCTCTTTTAAGTTTGAGATTAGTTAGTTAGTTTATAATTCAGTTAGTTTATTTCCATTATCATTTTTAAATAATGTTTACCACATTTATAGCCTATTTTTTAAAATATGCGTAGGATAGTGGAAAAACGTTCGCCTTTTAAATTTAATATATTTTAATAAAAGTAATAATAAAATAATAATAAAATAATTTTAATATAATTTAATATTTCTTTAAGAATATCCTTTCAAAAATAAATAAGTAAATAAATATGAATAATATTACAATAAACTTTTAAAAATCTCCTTTAAAAAAAAAAAAATATATATATATATATATATATATTTAAAACTTTTTAATGCATTCAACTCTTAATACATGTAATATTTTAAAGTCTAAAATTTGTTTTGTATAGAACTGAAATTAAAAACTAAATATTCGAAATTATGGATATAAAATCTGTTAAACATTTAGAACTATACACTCATACAGAAAATAATTCTCAATAAAAATTAATGCCACGTTCAACATAAGGCGTTTGCTTTATAAAATCATTCGAAATAAGTAAAGATATTTGCTAGCACTGTATGCATAACTATGGCGTAATGGTATAACACTACTACAAGCTGCCATGGGACAGGTGCTTGGTTCGATCCCCATCGAAGGTAAGTGACATTTATTCAAAGTTGTTTAAATTAAATGTATGTGTTCTAATCTGATGTGTCCTTGTCTAAAGAATAAAAAAGCCAGTTTGTCCTTGAAAATTCTTTTTTGGCTTTCAAGCGAAAATTTTTATGTAAAAAAAATATGAAAACGGAAACATTTTGTAAAAAAACGGAAATATTGCTGGAAAAAACGGAAATTTTTTTCAGTTAAATAACGGAAATAGTACAGGCGTCTAGATTACCAGAACTATTTCCGTTATTTAACGAGAAAAATTTTTACAGTGTAGCCTCTTTTACACTTGTCCTCAAAATGATAACTTTTAAGATGTTTCTTTAAGTTTGGAGAGAGAAAATAGCCTGAGAGGGCTAAATCTGGGGAGTGGAAAGGTTGACTGACCAAATAAAAGCGCAGGGTCTTTAATTTGGCAGTCGTAATATTAGATGTGTGTGGAGGTGCATTGCCATGCAAAAAAAACTTTAAAAATAACTTTTTAAAAATAACTTTAGGTCAACTTCTTTTGATGAATCCTAATGAACTCGTTCAATGGGTCCAATAGGTAAGCATAATATTGTTCAACTATACTGCATCACTGAGCTAGGTAGTACACCTACAGAATGCTATCTTTGTTCCAGAAAATTGTCACCATGACCATTTCGGCCGATTTCCTTGGCAAATTTTTTTCTCTAGCGGAGACCGACTATGATACCATTCTTTTGATTGTTCCTTGTTTTCCGAATCATAGGATGCCTGGATTCTTCCCCAGTCTGTTTCTTACCCAATATGTCGTGTTCAGTTTCGAAAAGGGCCAAAATGGTTTTGCTGACTTTTCCTGTGGGAACAAAACCTTCATGACACCTCATAATTTCAAAAACGTGAAATGTTCCTGTGTCTCTGCAGCTTTCCCTCACAACAGAAAAAAGAATTCTAATAATTAGAAACACCTGATATGATTAGAGTTACATAATAAGATTTTAAACTTTTAAATGAGTCTAATTTTGTTTTTCTATTTCAATTATAAGTATAATCAAGGCCAGAAACTTTTCAACAACCCTCTCCCTATCACCTCTCTGATAACAGATGTTTACATCTATTACAATTAATTTACCGATTGAATAATCGTGTTTAAAATTAATCTAATATCACCTCTCTGGTCATTTGATATTATTAATTTTTGTTGACGACATTTTTTTGTGAAAAAAAAAAAAAAAAAAAAAGTGATTTTAACGTTCTACTTGTATTTATTGATTCACACGTTTTCCATATGATAGTGCAAAAGAACTATTAAAACATAGATTATCAACAAAGACATGAAACCTTAAATCACAATTTATGCAATGATTCCGCAATAAAAATAATGTTCAACCACGTTAAAACTTCATTACAATGGTTGAAGAACTATCAGTGAAGCTCTATTTATGCTTATTTTTTGTCAATAATACTTAGAATGGGAGAGCAAATGTTTAGCACATAAAGAAAGAAAGAAAAATAACAATATGTAAAAATCTATAGATATTTAAAATGGTAAAAACGGCACGGTTTAAAATAGTATAGGGTGCAACCCACAGTAATTGCCACCTAATAAGTTACTGATTCTTCGGCATTTTCTTGTTAAATTCTGCAAAATAATGTCAGTGTCATTTAGTGGTATTTAGACAGTTACATTTGTTTCGGAGTCTATTTATTTAGTAGTAGAGAATGAAGAACATGTTCAACGAGGAAAGAAGTTTTGAAAAAGGCATTTTGAAGCGACAAACTTATTTCTAAAACTAAGGCAGTACTTTTTTTAATCTACTTATAATGCAACCATCTTAAACTTTTTATTAAAGTTATATTTGTAGTAATTAGTTAAATGATGCCTGTGTCACATTAGGACCATGATTTCTAGTTTCTAATTATTTAATTTAGCTTCAATGGAGTGTGTGTGTGTGTGGGGGGGGGATGTCAATTATTGGTCTCAGTAATTTCATTTAACCGGAATTCGACAGAGGACTGCTCATTTGACTGCTCTTGACACCATGCGGTTTGATCTCACTTAAATATATATTGTATCACGTTACTTTTATTCGTAATTTAATTGTTCAAACCTTTGCCGAATCGGAAGATGCTGATAGAGAAATCGAGAACTCAGTATTTTTATGTTAGTCGTGCGCAGATAATAACAAACATTTTTTTTTTTTTTTTTTGGGGGGGGGGGGAATTATCAAATTATTTAAAATACAACATTGTCACTAATTTTAATAAAAATATGCAACTTAAAGTATATTTTAAAACTTAAACAATTAAAATCCATTACTTTCACTTATTTCTGTAATTAAAAAGATAAAGAATAAATAACACATCATAAATCATGAAATTTAATTTGACCATCAGAGCACTGTTTTAATTTACCACACGGAAAATATAAAATGATTTAAGAGAGTTTAAAAAAAAAAGGCTATTGGCGAGATTTTCGCCTGATTAACATAAAAACACTGAGAATTCTTTGCAATCATGACAACTTTTATGTAGTTTTGTTTGAAAAAATAATTTTGATTAAAAATGACCGCCTTGCATATGAAAAGCGAAGAGTAATTATTTATGACAATCACATGACTTGGACTATTATAATATTACATTTAAAAAAGACGTCATAAATGTCAGCTATTAAATATTTGCATTACTAATAACACTAGTTTACACGATTTTTATACCCCAGTTGAAAGTTGTTAATATATTGTTTATTAAGATAGAGTTATCCAGATAAAATAAAAAAATTCTGTCACGTCTGGTTTAAGAAATATTTATTTACTTAACTGGATTATATAAATTTGGTATTAATATTAAAAAAAAATAAAAAATGACTAATCTTTATCTCCTTTTCATAGTTATTTGGATCAGCTTCTCTTTTAATGGACCAACAGTAAAACAGTAATCCCCTGGCATGTTTTCATCCCAAAATACCTGATGTCATTCTTCGAAAACCTTTAAATCTTGGTGAAAATGTATCCCTTGTTCGTTATTCATACTTCCTAAGTTTTCAGGGAAAAAACTCAGATGCGAATGCAGGAAATGAATCTTTAATGACATTTTTACTACCATCTGTTGAAAATTTTTCCATAAATTGGCAACAATTTCTTTGTAATTTTCACTTTTTTATTTCCGAAAAATTCTTCCACAACCATTTTGAATAACTTCCAAGCAGATTTTTTATCAACAGAAAAAGGCTTTCTAACTGAGAATCTTTCATAATTTTACAGATCTGTGGGCCAACAAATATCCCTTCTTTCAGTTTTGCCTTTGTAATGCTTGGAAAGATTTTTTTTGTAAATACCGGAAAGCATCACTGTTTTTGTCAAACGCCTTCACAAAGTTTTTCATGAGTCCCAATTTTTTGCGAAAAGGGGGTAGAGTAATGTTATTTGGATCTACCAATAGCTCGTGTTTGATGTTCCTTTTTCCCAGAATATACTCGTTCCGAATTGGCCATTCTTTTCTTACATAATGATGTTTTGCTCAACTGTCCCACAAACCAAGGAAACAAAAGTATTTTATGTAACCACCCTGCAATCCCAATAACAAACCGATGACTTTAAGGTCGCCGAACACTTTCCACTGCTGTTCTGTATACTTTATTAAATAAATTAACCTACACATTGTTTCATAGCTATCTTTACAATTCACTGCGTGTCTTATTTGTATAGACGGCTTCGTTCTTATTTCCATTATGTAATAAAACAGCTTTTAGACTATATTTCGAAGAGACTACGAATAAGCGCCATTCTCTTTTATCATAGTTTTGATTCATTGCTTCAAAAAGTCCCGGGGTATCAGTACAATAACAATATTCACCTTCTTTTTGGAAAAATTCTAGGTAACTTGCTTTTGTTTCTAGACAACGTAACTCTTGCGATTGGTGTTAATAAGTTCCATTGTTGTAGGCGAGAACCTAGAAACTCCGCTTGGTTAATTAAATGTGGAGTAGAGGTCTGCACGGGCCGATTTCCGATAATGGCATTCGGGCCGGGCTCGGACCTTTTGAAGACTCGAGCCGGGCCGGGCCGGGCCTAGTCACTAATCCTTTCGGGCCGGGCCGGGCTGGGCTCGGGCCTTAATTTTTTTGCTGGAGTATCGGGCCGGGCCTGACTTTTTTTTTCGTACGAAGCCGAGACTGATTCCATTCTTCCTAGTTTTCATGAACCAAAATAATCAGTTCCTATTGAATTTTCCTATATGAAAATCCTTTTCTCGACTTTTTATAAATCAGTAATATTTGGATTTGTCCAAAAATTTCAGCAAAAAAAGCATATACTTTTAAGCCGTCGTTATTCTACAATTAAACATTAGAATTTATTCCTTTTAAAGAATCGTAGATTACTAGGCGTTTTAAAATAGAATTAAACACACACACACACACACACAAAATATATATATATGTATATATATGATTATGACGGAATTTTTTTTTAACTGAAAACTGAAAGTTTCTTTAAAAATGTTCATCCATGCAAAATGAATACAACAATACGGGAGAAAAAAAATATATTAAACATTTACATCTGTTAAGAAGGGAATGCATTTTTTTTTCGTTCTAAAGCGATTTCATCTTTGGAAATTTTACCATATACCGCTTTTTCGATTTTTTGTCTCCATTACAGGGAATATGGATTAATAATACTAGTGATAACTGAAACATTTACATACAACAAACAAAGATTCATTTAAAAGCATAAATGTCGCAGCCTACGGCACTTCTGCATAAATGGGGATTATAAACATGGAAAAAAAAAAAAAAAGACTAATATCTTTTTTTTTTGGTCAGAACTCTTCCATAAGATGAAAGATCAATGTTCTGTAGAAATTCACACGAGCCGGGCCGGGTTCGGGCCGAATTTTAAACTTTTTTCCGGACCGGGCCGAGCTCGGGCCGAAATTTTAACTTTCGGGCAGGGCCGGGTCGGGCCATTATTTTTTTTCGTTTTGGCCGGGCCGGGCTCGGGCCGAAATTTTAACTTTCGGGCCGGGCCGGGTCGGGCCAATATTTCTTTCGTTTGCGCCGGACCGGGCCCGGGCCGAAATTTTAACTTTCGGGCCGGGCCCGGGCCTGGAAAATTCGGTCCGTGCAGACCTCTAATGTGGAGTCATTTCTTGAAGCGAGAATTCTTCAGAATCACTAGAAATCGATTTGAATTCAACTTCACTTTCATTGTCATCTCCTAGTATATTTACACTCGAATCACCGGGACAAACTGGACGTGGTAGATCCTTCGAGTGTAAAATGGGCTTAGTAACAGACGGAACATCGGCATATATAATACTCGCCTTATTTTTTTGTATTATATCCCACTGTCTTCAAATTTGTTCTTTATATAACTTCAGATTGTTACAAAAGTAACAATCATTTTCATGATTGCTAGGTTCTCTCCATAGCATTGGTGAACCAAGTGGAAGGAGTACGTTTTCTTCTGATGACCACTGGAGTAAAACGATTCTACAGCTTTCGTAAGACACATGAGACACCCACTTTTTATCTTGGTTTGCAACAGGAATTCCAAAATAATGAAGATATGCACTTTTTAACGAATCTACAATGGATAATGGATCTTTTTTTTTTTTTTTTTTTTTTTTTTTTTTTTTTTTTAAATATAAATTGTCCACAAACATAGCAAAAATGATTGGAACTTTCTTTACATTTTCTACTCGACATTTTAATGAACATTAAACTGTCGTCACCACGTTGGGTAGTTAAAAAACAATTGACAGCAAAAGAAATTTGGGACGTGATGGAATGTTTCTGCTGACAGTTTTAAGTTTAAGGAAGATAGATGGATACATTTATATACATTTCTTTCGGGGTATAAAAAAAAAAAGTTGAAATTTGTAAACTAGTTTAATTTAAAACACGAAAAAGAGGGCATATGCATCTGTAGTAAGATATATATAAATAAGATCTAACTATTTTGTTTTTATAATAATGATTAAAATATTTTAACACAAATTCCTTGAAATATAAAAACTTACCTTTGCAAGTAAAGTGTCAGACACTGGTTCACTCTGTGTAGTTATTGACCATATTTATGGGGAAAAAAATAATATAATGCATTTTTGAGAAATCTGTCAACAGTATTTTTTTTTTTTTTAATGTATCCACTATTCTTTTAAAAATAAAAATAAATATAAATGGATTTCAAATTCTGCAATAGTGATTTTAACAAGAAAAAAATCTTTGAGGTGTCAGTTACTGCGGGTTTCAACCTACATTATAACCTTTTTTTTTTTTTTTTTTTTCCCCAAAGTTAATTTTTTGCCAAAAATGTAGCTCTTACAGTTCTTCAGACACGTGGGTTTTAATATTCTTCTTGAATGTGTTACAGGTGTTCCAAGATGCGAATGATTGGACAAATTTAATCTTCAAGATAAAGTTTAATCTTAGATCCAAGAAAATATCCGATTAAACGTTATGTAACCAAAACAGAAAGCTTCAGAACTTTACAGAAATAGCATCGTCTGAAAAGGAAACTAGAAAGCATAACATTAGGATCATAGTTCCTGGGTATTAAAGCAGTCCGAACTTAATAACCGACAAAATTAGTAATGCAGATTTGCCAAGTTCTGAAAGGTAAAAATCAGGATAAATTTTTGTCAATAAAAAGTTATTTTTTAAATATAAACGTATTTAGCAAAAAAAAAAAAAAAAAAAAAAAGAAAGAAAGAAAAAAAAAAAAAGAAAGCTTGGTATAAAAAATACAGTCAAATAAAGAAAATATATTCTCCTTACAAGTAGAATGCATTTAAGCATATGATCTATGATGTTTAAACATATTTTTAAATCAACTAGACATTACAGAGAGGGGAGGGATGGGTTTTGTTCCCAAAAAACAAATATAAATTGAAGAAAGATATGTCTTAATAGAGGCAAATTATTAATAATCCAAAGAATGTCTATAGTGACAATAAAAAAAATTAAGGATTCATCATTTATAATGAATATGACGTAATTGCAGTTTGGACTTAAAATACTACTGAACAATCACACTAAAAAACAACTATACCTGTATACTGGAGCACTGAATCAGAGTACATTTGATTGTAAAATAACGGAACGTTTAATAATATGTGACAAGTCAGGGCAAATATGCCAAACTAACTTAGGTATCAGAATCAGGCAAATTGGAAAAACATGCGAAAATAAGAGTCTCCTAACAAAATCAGAAGACTTGGCAAGTCTGGAATGCCAATGATCATCACGACTGTGACTTAATCTTCCGTCTACCAGACAAAACACCCATTTATCTACGGCAACACCTAATTTTAATTCCAAACTTGCAAATGGCACCAGTAATATTTTAATATAATTTTGCTTTTACAATGAAAGCTTAAATTAAGGAATTCGTAATATCTAGACAAGTCCTTTATAAATTCCGGTGTCAATCGACAATTTCTCATTTTACCATTGACACCAGAAATATTGCTGTCGGGTCCAATGGACCCGTCTGGTAGACGGAAGGTTAAAGGAAACTTTCCAGTCAGCAAACGATATATTTCTAATTAGATATTTTTTCTCCTGTACCTTCCTTTTCTATTCAATAAATTATATCAGTGGTGATAAGATTGATATCGGTGGTGCTTCGCTATTTTTGCTGACAAACCAAAATTTTAATCCCACGTTAATAAAAAGAAAGAAAAATTCAAGGCAGTGTACATATTTTTAAAAATTATTGCTTGTTAAAAATATAAATTTTAGCAATCTTAATGTTGGATATATATATAAGTAATTACTACAATAATGAAACACATAGTAATGAAATTAATATGTGATATTATCCTAGCTACTAATCTCAAGTCAAAACAAAATTTGAAACAAATTATATTTTATAATTGAAAGTCAATAAATATTAAGAAGTACTTAACAAGAGACACTTTGTTAAATATTTATTCTGGTTTAAAAACAACAAACTGGCAGTAAGGTATTATCTAATACTAATTTATATCAAAAGCTCCCCTTTCCAACATTCATGAACCTTTTTTCTTAAGTAAGAAAAGTACTTGAAAGTTTGCAATTACCATTTCATTCTAAATTAAAATATTAGAAACCAAGCGTTATGGATGAATATTATGAATAATTATTTCGTGATTGCGGCTTACAGTAACTCGATAAAGTGGATCGATTTGAAAAGCAGCCTTTTAAGAAAAGAGATTACGGTTGGATTAAGAATGTTTTCACACTGTAAAAAGTCATCAACCGGATTAGAAAATGACATGTTGGCTTTGCATTGACCTTCACACCGCGATGTAGAAGAAATACGTCAAAAAATATGAATGCATTATAGTTTGTTTTCAACTGATTCTTGACTCCATTACAATTCTAAAATAGATGTCAAGTGGCACCTTTTAAGATTTATGGGCTTTGATTTCTTATTTCATTTATAATTTTCTTTTAATACATCGAATAGGTCTTTCTTTCCATTTTTATACTGCTATTTTTTATATTGGAAAGAAATTTTGGAATTCAATATAATAATTTAAATATATATATATATATAGTTTGCAGGTAATGCGTTCCTAACTGGGCCTTTCCAGCAATCTGTAATTCTAGTAATGATAAACAGGGCTGAAGCTAAGCGGGCGCTATGGGCGGCTCAGCCCCCCCCCCCCCACCCCAAAAAAAATATTTTTAACTGCCCTGGAAAAGAATTCAAGGTCACTAAATGAATTTCTGTTCTGAAAATTTAAATAAAGTTCTGTTAAAAAATCTAATTTAGTTTTGAGACCTTTTCACAGTTTTCCGGAATTACTAAATTGTACCTAAAATAAGTGTTTCCACTCCCTCATCCTATTTGCACATACGAAGCTAATATTATGTTTAATTTTGCACCAGTTATACACTCACAATTTTCATCATCATATACTTTTCTTAGCATAAAATCAAGTTATTACAACGCTTTAATAAGAAACATAGTACCTACAATGTAAATATGCACTAATTTATCTTTCTGCGTCAGAGAAAGAGAAAAAAAATTATGAGCCCCCCCCCCCCCCCCGGGTATTCACTTCTAGCTACGGCCTTGATGATAAATCATAAAACAATAGCATTGTTACTTATCCGAATACGTTAAGTAACGCCATGGCCTACTAGATCTATAGGCCCGTCTATATGAGATTAATGTATGAAGTCTCCCACCAGAGGACTCTGATACATTGCTCAAGTTATTGTAACCAATCGTGCAAACCCTGAACCAAAACAATGATCATGTGCACCGAACAGAAAGTAGCTTACTCAATGCTAATTTGGGCAGGGTTTGCGTCACGTGGACTCGCACATGGTTCAATGAAATGGTTCAGGGTTTGAAGCTGAATCCAGCTTCACTTTTTCGGCGATTTTTCGGGAAATGGCTCGGCCGGTAGTATATAGTCGGCTATGGTAACGGCCATCCCTAATCTGGCCAAGGGGGAAAAAAATCCCATAAAATCCCTAAAAATACTCGCAGCGTATCAGGATAACCATCTTTATCAAAACATTGGAAAAAAAATAAAACATAACTTCAAATATTCACACTTTCTTTTCAATAAACATCCATTATCTGCAGAATAAAATTACAAACATTTAGGTCAGCAGAGGTTTTGTTTTAAGAAGACAAGTCTATTAGGAAGAAAGTGGCAGTGTATTATAATCTTATTAGAATATAAAATAAGATTAAATGCTTAATGTCAATAAAACGACGAAAAAAAGAAAATCAACCGCAATTCATAAATCTTTAATAGCTTGATTCTTCAGTTTAATGTCAAAATAAATTTATGCTAGGAGCATAGTTTAATCATGGCCACATTAATTATGCAGAAATTACTGCTCAAAAAATCATCAAATTGTTTTCCCGAAACACTGTTGCATGACGAAGCTGTACAAAAATATCCTTAAAACTACAAAAATATCTTGCATGGTCAAACTAATTATTTTGAGGAATATGAGCAACTACTGGGAATTTATTTTTACCATGCCTGCCTGTTATTTTTAGATTATAGTACAGGTCATAAAAAAATATTTTGTGAATATGCAAATAATACAAAAGATTTTAGATCATTATTCTTATACACTATACGGCCAAAGGTTACTGGCCACTTGCTATTTTAGACGTCTTGTTAAATACTTAGAAAAATACATGAGGAATTAGCCTAAATCCTATGTGTGTAAAAATAATAGTACAGGTCACACATTTCCATGACGATTTTTTCCCGAAACTTCATAGGGGACCGTCAACAAATTGAAAAAGAACGAATCTTTTGGATAATTTTGCTAAAACTAATGTAGCAAAAGTGTTCAAACTGTAGATTATGGTTTGGTTTGGTTTATTTTTGTAGTCCGATTATCTACACTAGGGATATAGTACCATGGAGTAGTGCCCTTCGTGGAGAGTGCCCTTCGTGGGGATCTTTCTAAGGGAACCTAACCCGTATTTACGCAAGGTTCGAAGAAAACTACGAAAACTCCGAACGGTCAGGCCGACAGCCGCGATTGTTCTCGAACCCAGCACTTGCTGTCTACCAGTTGAGAGGTCAGAACCTCTCGGCCACTGGTGGGGCCTGTAGATTATGATTAAGTGGCTTATTGTGGCTATGTTCATTTTTATGTGGATAGCACTCTGATACCTACAAAAGTATTATAAAGAGACATTTAATACCACTCGAAAAGATATTTTTAGCAGTAACTTAAGTTGTTTCTGCGTTTATTGCATAGTTTTTTTTTTTTTTTGGGGGGGGGGGGAGATAAATTTTGCAGCTAATGCGTTTCTAGTTTAACAAGCACTTTCTAGCAATCTGTAATTCTGGTAAAAATAAATCATAAAACAATAACATTGTTTTAAGATTTGCTTATCTTCGAATACGTTAACACCCATTCCTAATCTGGCGAGGAAGACAAATTCCACAAAATCTCGAAAATACTCGCAGCGTATCAGGATAACCACCTTTATCCAAACACTGGAAAAAATAAAATATAACTTCAAATCTTGACACTTTCTTTTCAATAAACATTCATTATCTGCAGAATAAAATTACTAAAACAAAACCTCTGCTGACCTAAATGTTTGTAAGTCATGTCTATTAAGAAGAAAGTGGTAGTATTATAATCTTATTAGAATATAAAAGACGATTAAATGCTTAATGTCAATAAAACGACGAAAAAAGGAAATCCACCGAGGTTCATAAATCTTTAATAGCTTGATTCTTCAATTTGATGTCAAAATAAATGTATGCCAAAAAATTAGTTTAATCATGGCCATATTAATTATGCAGAAATTATACAGCTCAAAAAATCATCCAATTGTTTTACCTAAACATTGTTGCATGACGAAGCTATACAAAAATATCCTCAAAAGTAAAGTATGTTGCATGATCAAAATAATTATTTTGAGGAATGTGAGCAACTACAGAGAATTTATTTCTATCCTGTTTGCCTGTTATTTTTAGCCCTTTTCAAGAAAGTTGAAAAGTGATTATGCATTCGGTTTGTCTGTTCGTCTGTGTACACTAACTCCCGCAAATATACTCGGATTTTCATGCAATTGATAAAGCTTATTTAGTAGTGCTTATTTGGTGACACTGAAAATAATTCAATTACATTATGGTATATGGGAAAAAATCGCGTGGAGAATACTTTAATGGCATTACGCTATTTCAAATGTATTGAAACTGATATAAATCACTGAATTCCACTACGATCACATTAAAAAAGAACATTCATCGCATTTTTTATTTTTATTTTATTTTTTTTTTTATTTACAGAGACACACAAAAGAAACTGGTTACATTACTGTCTTTTGCCTTTGCGTAAAAATTGCTAGTGAGTACGTTTTAAAATTAGTTTTTTGCATATTACTCTTTATGTATAAATTCTATAACTCATATACAGAGCTGCATAAAGTTATTCATATACCATTCTCCTTATTAGATTAAATTGCTGAAGGGGAATCTTCAACTGAAATATATGTATCTCTTATTTTAGATTGTATGTTGTTAATAGATAAGTCTCAATATCATATACAGGGCCTAAAAAATTCGGATAATTTTCCGATTGTAGATGGGAACAGCTGAAATTCGGTTTTGAAATGCGTATATCTTTCCAAATAGTAAAATGAAATGAAATGCAATTTTTTTTTTTTTTTTTTTTTTTTTAACGCTGCAGTTTTGTTACAACATTATTCTGAATGTGTTGGAAAGTACTTTATAATCTATGCTTAACGCATGATTTTTTTTTCTTGTTACATTGCAATCCAAGTTGTAATATATATATATATATATATATGAATATAGAAATATTACAAAAAGGTTTAGATCACTACTTTTATAGTAAAATTATTTTTTCAAAAGTTCATATTTAAACGCATAATATTTGGTATTTGACCTAAATCACTGCCGGTATTTGGCAATTCAGTCAAAACATTAATACTATTAAAAGGATATTTTAACGGAAGTATAAGGACGAATTCCTATATAAATCGTTCCATTAGCTTTTCGGGAAAAATGAATTAGAGCAACTTTTGACACTTCTTTTGTCATGATCAAAAAACGGTAAGAATGGTGTGAGGAAAATTCTTGACTTTTTTTTTTTTTTCCGCTAGAAGAAAGAAATGCTGCTAAATGTACAAAAGCAGCCAGACCAGGGAACCGCCTCAACCCTGATCTATCGCTCTCGTAACTCCTCGTAGCTGACTCATCGGAGGTTGCGAACTCGCATCTGTGTTTGCAGAGAGAAATGCCACAGGTGAAGACATTTGACAGCCTGCAGTATGTACACGGATTTAAAAGAAACATGAAGAATCGAAAAGTTCAGTTAAGAGTTTGTTCCCAAAATTTGCGTATTAAAATAATATTTATATGTAGATAAATGGTACACATTCAAATAAGTAACATTTTTCCAATCTGAGATTTAATAATAAAGTTAATAAGAATTTAACCAATTGAATAGTTGAGATCAATCTGTACAAAAAACGTTTTTAACTTTCTCTATTTTGATTGCAGATTTTTTTTTTCTTTATTTAGATGAAGACACTTTTATTTTCGAAACCGGTTATTAAAATGAAAGTGTCCCCATTAAAAGTATCCAAACACCCTGTAATATGAACACCCTAAAAAATAACGCTGTTTTGAAAGCTTCATTAACAAACATGGGACAATTGGACTATTATCAATTTTCTTATCATAATCCTTTTTATGCATAACATTCTCAAAAATTGTTTCTATGTCTCTTAATGAGAACAAATCCTTGATATATATATTTGCCTAAAAATTGGTAATTATGTATATAAAGCTTTTAATTGAGAGATCTATTAAGAAGCATTTTTCATGCTATTTTAGGAATAGATTTTTATACCAACTGTCGGACTCAGGCTTGAATGGACAAAAGGAAACAATTGCCATTTGAGAAACAACTTTAAAGATTCTAAAAGTGTTTTACATTCCTTTAAAAATCAGTTTGAAAGATAAATATGAATTTTTATTAATGGGATACAAGGAAAAATATTCTATCGGATTGTGAAGCATTTTCCACGGTCATTGTTAGCAACATCCCTTTTGTCTTAAGTTCGTTTCCAGAATGATTGGAAAACAGAACTCATAAATTTATTCCATAGCTATATGTTATTATAAACGAAAAAGAAATACGACTTTTGAAGATTTTTAGCAGTGATTGGGTTTAATTAACTTATTTATTATTTTAACCTTTTAATAACAAGCTATTACTGGAGACACAGATTACTCGAAACATAATTTACAAATTTCTTCTTACAAATTTCTTCTTAATACACTTCTCTTTAAAACAGCCTAAGTATATAGCCGAAATTTTTTTTTTCAAAAAGTGTTGCGAATAGAATGAAGAAACAGTCGTTGGGACGACATGCGTCCCAAACTCGTAATCAAAGGGTTAAACAGATTTTTAGTGACATGAAAATCAGGAAACTTTGCCATGGATTTAGGATTATTATTATTTATATATATTTATAGGTGAGAAGACATTTAAATGAGAAAATTAATCTTCAAATATTTTTTAAAGTTATTAACACTTTTCTATTATGCACCTTCGGCATCAGGTGGGATCGCATTTGAAACCGATCACATCCCAGACTTCGAATGAAGAGCCCGGACTCATCTGTAGCGCTACATAAGACAAAACGTTTATAATTGATTTTTTAAGGAAAAAAGTTGTACTATTGGCCATAAAACGGATAAAAAATGTCAGTACGTATCTGAATATCATTGCTTATGTATAAAACAAACTGAATTACCAAAAAAAGAAGCATCTAAAGAGAGAAAACTGGAAGTAAATATGTACAATTTTGGAGACGCTTCCTTAAGTAAATTCAGTCTAAAAGTCTTTGAACTGTTTGCTCGGTGATTAGACACAAAAACTGCAATACTTGCGAAGGTTAATTGCTAGGCCAACCAGGTATTCTGTTTACATCATTTACAATAAAAAATTAGTCGATTCAAAGCGAGAATGAAAAGCGCAGTGTCTCATGAACCCCCAACCACGAACTGACTTCCATTCAACTGGAAATTTAATTTTTCGCTCGAAAATGTGAAATGGAAATTAATCAACACGACATCCCTTGAACTTTCATCCGTCTCATCTGAAGAATTTCACGACACCTGTAGAGTGTATAACATCACATGCCGTGAGCGTGTAACAGTTAACTAGTCACGTAACAGGCTATTTAACACGCTTCCCCGCTCATTCAGAATACCTGGAAGAGATAAGGATGCTTTTTTTCTGGTATTTTTTTGGGTAAACAGATCAAATATACGAAATTTACAAATAAATAATGAGATGGCGGTCATTGGATCATTTATTTTTTAGTACCCTACTGTTGTTAATCACCATCAAGAATGGCAAATAAAGCGTCAAGCATAAATTATGAAACACTGTTAAACACATTCAGAATATCGTAATGATACATCCGTGTTTAATAAAGTGAAAAATGATATCTAAGTAATAATAATAATAATAAACAAATAAAATGGATAACGCATTAAAAAAAATCGAACATCTAATCTCAGCAATTATAATCTATAGTCAAAAAAGAATTAAAATTATTTTAGCAATTCCTGTATAAGATATTTTATATATCGTAACAACATATTGTATAAAAATTAAATTCAGTTAGAAAACCATAAAACACTTAAACATTCCTTTTCATTATGTTCCACCAGTAAATGGAAATGTAATTCTGAAAATGCAAATCGAATTCTTTTGTTCATCCTATTCCGTATAGTAAGCATCTTGTAGTGCATCCTATTTTTGAAATAGTTTAACATTAAAATACATTGCAAACGAATTTCCCCCAATGCAACAATTTTGAGTGGTCATGTAAACAATTTATAAGCGTTATACCTTCATTTTCAATAACAAACAAGCCATGGTAAACTTCAATGACAGATTAATTCAGGGGCCGATCCATCTTTCTTTCTTTGGAACCCATTTTGTGAAAAGTAAAATTTATGTTTGTGAAATTTATTATATTTTCATGAAAAATTACATTTTGTAAAAGAAAAAGATAAAATTCTGGTAATCAAATTCGAACCAAGCGCTTAATAATAATAACTTAAAGTCTTCATGCTAATTTTTTTTCTTTTACGTGAAGTTGTCTTGGTTGAAAATTATACATTTTAAAACCTAGAAAATAAAAAATAAAAAGAATATTGCCCAGTTAAACTGATGGCATTGAGCTCACAGGCTACGCATACTAATTGTACATTACAGCCTTGTATTTTCATTAATTCCGTTCGAAAAAAACATTAAGAAGGGGAAACAGCTCTCCCCTTTCTCCTTTTTTATACTTAATCATTGAACCTCCTAAATTATCAAGGACATGCTTTGTCATATAAAAATCTATATCCAAAATTCAGAGCAAATCGGATAATTCTTAATAAAAACCCATTTAGCATTTATATAATTTAAGAGGAGTTTTATACTTAACCCCTCTTTTATACTCTTTTATACTTATACCCTATTTTATACTTAACCATTAAACTCTAAAAACTATTCAGAGATTTGAACGAAATCTGACTAGTCTGCTTGAAAAATCCATTTATACAACTTAAGGGGAGGGACATTAGAGCCCCCGTTCCCCCTGTTTATACTTATTCAATGAACACCTAATAACAGCCACGGACTCGCCTCATCAGAATGATCCTATATCTAAATTTTGAACGAAAACTGTTAATTCTGCATAAAAATCCCTTCTCTATCAATTAAGGGGAGGGGCATGAGCCCCCCGTTCCCCCTGTTTATACTTATTAAACGAACACCTAATAACAGTCACGGAATCGCCTCATCAGAATGATCCTATATCTAAATTTTGAACGAAAACTGTTAATTCTGCATGAAAATCCCGTTTATATCAATTAAGGGGAGGGGCATGAGCTCCCCGTTCCCCCTGTTTATACTTATTCAATGAACACCTAATAACAGCCACGGTATCGCCTCATCAGAATGATCCTAAATCTAAATTTTGAAGGAAAACTGTTAATTCTGTATGAAAATCCCGTTTATATCAATTAAAGGGGAGGCATGAGCCCCCCGTTCCCCCTGTTTATACTTATTCAATGAACACATAATAACAGTCACGGAATCGCCTCATCAGAATGATCCCATATCTAAATTTTGAAAGAAAACTGTTAATTCTGCATGAAAATCCCGTTTATATCAATTAAGGGGAGGGGCATGAGCTCCCCGTTCCCCCTGTTTATACTTATTCAATGAACACCTAATAACAGCCACGGTATCGCCTCATCAGAATGATCCTAAATCTAAATTTTGAAGGAAAACTGTTAATTCTGTATGAAAATCCCGTTTATATCAATTAAAGGGGAGGCATGAGCCCCCCGTTCCCCCTGTTTATACTTATTCAATGAACACATAATAACAGTCACGGAATCGCCTCATCAGAATGATCCCATATCTAAATTTTGAAAGAAAACTTAATTCTGCGTGAAAAACCCATTTATATCCATTAAGGTGAGGGGCATGAGCCCCCCGTTCCCCCTCTTATACATATCGAATGAACTCCAAAAACTAATCAGGGAAGCGCCTTATCAGGATATACCTATATACAAAATTTCAAGTGGATCCGATATTTTTATCATGAGTTATCGCGTTACGCACGAACGCACATACATACAGAACGGACGGGCGCATAAGCTCTCAGGCTATGATAGCCTGTGAGCTAATAATTAATAAAGAGTATGTTTTTATAAAATGAAATCGTGTGAAGAGGCCTGTCTTAAGGAAAGAAATTTTGTGAAGGGGCCTGTATTTATGGAAAGGGATTTTGTGAAGGGGCGACTTTTTTTTTTCGAAAATCATTATCAACAATACTTTTATACTTCTACGATAGGTACCTCTAGAATGCATTTCAACGCCTTTGCTAAATGCTCGCAAGTCGAAATTTGTGTGTAACGTAAAGATGCGTTTTTCTAAAAAACTATGAGATTATAGGTAATCGCGATAGTTTTCCTGTAAGGTTTAAATTAACACCTATTACCTCTAATGTTTTCATAAACTTATTTTCAGTAGATTAGGAAACGTATTTTTTTTCACTGCATTTTTGATAAATTCTGAAAATATAGTATCAAAAATTAAAAGAAATGTAAAGAAATGTGTTTTTGAGTACAGCATTACGATAGCTTTCATGCGATATCCCACAAGGCATACAAAAAAGGAAATTTCCCTCCTCCCCCCCAATTAAGTAATTTACTTACTCCCTCTACATTTTTCAAAATATTTGTAAATGTAATAATATATAAATATGCGGGTCAATAGTCTATATTACTTCTCCTAGTTTGAACATTTTGCGTTTCATACAGTTTACGATACGAATAAAATGGCTGTGACAGACAGACAAAGAAATGATCTTATAATGGTTCAGTTTTTATTTTTTTAAGAACGGAATCCTAAAAACAAAGACATCTTGATAAAATTTAAGTATTAAAAAAGGACGGCAGAAATCAATTTGCACATGTACAATAACTGAAATCGAAATTTGTTTAGTTTAATAGTTCTGATTTAGATCAACTTCTCAAAGGATAATAACACTCGCTCACTGCTCATTCCTACCTATCGATCTACAGGGTATGTAAATATGATATTTTTGAAAATATTAAAGTGATCCGATATTTTGAAATTAGTCGATGTACTGCTAATTTTAAATTTATAAACTATTTTAACTATAAATATCAAATATTATAAAAAAAATATCAAACGATATTTTGAAAATAAATATGGGATACACATACATTGATGTATCATGGTGTGTATCACGATATTATATCCATTGTTATATCACTGAATCCTTTAAAGTCATCGATTATTCTTTCAACAGAGGTACCTGGAAATAATTATAGAATCTCTGAAAGTAGAAGAGCACATTTCATAAGGAATTGAAATACGTGCGCTTGTTAAAAACTGAAAACGCAAAGTCGTAGAGTTAATGAGAGAAAATTTCGGAACAGTGAAATAATTAAATAGCAAAGTCCAGAGAAATTATTAAATTTTGCATTTATTATTTAGAGCATTTCGAATTAAATTTTCACAGTATCTCTAAAGAGTAATGAACGTACTTGGGAATTCCAAAAGGAAAAGTTGCAGATGCTCCTTTAATTAAGAAATTTTAAACTTTTTGATCAAACTTTTTTTTATTGTATTATATACATTTACTCAAACATAAACAAAAACAGAAGTAAAATGAGTGGAGTGAATCTTTCAATTTACATTGCATGTATACGTGCATACTCACCAATATATTAACTGAATTGGGTTATAATGACCATAGTTCGTACAATATTTCACTTAAATTTAATATGAAATGCTGTTTAAATATGTCATGTGCAGAAATTAAAGAAAATTTATTATTACCAGATTAAATTGATACTTGAATGAAGAAAACACATTTACTATGCTTTAAAAGAAAAACTAAGTTGAATTTAATTGTGTGTATATATAAATTCGAGATGTTTCATTAAGAGCTCCTTAATGAAGATTCAATGATTTGTTAACTGAAATAATAACATGATGAAAATTTCGACATATTTAAAATAATTCATAAATTTTGCATAAAGTAATATAAAAAACAATTCGAACTTTTACTAATAGATGTCGCTAAGTGATCTTAAACTCTAAAAATGTTTATACTAACCAGTATAACTGCATCATCAAAGATACATTAATCTAAGATTACATTAGAGATACTAAGATAATCAAAGATACATTAATCAAAGATATAAAACAAAAAATATGTTCGTGAGTAACACGAACGTCACGTTGGCGATAACAACACTCAACCAATAAATATCGCTTTTCCCGTAATTTTTTTTTAAACTTCTAAAAACCGCATATTTTTTATTGTTGCACCATAATGTTCATTCAAATGCAATCTTTCCGATAGTTATGAATTTATTTTACGAATTTTTGTACGTTTTTTAAAATAATGTTTAAAACGATTTTTAAATGAATTAATCCCTAATCACGCACAATCCGATTAGAACAATTAACCCGTTTGACTTTAAAACAATATAAATAGTTCGTAATTTTTTTCTGGATAATATTCCTTAACGAAATTAAAACTTCATAAACAAGTACAATAATATAAATAAAATAAAAATTTCAGAGATGTGCAATCGACCCACGCGCTTTAACCACTAAAAATATTGGAAGAAGAAAGACCGTTTTAAGTAGCAAAATATTTGGCGATTTGTTTAGTTTAAATTAGGGATGCACCGAATAGTGATTTTGGCCGAATACCGAATGCCGAATATTCGGCCGACAGCTGAACCGAATACCGAATATTCGGCAAGCCGAATAGTAATTGTTGAGCCGAATACCGAATATTCGGCCAGCCGAATAGTAGCTATTCGGCCGAATACCGAATATTCGGCCTTCCAAATACTTTTTATATTACAAAGTTTAAAATTATTAAAATGTTACTTTTTAAAACAATTTTACATAATATTTAATAAGAGAAACTTATATTTTGATAAACAGGAGCTTTTTGTAAGAACATTTAGTATTGAAAAAATTCTGCCTTTATTTATTTAAGAAGCACAATTATGAGACTTTTAATTAATAAAATTTTAAATTTCAAGATTTCTTCTACGAATTGAAATAAACATTTTAAAATCAAAGAGGAATAATGAAAAAATGGTTGAAGAAAACTGTACAGTCTCATAATTGTTCTTTTTAAATAACTCAAGGCAGATTTTTTTTCAATATAAAATATGTATACTTTCAACTTAATTATAAATAAAGGAATGTCTAGCTCATAGTTCTTTTCTTATAAATGGTGGCATCTTCAATCCTTCCCATCATATCATATTTTACAGAAATCAAAGCATACGAGTTAAAAATATAGTTATGATATCTTATTTATTGTTAATGCAAGAAACGAAAATACAAGTTTGACCTAGAGTGAGATAAAATACAATGTACTTATGACTCAATAAGTTGATTATGATTATGGTTTCATGAACAAAAATTGTCTGTCCTGATAGCTATTACTAATCTCAAAAGTTTTTCTTTCTTGTTTAAGGACTTTTATTTGGGAAAAGCAAAAAACAGATTATTTACTAAATAAAATTTAGGAACTTGCATCTGCATTCGCATCATTTATTTCTAAGTAGAATCCTAATAAATCACCATTTTAAGCCTTCTCATGGTCAATTTTCTTAAGTTATACTTTACAAACAGCAAATACATAATGTAAAAACATTCTATTTTATTTAAATATGATTTTCTTTTTAATTATATTAAATATATTTATAAATTGACAGTTAAAAGTAGAAATTGTGAAAAGTTTTTAAAAGCGTGTTTTAAAAGGCTATATTAAGTATTGGATTCGGCCGAATACTTTGGTATTCGGCCAAACCGAATATTCGGCAGGCCGAATAGTTTGATATTCGGCCAAGCCGAATATTCGGCTCAACCGAATAGTTTGATATTCGGCTTAACCGAATATTCGGTAACATGGCCGAATAGGCCGAATACCGAATAGATACCGAATATTCGGTGCATCCCTAGTTTAAATTAGCTTAATTTAAATGAAAAAAAAAATATATATATATATCAGTGTTAATATATATATATATATATTGTGCAATTGAGAAGTCTGGGATAGATCCCTTAGTGTTTGTTATGCATTTTTGTTATCTTTTGAAACGCAAAAAAGGGGGGGGGTGAATTTCGAAATTCTGAAGTTAATTTGAGAACTCTGAAAGTTTGGGATAACATAGCGAGATGTTATAGCTATTCAGATAGCCCTATCTATTTTAAAATATGTGTGTACATAGATTTTGTAAATTACTCTATACAAAATTTATAACTTACTCGAAGAGCATGTCTCTTCTGTCATATTTATATTATAGTTAATGAATAACTAAATTTTAAAATGAAGGAGATTCAGACGGGCCAAAATTTCTAGGGTAGAGCTCGTCCACAATGAAAGCCATCTTAGCCCGACCCAGCCAGATGTAAAAATTAAAAACTGTCTGGATTGCGTATATGTTCGCATTTGATGGCCTGGCCCGTGAAAAAATTAAAGAAATCAGTTTTGCCTCAGCCCGACTGAATTTTTACAGAAAATTCATATTTTTTCTTGAGCACAACAAACATTCTTTATAAGAGTACATACATATTTACGCTATTTTTTTTTTTTTTTTTCAAACTAGAAGACCGCAAGCCATAAAATAGCGGGAGAATATAGAATAGTGACACAGACTATTATATTGAACTTGATACCCAGTAAAAATATATAGAAAGAGAGAAGAAAATGTTTAAATACCGGCTATCACTTTTGTTCTTAATTTAAACCCTACAATTTTTAAAATTAGTAAAGTCAAAAGTGACAGTAAGGTACCTTGATACGTTTTACGCCTGTTTAGAAAAATAATAATAAAAAAAAATCAGCTTAAAAAATGTTTTCTGTTTATAAAATGCAAAATTCAGAAAATCTGCAAATTTTGAGTTTTGAAAAAGAGGGTCTAAATATTAACTACTTGAGCTTTTTTTTTTTTTTTTTTTTTTTTTTTTCAAAAGAATTCCACAATTACATCTAATTCCAATTATTTAACAAGAAAAACATTATACTTAAATAAATTTTATTGATTAATAGCATGTATTTTGCACGAAAAAATATGCATTTTTAAAAATAAGCGTTTTTGTCAAACCTATAAAAATCTGAACAACTATCTCCAACAGTATTATTTCCATTATGTTTCTAATTTTGTTTTTAACTTATAAAAAAAAGAGCTTGTTGCTTCAAATTATTATTTTATCTGAAAAAAAAAAAAAAAAAAAAAAAAAAAAAAAAAAAAAAAACATAATACGCATTCTCTGCGTCGATGCAGTCGCCATGGGCCTATAATATCACTTCTTATCATTGAACCCAGAGTTCCCTCCCGCAATCTTGTCCGTAGAGAAAACACAAATTGCATCATTTTATTTTTTAAAAATCCAATTTCTGCCTTTTCTCCTGTTTTTACCTCCTATATACATTCATTATTATTTTTTTCACTTCACATTTATTGCAGACAATTTTTGTGTATCCAACAGTGCTTTTTGGGTAGTGATCCGGTAACCAATGTCGCTCTTACCGGGTGTCCCAAAAATGACTGATGGATTTTAAAATTCAATAACCTACAAATGATGACAGCTAATTTTTTTTTTTTTTTTTTTTTTTTTTTTTTTTTTTAGCAGGAGGGTTATGTATAATGTCAGGAGTGTTTTTTTTTTTACCGTAACTTTTGATTTTAGTTCGTATTTCAAACAACAGATGGCGTCGGCAATTCAAGGCCAGGTCGACGCCGAAACTGAACTCACTCAGCACCACTGAGCTCAACAATAACACGGAGAGCTAACTCCCTATTCTGATACATTGAAGCCAGCGGTCCGCCCATGAATACAGTGCCAAAGATTTTTCGACGAAAATCTTTGGCAAAACGTAGATTTCCTCCCATAGGATAGTATGGGGTAGATATTTTCAAATTGGATTTTCTTTTAAAATTAAGACGAAGTTGCTAAAATTTTCACTGATATATATTCTTTTATAAAAAATCTATTGATTTTACTTAAATTCATCGCAAATTTTAAATTTGATACTAGTTAAAAGAAAATGTTATTTAAACTCATAAAAAAATAAAGAAAGATTTGTTAAATATTGCGCATAAAAAGATCAAAGGAATAACCAAAAATAATAAAAAGTTTGCAGAAAAGCTTCAAAAAATGCTTGTAATATCAAGAAAAATAGAGAACTCATTACTTGCGCGTTTTGAAAAGTGTGATGCGGTCCCGGCAGAAAGTGGTTTGGCCGGATCGGTGAGTAGGGTCTCAGTATAATATATGGAGCTCAGTGCTCAGCACTGATCACCTGGCCTTCAATCGCCGACAGCGCCATCTATCGTTTGAAATTTGAACTAAAATTTAAAAAAATTACGGTAAAAAAACTCCAGACATTATGCATAACTTTCCTGCAAAAATTTTTTAAATAGCTGTCACCGTTTGCAAGTTATTGAATTTTAAATTCCATCAATCATTTTTGGGACACCCGGTATGAAGACTTTCAGAAACGGTTATTTATTTATTTATTTTTCTTATTGTGAAATGAAACTATTTCTGAATCGTTTAAATTAATTTATTAATTACGGAACTATAAATATTAATTTATTTTCCGGCCCTATTTAACTGATACCTCCTAGCTAGTACAGTAAATCCCCGATCTATCGTTCCCGCATTGATCGTTTTATTTCTACGGTCCCTGCACAATTTATACTTAAGTAATGTTAACGAAACCCGCAAGCATCGATCTTCAAAAAGTCGTTTTCCAGCATTTATCGTTGTAAAATTTTCTCTTCATCGAATTGAGATTGAAAGTCATGTGAATTTATATGACATACAAACTGGAATTGCTTCTTTTATCTTAAAATAACTCATTTGTGCTGTTTGTGTTGATGATAGTGACAATATTACAGATAAAGAGTGGTTGTATCTATCAGAGGATGCGATTATGTTTCCAGTTTCCATTGATCAAGATGTTACGACACGTGGTATCCTAAATAATGACGAAATGTATGATAATGCGAAAAATGAAAATAATGGCGTAGGAGCAGAGGATAACGTTAATGAAGTTGAGCCCCTATTGCTAAGTCTCGCTGTCAAACAATGGCATTTGAAATTGCATTAAGTTATTTGCATTAAGTTAATTTTTAAGTTACTACAAAAAAATTAATAACTCAATAACAAATTTAGATACAAGTTTCAAACAAGTTGCATTTAAAAGTAATTTTTTTTTCTATATACGACGGTGTAAAAATTGAAAATATTTTAAATTTTAGGAATTTAAAGATTTACAATACCGAAAATTGTTAACTGAAATTTCATTTAATATTTTTTTTTTTTTTTTTTTTTTTTTTTTTTTGTCTCAGGAATATTAACGTGACTAAATGTCCAGCCATATTAATATAACTGTGTTATTACGTAAGTTACTTTTTGATCATTATAAAAATTATGTATTTTTTTTAATATAAAAATCATTTATAAGTCTAAAAAAAATATAGTCTTTGAAAATATCATTTTCCAAATAGACGTTGTCATTTGTTAAATTACATTTTTTTTTTCTTTTTAGGTGCGTTCGTAATTATGTAAATACGTAGCACCTATTGTTGTCGCTCAGTCCGTCCGTCTGTCTGTCTGTCCGTCTGTCTGTCCGTCTGTCTGTCTGTCTGTCTGTCCGTCCGCATATAACAACGCAAAAACTACCCAACCGAATCGTTTGAAATTTAAAATACATAATTATAACATAATTTTGTCGAGTCATTTCAAATTTTATGAAAATCGGATGGATAGATCAATTACAGGGACAATCAAAAGGATTCCGTTACATTACGGTCAATGGGGAAAAAAGTTTCAAATGCATTTTAATCGTTTGAAATTTAAAACATATAATTATTGCGTAATTTTTTCGAGTCATTTCAAATGTTATGAAAATCGGATGCATAGATCAATTACAGGGACAATCAAAAGGATTCCATTACATTATGGTCAATGGGGAAAAAAATTTCAAATGCATTTTAATAGTTTGAAATTTAAAACATATAATTATTACGTAATTTTATTGAGTCATTTAAAACGTTATGAAAGTCGGATGCACAGATCATTTACAGGGACAATCAAAAGTATTCCATTACATTACGATCAATGGGAAAAAAAGTTTCAAATGAATTTTAATGATGTTTTACTCATTCGAACATAATATAAGTGGTATGAATCTATGAAGTATATACTAAAATATGCATTCTGTACAATCTGTGATGCAAAGAATTTTTATTATTAAGTTACAGGGCCACACAAAAGAATTCCACTACATAATGCTATACGGGGAAACATTGTTTGGGGCGTGTTTTAATTATATTCAACTATTTCACATTTTATGAATAAGATATACGTTTCTGAGGTGTAATAAAAATTACTTTCTGCATATATACAGAAACACAAAGATTTCGACTACTATACTGTATCCGAAATACGCTCTACTATATCAGCAAGATCTGAATATTTTTTAAACTTCGTTATCGTACGAACGCACCTCATTTGCTACGTTCACGTGCAATTTCCAACTTGTTTTACTTTGTAAGCATATAACTAAACTGAAGTGAATAGTTTGCAAAATATTTTAAGTTTCTACAATTTTACACAATTATACAGTTTTAAAACGTTGAATTAAAAAAATGATTGTAATGTAGGAGAAAAAAAATGTTTGCTAATTAAATGATTTTATTTATATATTATATTTTGTTTTATCCTCAATTACAAATAATTTTTTAGTGTACCAAAAATGCGGTATACACATTTTTTCTTTTTCTTTTCTTTAAAAAAAAAAAAAAAAAAAAAAAAACAGAAATTTTGTTTAAGAATTGGGGAGTCAACATATGCATGTCTATACACGGTAAGTTAAAAATCTCAAGAATACAATAAAAAGAAATTCAAATCTCAAAGCGTGAAAAACAAGATTACATAATGTAATCTAATGTAATACAATATGGTTTCTTTAGATGCAAGGTTAACGGATATTAAAAAACAATTTATAACCGACATTGATTGAGCAGCACTAATATAACCCGTAGAAATGCTGAGTAGGAAAAAAAAAATACATTCGAAGAACGCAAAGAAACATCTTTTCTCCCCCGGCGATTAAATCTTTAAAGGGCTTCTTTATATATTTTTTCCGCTGTAGAATTCTCCAGCAAGAATATAATAGAAATTGATACTCTTTTTTCAGCGCTCCATATAAATTTATTTAGTATAATGCCCATCATTAAAAAACTACAAGGACACATTTGTCTTCCATCTTACGTAAAGCAGTCCAAATAAGAGACATAGCTGAGGCTGAGATGTCAAACTGCAAAACAATTTAGCTAAATGACGATAACCTTCATTTTAAAAATTCCAGGAACAGCAAATCTAAACTACTACTCATTTAACAAAAAATATACAGGATATCACAAAGATTATGAAACAAATTTCTGACCTCAAAAACATAAAAGGTACCATTTTACAATGCAGTCTAAAATACTCAAGCGTTTTAAGATGCATGAAACTGCTATGATATGATATCGTATGGCTTCAGAATTCCGGGAGCATATACTTCACAGCGCCAGTAAAAAAATAAAATTTTATAAACACGATAACTTCTAACTGAATCCATTCTAAACGTATAAGGGTTTAACAGCAGTGGTGTCGTGAAGGTATCTTCAAAGAATGGGTGGGTAAACATGTAAATCTGATTTTTTTTTTAAAGAAATAATTTGAATTGTTTAAGTACACTTGAATGATTACGAGAGCCATTTCTATTTTTTGCTTGAAAACAAACATTTTTCATGTTACACTTGAAGAATGTCCATTTCTATGATATACTTGAATAGCGGCAATTTCTTTGTTATACTTGAAGAATGACAATTTCAAGGATGGAAATTTGAAAATATCTACTTTTACCCACACCATTAAATATTTATACATAGCTTAGCAATTAAAGTTCCAAAAGAGATTTTTCCCCTCTTTTTACGTATATATCCATAAAACATCATCATCATGATTTGGATTTTTAGAACAGGCTCATTCCATGTCAAATCAACACAAAATTGACAACTTTTTTACCTCACCATTTCAGAATTTGATGAAATTTGGCAAGGAATTTGTTTTTATGCACACTAAGAAAAATACTAAATTTTATTTAAATATAACAACCCACTCCGGAATTACAGCCTTGTAAAATTGCCAAAAATTGATAAAAAATGCTGATACAGGGCATTTTAAAATTAAAGTTGTAGTTTCTCTAATTAAAATACAGAGTTGGGACAAGTGTTATTTGAAAGCATTTTTTATGACCTTTCAAAGGACATGTATCTTTAAAAAGGTTAAGTTGGAAAAATATTTTGAAAATCCAATTCAAAACTTTAAATTTGAATATTTCAAAAAGTACATTTTTGAAAATTTTCAAAATTTTTTTAAAAAGGCTTCAGAATGTTTTTAACCAATAGAGTAAGTATGAAAGTGGGATGGCAATGAGTTAATAAATTTTTAACAAATCAAAAACATCAATTTATTGAAAATTTCCATCTTTAAATACAGCATTATACATAAAAAAAATATATTAAAATAAATCCAGAATTTTTTTTTTAAGTGTAGCAGCTTTTTATTCATATGTTAAATACATTTAACTCCTTTCGGACTGGTGGTTCTACTACAAATTTTATTCGGTCGGCATCATCTTTGTCAGGTTCTAAGTAAACACCTGCTACAAGTTGGAATTTCTATTATTTCTATATCTTGATATTTTATGTATTGTACCGGCTGTGTACTTTAATTTTTTTTTTTTTTTTTGTGTATGTGTAATTATTTTTGAATTTTGTGTTTGTAATAGTGTATTCACATGTGTATTGTTTATGTAATAATAATATTAGTACAAGGTTCAGTAGAGATGTCAGTAGATAATGTTCAGACACCTGGAAATACCTATGTAATAAGCATAATGAAGAAATCTGCAAAGAGACTATTGAACTCTTCTGTGATATTACCATGTGTTTGGGGAAAATTAGCCCCTAAAAGGCATATTTTCCGCTTAGGTGGGGGGTGTCAGGTTTTAAGTAAACATCTGCTACAAATTGGAATTTCTATTATTTCTCTATCTTAATATTTTATGTATTGTACCGGCTGTGTACTTTAATTTTCAAGGTGACATTCTTTCTTTGTTAAAGTGAGAATTGACAGGTATCATGTACAGGTAGTGAATGAAAGAAAGAGGAGATTGCTGAGAGGCGTGTTCATCCGTCAGGGATGTATGTGGATGATGAGCAAACAAGGAACATGTCACGGATCAAGAAAGGAATGTGGAATGTGTCCAATGAATAAGCTCCAAAGGGGGTTGACATTGGGAAAAAACTGTGATTTTAAGAAGTCAAGTCTCGTCTGAGATTAAGCAGTTCATATCTGGGGTTCGTACCTAGAGGAGTACAGGACAGAGGTCCTAGCGTGTAGTTCGTATCTGGAGTTCGTACCTGGAAGAGTGTAGGACAGAGGTCCTTGTAAAGAGTGCTCTGTGTTGGAGAGCGTAGACAGTTTGTATCGGGAGAAGCAAGGGACACAGACGTCCTGGTGTTGTGCTCTGGGCCGGATAGCATAGGCCGAGTATCCGTGTGTTGGGAGATCCGAAATTGATCTCCAGTAAAGTGAATCTAACGTGCATTGAGTGTGAGGGAGAAGGTGTAACCTGAACAGTACACAGCCAACTTTTTACGGTATTTAATTTAATGTTGAACCGGATCATCTATATCCGAGTTGTAATTGTATATAATTGTAAATAGTGTATTTCTTGTGTATATATAGTATAAATAAACTGTTAGTTCAGTTAATTGACAACGTCAGTGTTCATTTACACAATCCTCACAGTGGGTAACCGAAACCACCTAATAATATCGGTGGTGGCAGCTATAACTACCACGGACTTTTTTCAAAGTTGTGCGGGCTGAGAGGAACGTCCGACAATCTTTTTTATTAAAAGTTACTTTTACTTAAATAATCACAAAAATGGTTGAATTAAAAAACAAATATTATTATTACTTTTTTTTTTACTGGTTTAAAAAACATATTCTGTATTAGTGTTCCCCCTAGAAATAAAAAGGGCATGGTGCTATTCACTACAAAAGGCACTACTGCAGCGGAAAAGGGCATTTATGCCAGAAAAAAAATTTCTATTGCCTTTAGAAGGGGAAAAAAGAAAGCAATGAAACACATAATTTTTTTTAATATGATAAATCAAGTAACATTAATTTCGAATGATTTTATGATATAAAAATTAAAAATACAATTAAATCAAAACATGATTAAATAGTTTTATGTTCTTTTTCTTAAAGAAATGAAAAAAATCTATCATTTTTGGGCACACAAATTTAGAAACACTACGGAATAATAATAAAAAAAAAATATTAAAAATCTCTGGGTAAAACCAATGGTGCATTTTACTACTTTTAAAAAGGGGCAGGGTGCATTTTGTAAATTTGAAAAAGGGCAGGGTGCTGCACCCTTCAAAAAATGGCCTAGAATGAACACTATGCACTTTCAAAATGTGCACATGCACATTTTGAAAGTGCATATAGGCATCCATGGTCCCAAACAGGTTAAAATCTGAACTGTAAATGATAACTAATATATCCTGGGGGAAAAAAGAAGAAGAAAAAAGGCAAATTTTATAAAATTATAACATTCTACTGATTTTGCTAGACTTACAGCAAAGGAAATTTTCAATGAATGCATGTTTTTGAAATGTTAAAAATCTATTAACTCATTGCCATCCCACTTTTATACTTACTATATCGGTTAAAAACAATTTGAAGCCTTTTTAAAATTTTCCAAAAATGTATTTTTTAAAATATTCAGGTTTAAAATTTTGAATTTGATTTTCAAAATATTTTTCCCAACTTAACCTTTATAATGTTACATCTCCTTTGAAAGGTCATAAAAAATGCTTTCAAATGACACCTGTCCCAGCTCGGTATCTTAATTAGAGAAACTTCAACTTTAGTTTTAAAATGGCCTGTATGAGTATTTTTTGACAACTTTACAAGGCTGATTACAAAGTTCAAAAACTGGTTGATATATTTCAATAATACTTGGTAGTTTTCTTAGTCATCATAAAAGTAAACTCCCTATAAATTTTCATCAAATTCTGAGATGGTGAGGTAAAATTAGTGTGTTAATTTGACATGGAATGAACCAACACCATGTTGAAGAATTGATATTCGAATAGATGGACGGATATAAGGATTTAAATCCCGAAATATAAATTTGATTAGATATATATGCTATTTATAACAAAAAAAAAAAAAAAAACGATTAGGCTTTTTATCTTCTACATCAGGTTGATTTAATCATGTATGATTTCAAATATTTTGAATTAGATGTCGAATGAAAATATGTAAAATAACGGAATACATGCATGCCTCTTTACCCCACTTTAGTAATTTAAGTTAGAAGTAGAAGTTTGTCGTGCGTTTCGAGATCGATTAAATAAGGTCAATTACACTTTTGAAAATCTGCTTTTGTAAAATAGTTAAGAAAGGAATATCACTCCTTCAAGGATTTTTATACTGTCTACAAGAAAATTTCTCTTTCAAACGATATACGAAAAAAGTTTTAAATATATATTTTTTTTTCATGACATAATTTTCACAATTAAATATTTTTAGCACAGAATAATTTAATTTATAATTTTTTTTATTATTATTCATGTGTAAATATATTTTTCAATTGAAAGATGTCTGAATATATTATTATTTGGGCTTTTAAAACCTGGAAACAGTAGTTAAACTATTATTTAAAACAATAAATTAAATATCTTTAGATAAGGAAATTTAACATGAAAAAGATAAATAATTAGACGAATAAAAAATAAATGATTGAGCCACAATCCAATCAAGCATATGTTTTCAAAAGATGATTAATTTGCTAAAAATAATAGTTGTCCCAATAAAAACTATGCAACTGAACTATTTTGACCGATTTCAACATTAAACTAGTTGTTGGAGGTCACCGTAATACTTATTCATCATGGATATGCACATTATAAAATGTGAAAATAAAACATGCGAAAACTATTTATAAAATGCATCGCAATTCCAAAATAAAATTTAAATGCATATTGAAATATTTTTACTACTTTGATTATCCTGTCGGCCAATTTCGACAAATAATATAAATCACCAAACTTCGTAAATTATACAAATTGATAATTTTTATTTTAAATAACGAAATAACAAATTAGTAAAAAAATTAATAATGTTGCAAACAAATCGTTGAATTAAAAATCACTTGATGAACTTAGAAACACATGTAACATATTTAATATCAAATGAATTTGACCATTACGATAAGCCATTATTGGTATTTAATCTTACTGTTTGGCGATTTTTTTTTTTTTTTTTTTTTTTTTTTTTTTTTTTTTTTTTTTGATCAATGAGATAATCAAGTACTACCAAATAGCGTAAAAGAAGCATCCATTTAATTCCAAAAATGATAATTATATTAACTAATAATTTACTGCGTTAGATTAAGCTTCTCATTTCCAATTAAAATATATATTTGAATGGAATACAGGGTCATGAGAAATCGAAGATTGTGTAAAATAGGATTGCAAATATCTCGGCAACTAATTATCCAATCGACTTCATTTTTTATGCAAAATTTTGTTTTTCATTGTCTTTTACATTCACTCTTAAAAAAAGAAAAAAATCGAAAATTTTTATATACATTAGAACTAATATTTCGAGAATCCGAAAAAACAGGGCCGGATAATCGAGGTTACTGATATTAAATAGGCTTCTTCCCATTTTTATATACTAACTAGGGAACTGCAAGAAGTGTAAGTTACCGATTTTGACGAAAGTGGTATCGTTGGAAAGATCTCATCGAGAGCAGTAAAAAAACTCAATGGAATTACCCGTCGCAAATTAGTTGTTTTCGAGATATCCGACAATTTATGTCACGTAACTAGCGCATACTTAATGGGGAACCGCAAAAAATTTTAGTCTCGATTTTAACGAAAGTGGTATCGTTAAAAAGATATCATCATGAGGGAGAAAAAACTCAATAGAACTACATGTCGGAAATGAGCCGTTTTCGAGATATCCTATAATTTATGTCACGTAGCTAATCCATCCTGTTCTAGTGCACACTTAATGGGGGACCGCAAAAAATTGTTTTATCGGTTTTGATGAAAATGGTGTCGTTGCAAAGATATCATTGTGATAAGTAAAAAACTCAATGGAACTACCCATCTGAAATGAGACGTTTTCGAGATATCCGACAATTTATGTCATTTAATGCAGTTTCCCAGCAGTGTGCATTAGCAATGTGACGCAATTGTCGGATATCTCGAAAACGTCTCATTTCCGACGGGTGATTCCATTGAGTTTTTTAATCCTCACGATGATATCTTTTCAACGATACCACTTTCGTTAAAATCGAGGCTAAATTTTTTGCGGTCCCCCATTAAGTGTGCACTAGCTACGTGACATAAATTGTCGGATATCTCAAAAACGGCTGATTTGCGACGGGTAGTTCTATTGAGTTTTTTACTGCTCACGATGAGATCTTTCCAACGATACCACTTTCGTCAAAATCGGTGACTAACACTTTTTGCAGTTCCCTAGTAAGTGCATGCCAAATTTCAAGTGTATCTCAATTTGTTCGGGAGATAGAGCATTTATAGACACACATACGGAGACAGGCAGACGGACGGTATTTTTTTTTTTTTTCTAAGAGGGACGTTCTCAAAAGGTGGGCACTGTACACATATCATAACTTTAAGCTTTTGACTAAATAAATTTAATCATCATTGACTTTAATTTTTATTTTCACTGAATTTTTAATTCTATTCAGAGACAAAAATTGATATAATTTACATTAAAAATTTCGTATAAATATCTTAAAACTTTATTTTTTTTTTTTTTTTTTTACTAAAGTGGCCATTTTTGGACATTCATAACGTTAACTGCTCCAATGTACCAAGAAAAAAAAGGTAACCTGTTTGCAGAAGATTCTAATAATAAACAGTGAATGCATAAAGGAAATGGATGATTGTTTTATAATTTTGTTAACAAATGGCACTACCGATTTATTGCTTTTTGAAGTTAGGACTTTTCTAGAAAGACTGTCTGTATTTTCTTATGTCCAAAAGTAACGATCGAAACAAAGCTGTTATTTTTACGCAAAACACGTTAAGTAAGTACTTTAATCTTCTTTATCTATCTTTAAAATCATTTTTGTTTATTTTGAAAGTATCTGTGTATTTTCGTAACTTTTTTTTTTTTTTTTTTTGCAATGAATGCACTGTTCTCAAATAAGGAATTGGAATGTCCGAATTGCGTAACGATCTAAACGCCGATTTTTTTTTTCCCGTGAATTTATTTTTAAAGATAATCTGATGTACTGAAACGTATAATAAGGTATTTATTATGATGTTTTATTATAAATAATTATCTGTTTTGTGTAAATAAAGCGTATTTAGTACCTGTAATAATATAATTTTACTTAGAAAAATTCTCAACTTTCACGTGTAGATTGATTAATTAAATGCTTTAATAATTAATTTTCCAGAATAATTGCTGTCTTTTAATGTGTGTATATAAGTTTATAGATTGTATTGTAAAAAAAAAAAAAAAAAAAAAAAAAAAAAAAAAAAAAAAAAAAAAAAGGCCTATCACTAATAGTTAACGTTTAATGATCCCACGTTTTGATAATTCGCTGAGAATGTTTTTTGGAATCTCCAGTGTCTAAAGCGTGTAAATCCGTCATTTTTTTTCTTGACTTTCAAAACGATTGCAAGATTTACCCTAGACTACGTATGATGGATAAATAATAATACTACTATTCTTAGACTTCAAAATCGTCTACCGTATTTATCATACTTTCTCTATAAAACTTAACAGTTTTTATCTTTGTACGTGCAATAGTTTTTGCAGGATGAGCCAAGAATGTGAAAAGTTGAGCTCACAATATATTAAATTATGGCAGCAGAAGCATAGTTATTTTTTCCTTTTAGAATATAGATAGTACTGCAATTTTCTGGAGCGACAATTGCACGGCGACAAAGTTGGATGACAGATAAAAAGGTTTTCGCAGGTCATTGTACAACGAGACAATCGGAAGGAAGTAACGTGCGAAAAGAAACCAAGAACATTTCACAAAAAATCTAATGTGAATTTCCGAGCTTAATAAGCTATTAGTATATTTTAACAATGAAGCAAATTGGTTTTCTGTTTTAATGACTTCTGAAGACTGCAGAAAACGGCATTCAAAACATATGCCGCAATGCTTGCGGTTACTTGCCGAAAGTAATTGCAATAATAACGCTTAATAAAGTAATATTTTAAGGTGCTGTAAAGTGTCTTCTAAACAGGGATGAAATTCCACTAAATTCATTTTGGAGCAGCAAAAATTGGATTTTGTAGCAGTAAATATGATTTTATAGCAGTAAAATACAATTTTTCTCGATCTTTGGACGAAATTTGCGTATTTTTGACGATCGTCCGACGAAATTTGTGCTTCTTCGCAATCTTGATTAAATTTACATATTTTTGTGCGATCTTTTGATCACGTTTTGTTAGTTTCTTCACGAAACTAGCAATTCTTTGACAAAATTAACGTTTATTTTTAGCAATCTTTCGAGGAATTCGCGTGTTTTTTACGATCTTTTGTCAAAATTTGTTGTTTTTCGCGTTATTTTGAAAAAATTTGCGTTTTTTTTTTTTTTTTTTTTTTGGATGAATTTCGATTTTTTTCGAAATGTTTTGAAGACGTTTTGTTCATTTTTGACAAAAATAGCGATTTTTCGACTTTTTTTTTTTTCGCGCGATTTTTAGGTGAACTTGGCGTGTTTTTGTGATCTTTTTATAATATTCGAAAGTTTTTCGAGATTTTTAGATGAAATTTGTGTGTTTGTCGAGATTTTTAGATGTAATTTGGGTTTTTTCCGCGATCTTTAAACGGAATCCACGTCTTTCTGAAATTTTCTGACTAAATCCATGTGTTTTTCACGATCTTTTGACAAAATCTGCATCTTTACGCTATCTTTTGCCACGTTTTGTTAGTTTTTGACCAAATTATCAATTTTTTGACAAAATTGGATAAAATTCGAATGTTTTTCAAGATTTTTGATGAAATCTGCGTATTTTCCAAGATTTTGTGACAAAATCTGCGCGTTTTTTCATTTTTTGACAAAATTAGCAATCCGGAAAAGGTTAAAAATGAAATTTTTCTTTTTTTCTGGTATTGATGAAATCGTGCTAGATTTCATTTTGGTACTATGTACGTTTTGACGCAGGTTTGCCGCGAATTTACGAAAAAACTATTTCGGAGCAGATAAGCACAATTATTGTATTTCGAAGCAGATATGCGCAGCACTTGAAAGTCTGCTTCTAAATTACATTAATATTAGTTCAGTTCTTATATAATAACAGTTCTATTACATTATTTATGAAATTTCAAGAGACTAAAAAAATGGCACAAAATATTTTTAATCGTTAAAATGTACATTATGATCGTGTTAAATGAGCTTTAATGTGATTTTTTTTTTATCTGATCAAGAATTAACAAGTAAGAAAAATCATGCGTTAAGCATAGATTATAAAGCACTTTCCAACGCTTCACGAAATCTTTAACAAAACTTCGTTATTTGGGTAAATAAGGATATAAAGCCAAATATGTATTCCAGTACTATTGAACAGCCCCGTTTTTGATCTGTCAGCTAATTATACATACTATATAATGGGAAAATTTAGTTTAGCAAAAAATGCCTAGTAGCTTGAAATTTCTCTTTCAGCAATTTATACTAATAGATGGAAACATACTTGAATACTTTGTTCAGCCTGGTAGTTTGCCTGGTACCTTTATTACACGTCAGTATTAAGGTAAAATTTAAACTAAAAAACACTCTTAAAACAACTGAAATCCCTTTCTCATAAATTATCACTCATAGGCTCCATGTATCCAATTCTTTGCGTGGCCCTGTATATCATTTTATCTATATTCTGCAAACATTTCTTAGTAAATTTAATGCAATTCACCGTATAAATGCATATTTTATATAAGAATCACCTTTTGGTAATTGATGCTCATATTCAGTAACGATGGCGGACTCTTTTGGGTAGCCCTGTATATTAACTAAGGCATTTATACACACCATATAATATGCATAAATTTAGTGAAACTTATACACGCATATCATAATTAAAATGCATTTCATCCATCCATCCATCAGCTATCATCGGATACACATACAATACTTCGGAAAAAATGTAGTATTTGAAATATTTTGTATGTCCATGTAAATACTAGAGATGTACCGGATCTAGATTTTTGCCGGATACCGGATACCGAATATCCGGTATAAAATTTCACCGAATATCCGGTATCCGGCCGAATAATTTCCCATTTTTTATTTTCATAATGTTTCAATTTTATGCTTGTCTAAAGAAAAAAAAAATATTGTAATTTTATATTTTGCAACTATTAATAAATTTATTAAGTTAAATGTACTTAAAAACAAATGCATAGTAATAATTAAATATTGAAACTTAATATTATTTTGCCTTTTCATTTTTACTTATAAAACTTCTAACTCCTACATACATATTTTTCTTGATGTTTTTAGATTTAGATGCATTGTACTGATTAATTAACAGAATTTTTTTTTTAACTTTGTTGACACATAATTAACAAAAATGGGAAATTTTAATCATTCGCCTGTTGCTTTTTGAATTTAAAGAAATTTATCCAAGATATTAGTACACACTGGAACAGTATTTTTTATATGTTGAAATGCTTGCTAGATAAATCCAAGGTATTAGTACACACTAGAACAGAATTTTTTATATGTTGAAATGCTTGCTAGATAAAAAAAAAAAAAAAAAAAAAAAAAACTATATCATTATTTTCAACGAAATATGGGCTTGATAGCTGTAACTTGAAAGCAGAGCAATGGAAAACAATAGGAAATATTCTTCAACTACTACAACCATTTGAAGAAATCACAAGAATTCTGAGTAAAAAGGAATCATTCTTATCTGAAGTCATTCCAGCGGTAGCAACTTAAAAACGTTACTTCTCAAAAAGTGGACCAGAATTCTTTGGGGTTGGTACCATGAAAGAAACTTTAAAAACTGAATTAGATAAATGCTTCTCTAATATTAACAAAACTGATTATTATTTTTTGTCAACTCTGCTTGATCCACGTTTCAAAACTGCCCTTTTAACAATGATGACAAGATTCAAAATGGCCAAATTTGCTCGTACAGAAAAAATGCAAGAAATTGATTGAGATACTGATAATATGAATGTTAAAAAAGAAACGAATGATTCTTTGTCTAAAAAAGTGCATAATTTATTTTAGCAATGCTTCAATGAAATTGGTAGCGAAACAGAAACAAGTACATATACTGAAAGTTCACCATAAAAAACATTCAAGAGAATTGAATCTTTACTTATCACAGCTACTGACACCAAAGGTGGGCATTCCACTGCCATGATGGCAAGAAAATAATCATTCTTATAATACTGTGTCAAGATTAGTAAAGAAGTACTTGTCTGCTTCTGCTACTATTGTTGAAAGTGATTTATTTTCAGGAGGAGGAAATACTTGTGATCTAAAATATAACAGATTATAATCTGAAAATGCTGAGCACCTAATGTTTCTACATCATAATTTACATTTAATAAAATTTAATTATGAATAATTAGATGTCATATTTTAAATATATTTTCATTTACATATAAATATTATAATTTCATAATAGTGAAAACATTTGAGTATGTCTTTTATCTAACATTACTTTTTAATAAGATTTGCAAGGAGCAAATTAATTTTACATTTTATTTTTAAATGTAAAAAACAGAATTTTAAAAATGTTTCACTATCCGGCAACCGGATATTAAAATATTCGGCCGGAACGAATATCCGGTTTGAGTGCCGAATAAGCAGGATATCCGGCAGGAACCGGATATCCGGTGCATCCCTAGTAAATACTATGTACTTTATATTAGAGAAAGCAGTATCGTATAATTTATACTAAGCCTCATTGACATACGTCAATTTTATTATACATGAAACAGCTTAATATATTTAAAATATGTCACACATAATTCCCTCTTTTGACATTATCTAATGGAATTCTTTTGTGTGGCCCTGTAAATGAATAATAGCTGTATTTTCACCTTATATTTTATAGAATGCATATTTTAATGCACCTCGTAAAAGCAAATAGATTATAATATGTTTGACAGGGTATAACATCTTTAAAATTCATTTGAAACGATTTTTCCCCATAAGCCGTAATGTATTGGGAAAATATGATTCTCCCTGAAGGTAAACTAATCATGGTAGAAACTTCATTTTCAATAGGGTTCGTGCTAGGGTAAACGTCAATAACGTCTTAAAATTTCGTGGCAATCCGAGTATATTTACGCGAGTTAGAGCGCGGCCAGACAAACCGAATGCATAAGCATTTTCAACTTTGTTGGAAAGTGCTAAAAAACTAAATGGATATAAATCTGAACAATTATAGGATAAGTTTAAGCTGAATATTTATTTTTTGCAACATTTATTATTTGAAACTTCAATGATTTTCAAAATTACACACACATTACATACATATATAGTTAAATATCTTATCGCACACAAATGCACAAGTATTCTGCACGCGTATTTTGACAGCTTTTTGTAATTGTTTAAAAATAATAATTCATATTCATGTGCAAGAGGAGATTGGGGGGGGGGGGGGTAAACTGGCATAAATTAAGGGTAGTTTCTATTTTCCAGATTGAGATAATGAACATGACTTACAACATTGAATTCCAGACGATATAGAATGAACTAAATTCTAAAATTTAAACATTCATAAATAAATACTACAAAGCTCCGGAATATTTCATCTGTCACCGGCGGTTACCATGGAGATAATTTCAGGTACTTTATCGAGTGGCGAGTCACAGCTTACAAAAGATAACACTGTTGGAGTATTACTGAAATATACAGATATATTTTTAAGATCTTTAATAATCTAGACGAAGCGAGATGTTTATCAATTCAATCAAATTATAGTAGCAGAGTCCTGTATAGAGTTGGGTAGGGTCCATTTTAGATGTTTTGTATTTGTTTTTGACATTTTCGTGTCGACTATTTTTAAAAAGTAAGCCCTGCATTTTTTGCAAATATCATATTACTCATATAATTGAAGACTACTTTTTCATAGTTTATTAAAATAATCTATATATATATCTTTATATATATAACTCTTCTATGCGTGTCAGGGTTGTTATGTTTAAAACATTTTGTTTAAAACAGCTGTTTAAAACGCGTTTAAAACATTACATTTAAAACAATGTTTAAAACATAAATAGTGCTAATAATGTCACAAATTAAAATTTACGAAATAAAATTGTATTAAAAATTTCTAATTAGCTGTATGTACTAAAATACATTCAAATTTTATTAAATTTATAAATTGGTTATTTAATTTTAATTAAGTATTTAAATTAAATTTATTTCCTCTAAAATTGGAAATATATAATTTATTTTTTTAAATATCTCAATTATGATTTTTTATATAATATCAAAGTTCTATAATATATTATTTTTCGAAGATTAAAAGTAAGACTGAAAGAGCATTTTTCGGATATACAATACAACAAGCCTAGTACAGCCTTATCTAGAATGCAACGAAAAGAAAATATTTTGATAAATTTCTACAAAGCTAAAATAATCTTTTCAACATCAAATCATTACTCTTCAACTATCCGTGAATCCCTCGAAATTTTGCTTAACAATGATACTGTTTGTAACGACGTCATTTCTTATAATATTCGACACTTCGGTACAATATCCTTGGTGTTTTAATGAATTCATTGTGACTTTGTTTGTACAAGCAGACTGTTTTTGTTTTGTTTTTACATTTTCCATTTCTAATGAATTATCTTCTTTTATACTCCTTTGAAAATGGATGCGAGGGCATCCAAAAGATCTAAGGTAAATAATAATTAAATAATATCTATTTTTACAACACTTTTTAAGTATTTATTTGTATATTTTGAGAGATCTATTTCTCCTTTTTAGTGAATAAATTCGGCAGTTGGTGCACAGAGAACATAATATTGAGTAAAAAATCTGGGCTAAATGCCTTCTTAATATACTATAAATAATACTTTCTCCCATCAATAGATAATGCTATAATACTTTATAGATATTTGTTTAGTAGTCAAAAAAGATTTTTTATTGTTTTTTTTCTCTTTCTTTATTAAAATTATAATGGCTTCAGTTTAAAATATTCATACATAAAAAAAAATTCAACATTAATTTAAATTTCTTTTAATAGTATTTCCTTTTTAATAATTCATTTATGAAAATAAACTGAAATGAAAAAAAAAAAAAAAAAAACTTATCTACTTTCAGTTCGTTTTAAATTCTAATTGTTTAAATTTGTCCTCAGAGTTATAAAAGTATGCTACCTACCAACCAATCTATCTACTTTGATTTTCAGTTTGAATATGTTCTCAAAATAATAATAATAATTTAATAATAAAAAATGGACATGTTTAAAAAATATTTATTTCTTAACTAATTTTTTACGTACTTCATATTTTTTTACACATTTATTACATATTTTTTACATATTTCATTACGCTTTAAAGGAGAATCACTTGCAATTGATGAGACTGAAAAAGGCATGAACCTTGCTGCCAAATTATGTCCTGAACTAATTCCAATAATTATAAATTATAAGCTAAGTCAGTTCCATTCTCTGATTATATGTTTGTTGAAGTTGCCAATCATAAATTTGACATTGGAGAATCAAATAAAGTGGAAATAACACAGGTTAAGCTTTGAAAAACACATATATATTGATAAAAATGCCATGAATATCATAAAACAGTTACACACAACTGTATGTTCTACTGCTGGATTAGAATAGAAAGAGTTTTCCCTACTTTTGGTTTTGTGCAAAGCAAAACCAGAAATCGTTTGGGTGTTGATAAGGCTGTTGTAAGGGTATTGACAAACTTGTTACCATTTTTAAAGAACTGAACAATTAAATGTTTTAGTTTAGAATAAAAATAAAATTTGTAATTAATGTTTGGTATTTGTTATATAATTTTTTTCTTCCTTACTGCCGTTTGAAAATATTTCCATTCTTTATATTTAATAATTTTTGTTCACTTTAATCAAAATTGTGCTGTGTGAAAAAAAAACGTTTTAAACGTTTAAAACATGTTTTAAACAAAAAAAACATGTTTTTTGTTTTTTTTTATAAAAAACATGTTTTTTTCCAACCCTGATGCGTGTGTATATCACTGAACTCCTCCTAAACGACTGGACCGATTTTAATGAAATTTTTTGTGTGTGTTCCAGTGGATTCTAGAATGGTTTAGATTCACATTTAATCGAAATCGATTCAGTACTTTTTTAGTAATTAGGTAAAAACTAATAAAGTTAGTGATTTTTCGCTAATTAAAAGTGTTGAATAAGTTCGCTGAATAGAGTGCGGACAGAATGGCTGAGTGGTCTAAGGCGCCAGATCTTAAGCTCTGGTTCTCGAAGAAAGAGATAGTGTGTTCGAACCCCACTCCTGACATACGTGTATGATATACAAAATTTTTTCCTGTATTATAATTTTAATTACCCGACTTCAGAAAATCGTTAACTTTTAACTAAAAAGAGAAAAATAAACTTTTCTTTCAAAAACTACTGCAAAGTGAAAAATAACTTCCTTATATAATTGTAATAGAAATTAAATTAAGAGCCTAGTATTTATCATGCATATTATTATATTTATGTACATTTATTTGATTTTTTGGAGTCGGTGCCAGGACAACGTCTGTAGAGTCTACTAGTGTATATATATATATATATATTTTTTTCATTCGAATTTAAAGTTTTCGGGTTCGCGAAATGGTTTTTGTCGTATTCGGGTCGGGTTAACTTTAAGCGGAATTTTCGTGTTCCGACTCCTGCACTGGACTCTAAGACCAAGTTTACTAATTTGCTATCAAAGACAAACAGAGAGATAGAGGTCTGCACGGGCCGGAATTTCCAGGCCCGGGCCCGGCCCGGCCCGTAGGAAAAATTTTTCGGCCGGACCCGGCCCGTTGTAAAACTCAAAAGTTCGGCCCGGGCCCGGCCCGGCCCGTTTAAATTTTTATATTTTAGGCCCGGCCCGTTTTAGCCCGTTACAATTTCAACGATTTCTAAAAAAAATCAGATTTTTTTCATACAATTAAGATTTTTTTAAAGAATACTGCATACATATCTATGGAATGATTTTAGAGTATATTTTACAGGAAATACACATTAGCAACATTAGTGATTACTAAGATTCTTAGGCTTTCAACAATCAAATAAAGATTCATCAAAAAATTAATATGGCTTAGAATAAAGAAAAAAGAAAGGAAGCTAAAAACATCGTAACTTTTGAGGCTGTTTAATAAAAGAAGATTTATAAAAATATTTCTATATCATATTATCAGAGTTCATTCTAGGCGTTTTTCACAGGGCGCGCCGCCCTGCCCGCCCTTCTTCATAAAATTTTCCGCCCCGATGGCCCCTTTGTTCAAAAGTCCCGCCCCCCGAGCCCTATTACTCGGAAAATCGACTAGAGGGGGAAAAAAGCGCCCTTAAAATTAATTTCATCGCTTATTTCAAACAAACACTAAACTATTTCTAAACATTGTACAACCTCCCCAGCCCCATTTCACTCCTAATCTCTTCCTTTTCACACGCCCCCCCCCCCCCCCCCTTAGCCTTCTTTATGCAGACACCAATTATTTTCAGTAAAACTCTAGAAAGTCCACGCTGTCATAAATTTCTGCCTCTACTACTACGCTACTGGGAAAATTCGTCCGAAATAACAAAAAACGAAAAAGAAAATATCCCCCTTATCTCGCTATTTATTTTGGAGGGAGTTGTCGAGGTAGCTCCGGGGGTCGTGAATTGAGACTTCGGAAAATGATCAAACAAGCATACGCTTTGTCCATAGCAATGATTTATAAGCGAAAGAGATGCACAGGCAATGCTGTTAAGTAATTCACAGAAATAGTTAATTTCTTTTCTTTTCTTTCTTTCTTTTTTTTTTTTTTTTTTTTTTTCTTTATCGACTGTGAGAATCAAAGATCAAACACCCAAAAGATTAGTCGTCTATATATTTTTCTCAAAATGAAAGAAATGAAAAGCATAAAGAGAAATATTAAAATAGTATTTGTAATATGTCAGTAAAGGAAGTAATAAAATAAGTTTTGTCAGAAACACAAGTGATTTTCTATTAAACTATTAATTTTAAAAGCTATTTTTCAATCGATGATGCCTAAATCAGTTAACTGTACAGCATAAATTAGAGATCTGCACGAGCAGGGCCGGGCCTAGTAAGTTCTCTTTCCGAGCCGGGCCTTACTTTTATACTGAGGGATCGGGGAGGGCCTAATTTATTTTTTCCGTACCAAGCTAGGACTGATTTCATTCTTCCTAGTCTTCACAGACCAAAATATTCAGTTCCGGTTGAATCATCCCGTATGAAAATCATTTTCTCTTTGTGGTGAAGTCTGTTCAAAAATAAGTAAAATTTGGCATGGTCCAAAAATTTTTGAAAAAAAAAAAAAAAAAAAAAAGGGTATATACTTTTAAATCGTTATTTTACTACAATTAAACATTAAAATTAATTCTTTTTAAAAATTTTGTAGATTTTGAGATTTATTAAAATAGAATTAAACGCATGAAAAAAAGAACCTGCATATGACGGAATCTTCTTTTAAACTGAAAATTTCTTTTAAACTGTTCATCCGTGCAAAAGGAATACAATAATACGCGAGAAAAAATATATTATAAATATACACCTGCTAAGAAGGGAACTTGACTATAACGTATTTTTTTCTTTCCAATGCGATTCTGTCTTAGGACATTTTACTTTAACCATATAGCATTTTTTAGATTTTTATGTTTCGATTTCATGGAATAATAATATTAATGATAACTTAAGCATTTATATACAACAAACAAAGGCTCATTAAAAGCAAATATCGCAGCTTACGGGGCCCTTCTGCATAAATAAAAATTATAAACATTGAAAAAAAAAACCAAGAAATTAAAATAGTTTTTTCTGTGAGAACTATTCCGTAAGAGTAAAAATGAATGTTCTGTATAATTCAATCAGGCCAGGACGAGTTCGGGTCGAAATTTTAACTTTTATAACGCGCCGGATCGCTAATTTTTTTTTTTTAATTTCTCTAAAAGTTAAAATTTTGGCTCGAGCCCGGCGCGGCCTATGCCAAAATTTTAACTTTTATAACGGGCCGGATGGTGTCAATATTTTTTCGTTCGGGGCAGTCCGGACCGTATTTTTCTCTATGGATCGTGTCGGACCCGGGCCTGGAAATTTCGGCCCGTGCAGACTTCTAGCATGAATAAATAGGGGCAGCACACAAAGCCGGCCTTCTTGAACTGACTTGAATGTAAAATACAATTTAGGACCTCACTTTTTTTTTCCCCCAGTAAAATAAAAATAATTTATAATGTTTCATTGGGGTCTGCCTACATGCGCGGAGGCTATGTGCCAACCCTTCTCAGTATATTAATATTTTTTTTCTTTCCTTTATTGGGAAAAGGCTTTTAGTTTCCATTGAAGACCCTATATAATCAGCTTGGGTTCGATTTTATCTGCTACGTCAGACTTCCACTTTATTGCCACCACTGGTCATGTGCTACACTAATTTCTTGCATTTCTGACTTTAATTCATCGAAACTTCATTTTAGCTTGCTTCACTATAAAAAGGTTTATTTTTACTATCGTAAATAACTAACACTCATTTCATTTCAGATGATGACTCACAATACTGCATACTTTGTAAGAGTCTTAATTGGTGGTTTTATAATATAAACACTAGGGTGGAGCGAAAAAAATTTTTTTTTGAAAATCAAAAACGGGTAGGTGCCAAAAGTTGCCTTTATACTAGTACATCAACTGCGTGAAATTTTACCGCTGAAAAAAAAATGGCTTGAGTCTGCGCTTTTGCTCCAAAAATCGAAATTTTGGGTAAAATTTGTCATTTTTTGACATTTTTCCAAAAAAAATCAAAATGTTCCTACAGAGCTGGTTATTATTTAAAAGTGTTGAATAGACCTTTATATTTATCTGCTTAACATATTTAAATTATTAAACAATATCTGTAGTCTATATAATTGGAGCAAATCTGACAACTTTTTGTGAAAAATCAGCGTTAACCTCTCTATTGGAGCATACAACGAAATGTTGTTTTGAATGCATTTCTTACCTAGCTGCTTTCAAAACTACTGTGTATATAACTCATAGAGGTGGTTGCATTATCCCACCCGTCTCAATCACCCAATCATCTAGGCCCAGTGTTTTATTTATGTATTGAATTGTTATTTTTTTCCCGAAGACGAGTATAAGTTTTCTATATATCAAAGTAATTTATCTCTTCTTTGTATTAACTGACTTTGGATGATTTGGATCATGCTGGTGAGACCTTCACGTGTATTTTTATACCATGTATAACAGAAGAGAAGCTGAGTAATGTATTGGGTATGTTCTTAATTGAACCTATTCAGCAGTCTATTATCTTCATTAAAATTTCATGCAATTAGTACATTATGATTGGAAGTTCTGTTATCACAGCATTCTTTCAATCAATTACATTTTATATGCAATGATTTGCCTAAATATTGATTGTATGAATTCAGTTTCTACTATGCCATCATTTATTGAACCTATTACATTGAATATATGCTGAGATGTTAGCTGTTTAATATTATGACGATCGTCACAGAGGATTGAAAACAAAATTTGCGTGTAAAACAACGATATTTCTAAAGAAGTTTTAGTATGCTTTATGTCGTTTCCTGTGTTGTCCCGTAGTCTAGTAATTTCTAATAAGATTTTAGATCTATTATTTAGGTGTGTAGTACATTTGGTATAAAACATCCCGCGGTATAAACTTGGATTACAGATTTGGTGAGTGAACATATAGACGCTGATTGCCAATCTGTGCTTATATAAAGCGGAAAATTTTATTAACTTTATGAGCTGTCTTTTCTGTGAGATGTTTTCTAAATTTCTATTCCCCATTCTTTGAGAAATAGCTTTCCTTATGAATTAGCTTTGCAATCTCCGACAGAAATTTCTAGTCTGTTCTGAGTATCTTTATCTCAATTTCAGAAAATAATTTCTCTATTTTATAAAAAAAAAAAAATTTGCAATAGGAAGTGAATAGTACGTAGACAAAGATTTTCCTTATTGATCCAGTGAATCCATGTAGCTTAGAACGTTTTATATCGACTTCTCTTATAATTAACGCAGAGGAAATTCACTGGAGTTGAAGTAGCGAATGATTCAATATTATACACAATTCTAAGCTTACCCCATGCAAAATGGTTCACAGTGACAAATAAAATTCTGCTAATTTTAAATGAGCACTTATAATCGATTAGAATCCGTACATTCCCTCATAAAGTACTATGAATTATAAGTTTATGCCCAGGACATTTCACCATCAAATGTTGTCCACTCATAAAAAGAGGATATAAAAGTTAATAGGAAATTACCTGGATACGAAAACGCTTAGAAAACTGCATAAATCTAATGCAAAAAAAGTTATTTACAACAGCGGTTGCTTTACCACATGGAGAATAAATTTTCATTGCAATTCTCTCTGACGATCACCATCACATTAAACAGCTCGCTTCTCAACATATAAAAAATGCAAAAGTAGAATAAATGATGGCATACTTATAGTTGAAATATCTGCAATCATCTTTGAAGTAAATCATTACGTAAAAAAATACAATTGACTGAAAAAATGTTGTGGTAATAGAACTTCCAATCACTATTCATCAACTGAATGTAAGTTTGATAAATATAATAGATGGCCGAATAGATCCCTTTAATAATATTCCCGTGCATTACTCTGCTTGTTATTTCTTTTATATAAACTGTAAAAATATACATGAAGATAGTTACAGCAGCATGTGGATGCAAAGAACAGATGAGCAAGGTGGAAGCATCGAAAACATGCCAAATTTTTATAAAGAAAATCACAAATCAATGTATAAATAAGACACTGTACTAAGATGATCGAATAGTTGGGCCGGGTGGTATAAAAAATATAGCCACCTCCACGACGCATGTCAAGGTAGTTTTGAAAACAAGAGCTATATGAAAAACAACAATTCGTTGTATGACCCAATAAAGTGGTAATGCTGTTTTCTTACTAAAAGTTGTATGTTTTGCTCCAGCTATAGATAATAAACATATTGTTTTATAGTTTAAATATGTTAAGCAGATAAATATAAAGGTCTAAGCAACACTTTTAAATACTAGCCAGCTCTGTAGGAATTTTTTAATTTTTTTGAAAAAATGTCAAAAAATGGCAAATTTTACCCAAAATTTCGATTTTTGGAGCAAAAGCGCAGACTCAAGCCATTTTTTTTCAGCGGTAAAATTTCACGCAGTTGATGTACTAGTATAAAGGCAACTTTTGGCACCTACCCGTTTTTGATTTTCAAAAAAAAAATTTTTTCGCTCCACCCTAATAAACACATCACTAAAGAAACGTAAACTATCAAGTGCATTGAAAGTTATTTCAGTTCTTTATCTTCTTGCTCAGCGAAATTCTCTATGACCCGAATTAGCTGGACTATTTTTTTTTTTTTTTTAATTCAAAATAAGTTTCGTTTTCAGCATATTAATTTTGCTCCCATTTAAAGTATCAGCAAATCAGTGGGGTCCTGCGGGCCTTTTTTTAAAACCTACAAATTCTACTTAAAATCAATCCTTTAACCAGACTCGAACACTAAAAAAATATCCTGCAACCCCAATTAAATATACATCTTCAAAAACTCTGAAGTTTTAAACTTTTTTTTAACTACTATTATTTACTTATTTATTTATTTTTTATAGAATTTTTTATTTGAAGTAATTAAAGAGAATTTTTTATTTGAAGTAATTAAAGAGATCATTATTGATGCTACATATTTATTGCTTGCGGATGCATAATTTGAAATATGTGAAAAATTTTCGCATAAATATTTATGCAGTATGTTTTTCCTTTCTTTAATCTATATTTCATATTAAGAAAATTCTCAATTTAAGTAGAAATCGAGTCGGATGAGGCAAGATTTCATTTATTTTTAATGTTTGAAATGGCCCATTCTTAATTTCTAACATAGATGAACAGTATGAAACTTTTAACACATTAAAGAAGTGTTTCGGAAATAAATATCTTTTTTAATTTTTTTACAAATGAATTATATCTTGATTCGTAAGTGATTGTTGTCCTATGGTGTCACTTTTAACAAACTTCAATGCATTATTGGAAATTTTATTCAAAGCATAAAATTCGATAGCATTTTTTTTTTTTTTTTCTTTGAAAGGTATGTCGAAAATTAGAAAAACTATTCGACTTTACAGTTTTATTTTAGAGCACAACCAATTACTGCATTTATAAGTAAAGAACGATTCAGAAATTTATTAGAAAGTAGTTAGTTTGAATTTGAGAGCAGTTTTAAGGAAAAGGGCAGCACAGTAAAATAAAACTTAAATTTCAAACAGGCAAGGCCGTTAATAAAATAAAGGATCCGGGGCGGGCGATAAAGAAATAAAAAATATAAAGACTAAATATAAGATTAGTCAGTGGCGTAGCTAAGGGGGGGGGGGGGGGCAAGGGGGGCGTCTGCCCCGGGCGCCAAATTGAGAGAAATTGTTATATATCTAGATTGGGGTGGGGGCGCAAAATTTCTTGCTGGCCCCGGGCGCCAAAGTAAAAGGAATTAGTAAGTCCTTAGTAAAAGGAATTCGGTTTCAAACTTTTACCTAATATAGTACATTTTATTCTCTACATTTTTGATCTTTTAAAGACTTTTGTTGGGACTTTTCGCTTTCTTCTGTAATTTTTTTTCCTGCTTAAAAAAAAAAAAAAAAAAAAAAAAAAAAAAAAAAAATTCGGCGTTAATGATATTCCGGGCTTATTATAATAAATGTTGCCCTCTGCATTTTTTGAATTTTTAATGAGATTTTTAGCTTTTTTTAGAATTCTGCAATGATTTTTCTCTGTTAGTAAGAAAAATCCAGATTTAATCTTTTAGCTCAATATCATAAATTTTGTTTTCTTTTCAATAAAATTTATTCGAAATTCGTAGCAATTTTTTTTTTTTCACTTTTTAGAGTTTTTGCGCGGTATGCGATTATTTTTTAACATTTTAAAAATAATTGTAATTAAAATCAACTGTTTTAATCTTTCTCCCCAATATAGTAAATTTTGTTCCTTTGACTTTTGAAATAAATTTTCCCTTCTTTTATATATATATATTCATAATTTTTAAACATTAGTAAAAGGAATCCCATTCTAGTCTCGAAGCCCATTATAGTATATTTTGGAAATATTCAAAATCTATACAGCTGTTTTTAATTTTTTTTTTCTCCCATGCCCGGACAACGATGGATCGATCAGCTAGTAGAGAAATATTTTATAAACTATTTTAATATACAACTTCAAAAATTATAATATTCTAACCGCATTTTTCGTTTTATTTTAAACTATATTAATTTTTTAGAGTCTTTATATCTGAAAGTAAATAGTCTAAGAATCTGCTGCTATTCTTTAATCTATGGGTTGAAGGGGTATAATTTAAAAATATTGAACTTGCACGCAGTGGCGTAGCTAAGGGGGGGCAAGGGGGGCGTCCGCCCCGGGCGCCAAATTGAGAGAAATTGTTATATATCTATATTGGGGTGGGGGCGCAAAATTTCTTGCTGGCCCCGGGCGCCAAAAAACATAGCTACGCCACTGCTTGCACGCGCGATCCTGAAGTTCTGCGTGCAGTGCTTCACAAAATATTTTATTTAATAATTCGTTTGAAAATAATAAAATTAAGATTTTTCTGTATGTCAATTGGTTTTATGTAAATTCTTTGAAAACAAGGATCAAATTTAAGTGTCTGAAAGGTTTTTCGTGTATAAACCCAATAATTTGTAAACTACGGTTGCCTCTCTCCCTCTGATTTTATTGCTGTTCGAAGATAAATCCAAGAAAAAGTATTGAACAATTGCAGGTCACTCCCTTGCTCTGCCGCGCTGTGAGGGTTTTTCTGAATCACAGAGATAAAACTACTAAAATGAAGGAGAGAGAAATGCTGAAAACTTTCCGCATTGGTAAATGACGTGTGTTTATCAGCAAGATTTACGACCAATTTGAGGCAACAGAAAAAGTGAAAATATGCTTGTTTTCCGTCTTTTTAGAATATTTAAAAGCATGAAGAAATCGCTCCCCTTTATTTTTAGGGGATTGGTCCATTTTTCATTGTACCAAAAGCAATTGGTGGAAATTTCCTCAGCTTCAGTAAAAACAACAGTTCCAGTATCAGAATTGTAGAGTTCGTATCAAAATTAGTTGAGTGTGTTAATTTTTAAAAAGGTTTTTTAAGTGCTTATTCAGCGCTAATGCCTTCGGAAAAAAAAAATGAGGGATATTAATATGAGACAATTTGGAGAGAAAAAATAAATTCATCCTGTCACCCAGGAAAATGTAGGTAAGTGTTTTGTTTTCTTTTTAAGTTGCAACGTTATCGAAACTAATGAAATGAGCGAAACTTTTGGGAGATATAAAAATTCCAGTAAACGGAAAAAAAAAGAGTAAATTTGAAAAGATGAACATTGAATGTTAAAAGTGTTAAATTATTTTTACTCTTTTATTTACTAGGGATCGAACCCGGACCTCGGATTTTAGAACACAAAGGAAAACTATTTTTTTAATATTAACCCCTTGGGGACGATCGACACATATACGCGCCGCAAAAAGGCTTAAGAATTCTTGTTTATCCTCACCAGTAAAATTTTACTGCAAAATTTGCCTTATTAAATCATAGCATTTTCTCAATTCAATAAGGCACATATTTCTGTTTTTAAAAACTGGTGACAAAACATTAAACATTTCGTAAAAGGCTCTCGTCGCGAAGGGGTTAAAATATATTTATTTAATTGCCTATTAACAAAACCAATTTTTTTTTTTTCTGAATTATCAATTTCGCATTCAAATTAAGTTTTGAAATTTATTAAAAGCTATACTTTCGTATAAGTTAATATATAAAAACACCAAAGATTTTGTTATTTACAGCAGTAATTTAATTCAGATTCTTTCAATTGTATGGGCGCGTAATTTGATTACATGTCTGTTATGTTACTGTTTTACTTATTTTATTGTCTCATGAAATTTAAAAATAATTATGAAATATCTGCCAGAAACAAATTCTGAGCTGGATTTACTTACCCTTTTCCGACCAGTGTCTTTTACAGAATTTTTAATCTTTTATCATTGGTTTTTAAAAACAGAAATTTTTGCCTCATTTACCGTAATTTCGGGTGTATAAGCCGCAGATCAAACAATTCTTTTTCGACCCAGAATTTTTTAAGAAACAAATATAACTAGTTAGATCGCCGTAAATATTTGTCTTCAATCACTAAATAAGATTTCTGGGTCCAAAAAGAATTGTTTGATCCGCGGCTTATACACCCGAAATTACGGTAATCGGAAAAATGCCCCTAATGCTATAAAAGAAATTTATAAAGATACTTCGTTTGCATTTTAATATGCTTATTTATTTATTTATTTTCATTGGATAGTTGATATCGATCTGTAAGGCCGTTTGTTACTTTTTTCAATTTTGATTGCAGATTTTTTATAAGAATGCTTTCGTTTTTCGAAACCGGTTATGAAAATGAAAGTGTTCTCATAAAAAGAAATCTGCAATCACAATCAAAAAAGTAAAAAAGGGTCTTTGTATAGATCGATGTAACATATCCAATAAAAAAAAAAAAAAAATCATTTAAAAATATTGAAATGCAACCGAGATATCTTTATAAAATTCTTCAATAGGATTAGCAATAGTGAACAAGTCTTTTCAGTTGATTAAAATAGCCTCTTAACTTAAATGCAAACGGATTTATCTTTCATACTCTCTATGCACGGTGGATGATTTTTAAAAATTCATGCTTGAAAATTATTTAAAAAATATTAAATTGCGATATAATTTTCAAACTAATTGCAGTACAGTTTTGAAAATAATTGTATTTGTAAGTGCATATTTTTCTATATTTGTCGAGGTAAAAATTGATAATATGCTATGCTTAGAAATTTTAAAAATGCAGTGAAAGCGAAATTTAACCGCGTGCTGTTACCGACATCAAATGACGTCAACGTTACGGACGAACACCTTGACCTTTGTCCTTTATTATTTTTGTAGTTTTATTTCCATCCAGGTAATATTCAAATAGTCCGCAGCGTCGTGCGAAGGGGGCGGTCGCTCCGGGCGCTGAAATTTAGGAGCGCCAAATTTATAGTACCAACGTCATTTTTAGTTTGTTATAAGAAACAGTTGGGTGGTGGGGGGGGGGGGGGGGGTTGCCAAATTGATACTTTGCGCGCTCTTTGTCGTATGCGTTGTATGGAGATCGATCAGACACTCAACTTGAATTTTTAATAACGGGAATCGCAAAATTTAGTGAAAAATGCGTTCAGTTGCAGAAAAAAAAAAAAAAAAAAAAAAAAAAATCGCCGCAGCATTAATCCAAAAAATAAATAACCTAAAAACGTGTAATGGTCTGGGGAAATATAAAATTCTAGAAAGGGAAATTAAGAGGATTATTTTATATTGTCACTGCAAAATATTAGGGGGGTTAAAGGGGAAGAAGCAAATACTTTTTGGGGGATGGGGTAGGGGGGGGGAGAGATTAATTAGTTGGTTATTTATAATTGCATTAATGTGCCCTTTTTTTCTCCCAAAGTGCCCTTTTATAGCAAAGCGCGCCCTGCCTGCCCTTAAGCCTAGAATGAACTCTGATATTATTAAAGATTTTAAATCCAAATTCATCCGTTAATTCAAATATGCGCCTTTCTGATACATTTCTAAATTCATTTTTTTTCTCAGAAACGCATAGCAGGTATCTTTATTCAGAAACTATATAATCAAATGGCATTATCCATTTTTTGATACAAGCAATTTAAGAATACTGAAAGGAAATAAATTATTGTTATATTTAGCGTTTTCAATAGAATTTCCGGAAGCGATAGCATGGGAAGGGAGAAAAACCTGCAACCATTTGAGAAACTATTGTATCTGAACAAGGTTATGCAAGTATTTTATTCGTCAAAAATGAAAAATGCTATTCGATTCCAAATGCCTTCAATAGTCAGGCCTATCACTTTTATATTTTTACAATTAAAAATTAATCTGAAAATGTGTCAAACTTTCGCGTTATTGAGAAAATAATTTAAAAACCATCAAACTTTCGCGTTATTGAGAAATTAATTTAAAAACCATCAAGAAGTATATATATCCAAAGATTAATCTAACATAAGTTCTTTATCGCTGTTAATAATTTTACAAATCATGTTGTCTGCCCTACAGATCTTGAGAACAATTAAGTCTCGTTTCGGTCCGGCAAGTCTATATGTAGAAAAATAATGCAAGCTTGATCTCGGCCCGGTATGAGTCAGCTAAAAATATTAAAACGGGTTACACACAATTTAACTGTCCGATGCCGATCTCATACTGTACAAGGTACATTTTTATATTGATGCTGTCAAACTAGTATGGCTCGTGACGCACATTTATATTTATTCTCGTTAAAATCATTTGCGTTGAAAATAGATCATACTTTATCGTTTCCGCTTAAATCTTCAGAACAAAGAGAAAAAAAGTCTGGAAAACAAATAGAAAAAAAATAGTAGTTAACGTTCAAAGCAAATATAGAGAATAGATGCGTTTCAAATGTAGGAAATAAAGCAATAAGTCTTTGCAGCTTCTAATTAAAATCTACCTCATAAAACTGTTACAGTCAGACAAATTCATAAATATGAAAAGTAAATCGAGTATGTAGATGCATTATTAGTAATTTATATTAATTTTAGAATACGAGGCAATAAATAATTTAGCTACCATATTGCAAATGAAAACTCAATTCATCAAAACTACAACACCCAGTAAATGAGAAATATTTCTCTGCAATGAAAGGGAAAGAAAGTATATAGGAAAGACCAGATTGAGTTTAAGTTTTGTATAAGCATACTAGGGGGGCCCCGCCCCCCTGCTCGCTATGCTCGCCAACCCCCCGCGTAATCGCTTTGCGATTCCAAATTGTCTACCCCTGCCTGCTGCGCTCGCCAATAACCCATGGTATGAATAAGCAGTTGCAGACCTTTCAAATGATGTGTCACACAATTGGTGTTGTAAAGAAATTACGAAATGCGCCCCCTCTGAGGACAGAGGGGGGGGGTTACACACAAGGTATCCATAATATGAATAAGCAGTTGCAGACCTCTCAAATGATGTGTCACACAATTGGTGTTGTAAAGAAATTAAAAATGTGCCTCCCTGGAGGGCACAGTGGGGGATGACACACAACACATCCATAATATGAATAAGCAGTTGCAGACCTTTCAAATGAGGTGTCACTCAACTGGTGTTGTAAAGAAAATAAAAATTTGACCGCCCCCCCCCCCCTGGGGAGAGCAGAGTATGGGGGTGACACACAAGACATCCATAATATGAATAAGCAGTTGCAGACCTTTCAAATCTTGTGTAACACGACTGGTGTTGTAAAGAAAATAAAAATGTGTCCCCCCTGGGGAGCACAATGGGCGATAACACACAAGACATCCATTATATGAATAAGCAGTTGCAAACCTCTCAAATGATGTATCAAACGACTGGTGTTGTAAAGAAATTAAAAATTTGGCGAAATATTACAGTTATCGCCAAGTTGGCGTCACTTTTGACAACTAATTTTGGTCGCCAAATTTGGCGATATATCGCCAAGTTGGCGATTGTTGGCGATGGTAACATTTCCTCTCTTTATGGTAACCCATATGGCGATGCATAGACGGAGCCCTTTCCTGATTGGTCTATTCGACTCATGGAAGGAGTGGACAACCCGGATTCGTTAGTTCCGGAAATCTTCCACATCAGCATCATTCCAAGAGTCATTCCTTTTAAGGCTAGTTTTTTTTTACTATAGAAGGATAATTCTTATGTAGTAGACCAGGGCTGTCCAATGCGGCGTCCTTTGCAGGTTTTCTTGGCGCCCTTTTGAAAGTTTCCCGTTATTAGTCTTTAAAAAAAAAAAAAAAGAAAAAACTTAAATACTTTTTTGTAAAGGATACTTTATTTAAAATCTTTGATATTTTCAAACAATTATAACGTTATTTAAAGAAAGGCAACACAACTTTTATTTTATTTTATTTTATTTTATTTTATTTTTAAACTAATCATTTTCTTTACTAATTTATAGTTATGCTTTATAAATATTTTTATGGAAATTATGCCGATATGGATTAATAAATGTCGGCAATAACGTTTTTAATACGTTAAGAAGTAAAAAGCAGAAAAAAATTTAACGATCCTTCTCCTTCGAGCATGAAAGTACAGCAATTTTATTATTGTTATTGGCGTTGTTTCACTGATCATATTAGACTGTTTTAAGAGACAATATAAATGATGTTTTTTTCTCCCACAGACCATTAAACTTTTATATATATATATATATATATATATATATATATATATATATATATATATACACACACACACATATATATATATATATATATATATATATATATTTGTGAAATAATTCGTAAGGATTTCACCAATGAAAGTTCTTTCAGATTCTCTCTTTGAAACCACCCATGACTTTGTCTCTGTACTTTTTATAATGGCAAATTTACACCTCCAAAAAAACCTGCAGTTATAGAAGAATATTTGCGTCCCCCCCAAAAAACCTAACAATATCTCTGATTACGATATTATTTTAATAATAGATGACATTTCATTTTCTGGCTCCTTCCAATTCAAAAACGTTTTATATAACTCCTAGCAGAAAAATGCATTATTTAAAATTTATTACAATTTACTGTTTTAAGATTGCGTTTTGGATACACGTATAGGGACATTATGACTCATTTGCATATATATATATTACTACTAATATTAAAAGACGATAGTCTTGCATGTTTTGAGCCATGTTAATAATGGCACCCTTCATTGCTTGCCAAAAGCTGAGATGCGGCCCCTACTTAGTAAAAGGTTGGACAGGTCTGCAGTATAGACTCCCCTCAAATACGCAACTCTAAAATCCAGAAACTTCTGAAATCCACGCATCATTGCAGATGTAAACAATGAAACTTCAGTTCAGATATAGGGACAAAATTACAGAATTTTTTTTTTTTTTTTTTAACCATTTGAAAAATGGTTGTTGTTTTCGGGAGAATGGACCCGATGATGTTACCACTTTTGAATGATGTTACCACTTTTGAATGATGTGGTCACTTTTGAATTTAAATTAATTTCTTTACTTTTAGAAGAGTTTTTATTTGAATTTAAATTAAATTCTTTACTTTTAGAAGAATTTTTATTTGAATAGTAAATTAAAATGGTTAAAATCATTGTAATAAAGGAGAAAACTAACAAATTTAAAAATGGGTAGACGGAAATTAACAGATACGGAAAAAGCCGAAGCCAAAGAAATGAATGAACGTGAATATCGCATTCAATGATATTAAACACAATACGCGTACTTAAACAATCATAAAGTGATTTTTATTTCTTCTTTTGCTATTTAAAATAAAAATTTAGTCAACATGTATAAGTTGCTTATTAGTTTGGCGATTCGTATCATTTGGCGAAATTGGTCGACGGGATAACTGAGTAATACTGTATTTGGTTTGGCGCAAAAACGTCTTTCAATGCAGAAAATGATAAAATCAAAAGATTATTGAGCCGCTGAAAACCAATTACGTGTTGAAAGGCGATCACGAAAAAGGAAGCAATTTAATGCCGAACCGATTAATTGTAAAACATCATGTCGCCAGGGCGACCAATCCACTAGCCATGGCGTTTTACTATCGGTCGGTTCTAACCAGGAAAATTTGAGTGCCAATAGTGATTCTAACAAGCCGGAAAATGTTATAGCTATTACTCTTGATTTTCCACCACCTAAAAAGAAAACTAAAAAGCAATCGGCTTGGGAAAAACTGGGAAAAAACTTTTTTGATTCGATGTCTGATGGACCCATTCACAGATGCATGTGCTGCGATCGATTTTGGTTTAAAACCTCCATCACCAAAATTCTGCTCTGTAAAATCAAACAATATATGCCAAAGTCTTACAAGTATAACAGTATATGCCAAAGCTGTATTTTAATAATGATTACTTTTGCACCAACAATGTTAAATAGTTTGAAATGTTTCTTTCGTCGCCAACTTTTATGCTTGGCGACAATAGAGTGATATAACTTAAACGAACCGTACCTTCAAATTGCAGCATGTATAAAGTCATTTATAGCAGTGGCACGGATAATACACAATAAAACAACTGGTATTTAGCTTAAAATGATAGATGAATGTATCGAGTGAAACATTTTTCAAATGGTTGGGGTAATTTCTTAAATTACAATTTTTTTTTTTTTTTTTTTTTTAGTTTGATATTATTTCGCATGTATTTTAATATGTAATACTCAATAATATAACTGAACTGGAATTTTTTTCATAAAGGAAATAAAAATTTATTTTTGAAAAAAAAATCAAGATATTACTAGTAATAGCGTGGTAATTATACTTTTTTTTTTTTTTTACCAAATATATGTATTAATCAAGTTTATTATTACTATTATTAAGACTGGCTAAACCTGAAATAAAACTTTCTTACTTAAAGAATTTAATGAGGAAAGTTCCATTGAATTAATTAAAGGAAAATTTATCTCGTTTTTACTATGCATATTTATAAAATATTAATTATTTACTGGATACTTTTAATAATATAATCAATTTTAAAACACTTTACTTTTAATAATTTAATCAATTTTAAAACTATCTTACTTTTTATTATTTTAGTTCATTACTCTACTTAATTATTTTGATATACTCTACTATATGCCAAGTATTTATTATAACTTTGATTGCATTATTACATTCAAATGATTACTGTTTAAAAAAAAAGTAACAAAGCAATGACCAAAAATCTGCAAAATTCTAAAAATTCACAGAACCTCTTATCCTAATCTATGCGGATTTGTGGAAATCTACTATATAATGCATAGAACTGCATGAATAACGAAAGATTAAGACATATAAGGGATAAATAAATAATTAAAATATAATTTTTAGGTATGTGATTTTGACTGTTTACGCAAGTTTTATGTGTATATATATATATATATATATATATATATATATATATATATATATATATATATATACATACATTGCACCTTCATCTAATTTTAAATATTTTATGATATTGATTTTATAATATTTTATTATTTTTGACAGCTGAGAGAAAAACTGAAAGAAAAAACAGAATGAAAAGAAGAAACAAGTGGGTAAATGTGACTGCAGATCGCACAGAGGATTTCGTTTAATATTTCGTCAAAAACACTTTATCATAAAATTAACAAACGAAAATTGTCAATTGAAAATTAATCATTCCTTGGATAAAAGTCAGCACCATTATATTTAGGTATGCGCCTCCTGGAAATTATCCAATATTCTATTTTAAATTTTTATATTTAAAAAAATAATATTTATAGCAGGACTACGTCAAAAACCGCATTTAAAAAGATTCACCAGAGGCGGCTAATCATTTAAATGAATAGGAATTTAATAAATAAAAAAAAAAATATTTCACTTCTCGAGTCAAAATAGGTGATAAATATGATGTAATATGATGAATAAAAATAAATAAGCGCGTTTTTCACGTGATTTATTTAATCCATTAATTTATGTTATATACATAATTTTTATACCTATTTAAACTTACGTGCAACAATTAGAAGAAACTAAATAAAAAATTAATAGAAATAGAAATTAATAAAAAAACCCCTAAAAAATGAACTGATGATATTAATATATATATTAATTAAAATAGTCTGTTTCAAAATTTTATGATTTGTTGTGTGATAAGAAGTATTCAACTGCAAGTCAACAGAATTTGAACGCTCTGAGTTATATGTAGTTTTTGTGTACGGACTCTGTGACAGACAAACGGAGAGAGAAAAGAGACGAATAGGGTTCCGTCAGATGAACGAAACCCTAAAAAAAGGAACAGATATTGGAGACCAGTGGTTCAAACTAGTAAACATTTTTTCCCTAGAGATTTTGTAAGAAAAGGTGTATCACAGCAAGGGCGGCGACAGCGATGCCCTAATAATAGGCGCCAAAACCAGATAGCTTCGACAAACGAACAAATTTTTGCAATAATCACCAAATTGACATGTGGCGACAAGAAGGCAATTACCTGCGAAAAAGCAACAGCCATGTACTGATCCGGTAATGGATAGTATAAACTGTCAGGTATTAACAAAAATTACCCAGATTAGATATTCTGTGGCAGCAAGCATAGCATAGGCATAGAAAGAATTTCAGGGAAATATCTCAGACTGGGGCCATTTAGTATTATTCTTTACAAATATCTATCACATCTGTCTTTCTCTTTCTTCTTCTCTTTCAAAAGCATGCAATTATTCCGTTTCATCAATACTTTGTATTCGAAATGTCCCCTAGCGAACTGAATTATGTTGCACTTCTCTTCGACATGACATATCCGATGAAGAGAGGAGCTACTAGAGGTCTGCACGGGCCGAAATTTCCAGGCCCGAGCCCGGCCCGAAAGTTAAAATTTCGGCCCGGGCCCGGCCCGGCCCGAACGAAAGAAATATTGGCCCGACCCGGCCCGGCCCGAAAGTTAAAATTTCGGCCCGAGCCCGGCCCGGCCCGAACGAAAAAAATATTGGCCCGACCCGGCCCGGCCCGAAAGTTAAAATTTTGGCCCGAGCTCGGCCCGGTCTGAAAAAAAGTTTAAAATTCGGCCCGAACCCGGTCCGGCTCAAGTGAATTTCTACAGAACATTGATCTTTAATCTTCTGGAAGAGTTCTGACCAAAAAAAATTATATTAATCTTTTTTTTTTTTCATGTTTATAATCTCCATTTATGCAGAAGTGCCGTAGGTTGCGATATTTACGCTTTTAAATGAATCTTTGTTTGTTGTATGTAAATGTTTCAGTTATCACTAGTATTATTAATCCATATTCCCTGTAATGGAGACAAAAAGTCGAAAAAGCGGTATATGGTAAAATTTCCAAAGACAAAATCGCTTTGGAACGAAAAAAAAAAAAAAAAAAAAATACATTCCCTTTTTAACAGATGTAAATGTTTAATATATTTTTTTCTCTCGTATTGTTGTATTCATTTTGCATGGATTAACATTTTAAAAGAAACTTTCAGTTTTCAGTTTAAAAAAAAAAAAAAATTCCGTCATAATCATGTTTTTTTTTTTTTTTTTTTTTTTTTTTTTTTTTTTGTGTGTGTGTGTGTGTGTGTGTGTGTGTGTGTGTGTGTGTGTGTGTGTGTGTGTGTGTGTGTGTGTAATTCTATTTTAAAACGCCTAGTAATCTACGATTCTTTAAAAGGAATAAATTCTAATGTTTAATTGTAAAATAATGACGGCTTAAAAGTATATGCCTTTTTTGAAACATTTTTGGACAAAGCCAAATATTACTGATTTATAAAAAGTCGAGAAAAGGATTTTCATATAGGAAGATTCAATAGGAACTGATTATTTTGGTCCATGAAAACTAGGAAGAATGGAAGTCTCGGCTTCGTACGGAAAAAAAAAAGTTAGGCCCGGCCCGTCCAGCAAAAAAATTAAGGCCCGAGCCCGGCCCGGCCCGAAAGATTAGTGACTAGGCCCGGCCCGGCCCGAGTCTTCAGAAGTAAGGCCCGAGCCCGGCCCGGCCCGAATGCCATTATTGGAAATCGGCCCGTGCAGACCTCTAGGAGCTACAAATAAAGCTCAACATTATGAAGAGAAAATAATAAAGTAATCCAGTCTGGATTACCTGGTTCTTATAAATAATAATAAAAAAAAACTATTAGCGAGTTTACGTTCGATTTAACATTTTTTAATGAATTCTTCAATGATAAACTACAATGCAAGGGAAAATTTTAAAATCCGTATTAAAATAAATAAATAAACTTTAGACGTCCCATGCGCTTGGACTTTCTGCAAAATGTAATGGAATTCTTTTGAGTGTTCTTGTAAACGAACTATAAATGCTGAGAAAACATGTTGCAGTCCATCTCAGATATGCATATCAATCTCAATATGTTTGAATTCATACCAACGATGATATATACCGCGAGCGATTTTTCTTTAAAAAATAATTTTTTTCAATACATCAATACGTTTTTTCTAGAAATTCTAGAATTCATGGCATAGAAGGATTGATCTTTGAACAATTTCTTGTTACAATAATATGCATAAAAAGAAATAAATTTTAAATTCCATCGCTCCCTTATTTACTGTAAATTGAAAACTCAAATGTTTAAGCATAAGAAAATGGATAATATTTTAAGTCCCTCATTAAAATTTTAGCACAATTTCTGTATTATTATAATATATTGAAATTTAGAAATTTTCAGGTCAATAAAATCCTGATATGGCAAATAAGAATATTGAGTTTAAGAAAAAATAAATGAATCTGAATGTTATAATGGTTAACATACACTCTCAATTTCGATCATGGACTTACAAATTTGTAACAATAATCGAAAAAAAAAAAAATACTTACATTAAAGGTCACGACAGAAGTTCAGGAATACATAAAAAGAAAACTTACATAAAAAGAAAAAATAAACCGAGTTAAATGTTAGAAATACACATTTTTTGCAATCAGTTATTAATTATATAGAACCCCGGTAGCAGAAAGTGCGTGACGCGCGACGTGCGTCGCAGATTTATTTTTATCCTTGCAGACAAATTTGCCAACTTGGAAAAGAAAAAAATATATATGATTTGGGGGGGGGGGAATTGGACAGGACGCGAAAAAAACGGCAAATTCCATCCAAAGATCGCGAGAAAAACAGACATATTTACGTCAAAAGACCGCGAAAAACTGCAGATTCCGACAAAAGATCGCGAAAAAATGACAGATTTCGTCAAAAAATCACGAAAAAATTGTAAATTTTGTTAAAAAAATCGTGAAAAACTTTTAATTTCTTTAAAAAATCGCGTAAGAAATGGTATCTTTCGTCAAAAAATCTTGAAAAAACGGCATCTTTTGTCAAAAGATCGTAAAAAAACGACAGATTTCGTCAAGAGATCGCGAAAAAACGAGAGATTTCATCAATGTCATGAAAAAACAATAAATTTCGTTTAAAAAATCACGAAAAAAACGTACATTTCATCAAAAAATCGCGAAAAAAACGTACATTTCATCAAAAAATCGCGAAAAAATGATAGATTTCGTCAAAAAAAAGGTAGATTTCAACAAAAGATTATGAAAAAGATGGATTTAATCAAAATATCGCAGAAAAACGGCAGATTTTGACAAAAAATCGTGAAAAAAAGGCTAATTTCGACAAAAAATCGGAATAAAAATGGAATAATTCGTCAAAAAATATTGAAAAAACGGCAGATTTCGTTACAAGATCGCGAAAAACGACAGATTTCATAAAACGATCGCGAAAAACGACAGATTTCATAAAAAGATCGCGAAAAAACGACAGATTTCGCCAAAAGATCAGGAAAAAATAGTAAATTCTGTTAAAAAAAAATCATGAAAAACGTCTAATTTCGTCAAAAAATCTTGAAAAAACGGTATCTTTTGTCAAAAGATCGTAAAAAACGACAGATTTCGTCAAAACATCGCGAAAATACGAGAGATTTCATCAATAAGTTATGAAAAATCAAATGTCGTTTAAAAAATCGCGAAAAAACTGTAAATTTCATCAAAAAATCGCTAAAAAATGATAGATTTCGTAAAAAAAATCGCAAAAAATGGTAGATTACAATAAAAGATCACGAAACAAAGGCAATTTTCGTTAAAAAATCGCGAAAATATGGTAAATTTCGTTAAAAAAATCGTTAAAAAATGTTAATTTCGTCAAAAAATCACGCAAAAATGGAATATTTCGTTAAAAAATATTGAAAAAAACTGCAGATTTCGTTAGAAGGTCGCGAAAAAAAGGAAAGATTTCATCAATAAGTTATGAAAAACAATAAATTTCGTTTAAAAAATTTTAAAAAATGCTAAATTTCATCAAAAGATCGCGAAAAAACGATATATTTCATCAAAAATAGCAAAACAACGGCAGATTTTGTCAAAAGATCGCGAAAAACAGGCAGATTTCTTGAAAAAATCGTAAATTTCATTAAAAAAAAAAAAAAAATGGTGAAAAAAAAGGCTAATTACGATTTTAAAAAAAAGGTAAATTTCGTAAAAATATAGCGGAAAAGCTGCATATTTCGTCAAACAATCAACAATAAAATGAAATTTCGTTAAAGGGGCACAAAAAAGAAAGAAAGAAAGAAAAAAGTTGCATATTTTCTGTTACAGAATTCTAGCTTTTGCTGCTACAAAATTGTTTTTCTCTTTCTTTCTCCAAAAACTAATTTTGCTGTCTTTTTTTTTGGTTCCAAAAACGGATTTTTCTGCATCAGAATTCGTTTTTTGGCTATAACTTAGCACTGCAAATTTTAATAAAATTTGATACACATCCAGTATATTCATAAAAATTATCATTCGGAATTTTATATTTCTTTTACATAATATTTACTTGGTTTTTCAAGGAATCACTGCTATAAAACTATAACATATATACTTTATGGTAAAGAAATAGTGCCTTTAAATTTTTAATGTGCAGCCTTTTTGAATAAATTTTAAGGTTTTGATATTTTAAGTGATTTTTGTCCCCTTTTTTTGAAAAAAAAATTTAGCACATTTCAATATTTTATTTCAACATATTTTATTATAACATTTTATTATGATTTAACAAGTAAACAAATGTTTTGAGAATTTAACGAGGCAGTATGGCATCTACTTTTCAATGGAAATGGAATTGTTTTCTTCATTTTATCAATATTTAACATGTGACAATATAAATGATTATTTTTTTCTTTAATATCATTGTATTTATTTCTTCTGTAGATTTGAATACTTAGGCAAGTTAAGAAACTATACATTGTTTTCAATAGATGTACACTATATTTCAATGTAATTTTAAATAGATTTAGTCTTAACTTCAAACTTAAAGAACCACTTTAAGTATTCATTATTAATCTAATTCTTCAAAAAATATTAATTTTACTATTTACTTATCCAAGTTATATTATAATTGGAATATAGTTGTCTTTTTATAATAGTAATCAATAAGAACTATATCTATAATGTATATAAGGCAATTATAACACGCCCTCATGCAGACAATTTTCATCCTGCTGCATTGCTGTCGCAGACACAACCATAACTTTCTGCTACTGGGTATAGAACTAATATCAAGTTTAGTGGTCGGTATCCATGCCGCTGTGTAAAAATAAAGTTATAATGTTTCATATTAAGAAAAGAAAATTTTAGCAGAACTTAAAACAATTATTAATAAATGCTTTGTATAACTTGGATTTCATCTTTTGCTACTGAATGCTATTTTTTACAAAATAGGCTCCCAAAAGGGGGGGGGGGGATGCAACAACTTCTCATATATATATGTGTGTTGTCAGTGGAGATTTTTTAAAAACAACATTTATGTGCATTTAAATAAAAATAAAATGTATTGTTGTATAGAAATTCTTCGTTTAAAGAGGTCCATGAGCAACTCAGAATGAAAACTTGATGCCCCGGATTGAGTTGATTACTAAGACACGGACCCTTCTGATCCATCCTTAAAAAAGGTACTGAATAAGAGCCTCTTTAAAAATTCTAAACCATTGTCATGCTGATAAAATTTGAAAAATCTTAATTATCTATTATTTGGTTACGTTTTCTACTGGCACATTTTAACTACTCCAGTTAAATCACGTTCATATATAAACTACGAAATAATACAACATAACAAACCTTATCTTATTCGGATACAGCACGCAATCTTCGAAGGAAAATAAAATTATTTTCGTGTACTTTAAGTTCGGGTTGTGATGATAGATGAACCAAAATCAGTTCCAGTCTAGCAGCAAATCATAAAAATAAGAAAGATCCTCGACTTTCTGTGCTCAAATTAACGTCTTTTCTAATTCTGCTCATGTCCGTTTTATACACGCATCAATACGGTAAATTACAATTAGCTCTATCAACTGACATCGGAAAAGAGCAATTAAGGCTCTTTCCCTGGCAGACATAATGACTAATTCATTCCATTTTAGTGGCCTCCGCGACTCATGAAAAGGCCTTTGTTATCGCGTTTGCCAAATCCGATAAAACGTTGGGTTCGATATCCTTTCACTAAGCGGACGACGGGTGTCTTGTTATTAAGCGATTAATTTGGCGCGAAAAGTATACAATGAGGATGTAATAGGGCGATAAGAGTAAAATTAACAGATTTTATAAGAGTGCTTGAAAGACTTTCGATTTATACGGCAGCGATACTGACTGACGCGGAAAAGGGTTGCAGGAAAATCGAAGAATACTAGTCTGAGAGAGTGTGGCCGATAAACTATAAATAAAAATTACTATAAATAAATAGTTATTAGTTCAAAGTAAACAAGACAATCGGAAGGAGATAATAAATACTTATATACACCTATAAATACTTATATTTTTTCTTCTATAACTCATACTTGGAAATTATTTTAAAATCCATTAAAAAATCGGTAAATTGAAATGACGTTTTCAAACTAATTTACTTTTATGCATAAAAAAAAAAAAAAAAAGTTATTTGAAGCGTTAAAAGCTTACTTACAAACGATAAGGTTTACTGACATTTTAACACATGAAATATAAAATTAAGTAGATTTTAGAAATAATTTGTCAAATAAAAGAGGAATATTGTATTTAAAAAAAGTTAAAAATTTTATTTCTTTTAATGAGAAATCTGAAAAATATGAATGCATCCTACGCGAAGTTTAATATCGTAGAGCAGCGGTTCCCAAACTTTCTTGGTACACGACCGACCTTTCAGTTAAAAAGTGACTCACCCAAGATAAAGTTATATATCAGTATAGCAATTTTTGTTCGATCTCGACTATCCTATCCTACGAAAAGCGCAAATTTTCGTACAAAAGATACATTATCAATAAAAACAGGAATAGGTAATTTCAATGTGTATAAGTGAATAGTAATTAAAACAATGCACAAGCTACAAAGATAGTAGAAAATACGTTTAATTATTATGAAAACAACTTTATAATTAATAAGATTTCTGGTACTGATGTTTACCAATGTGGAAACAAGTATTAACACGCAGTTTGTCTCAGTACTTGTCTTTCAAAAACAGCAAAGTAAAAAAAGGATGTTTTCATAAGCATGAAGTGTTGAATTTCATCAAGGACCTCAAAACTGATTTAAATGTTTCTGGATATTCTGTTCGTATATTAATCGAGAAGGAAATTAAGGATGTTCCCTTGAAATATTATTTCCTGTAGAATTTTTTTAACAGATGACTAAAAAGATATATTTTTATGACAAACTTCGATTGTTTCGCGACCAACCAAAACAACTGTCGAGGCCCACCAGTGGGTCGCGACCCATAGACTGGGAACCGCTGTCGTAGAGGATAATTTGACATCTGACTGACCAAAAACCTGCTAATCGACTTCCCCCCTTCTTTCCGAAAAATAATCCAGCCAATGTAAAAATATATGTTGAAGTTTTAGCCTTTTGGTCATACTGATATACTAAAGAAACAAAAATTGGGGGAAAAAAATTAAGTCATAGATTGTAACTCTGAATTAAATAAGGTAAAAAGCATTTTTCATCTATTTAAAATCATCGGATCCTTGTGTAACCATGTCACAATATGCTAGAGTTGCCTAAAAGCATTCTAAGCAGAGAATTGAAAAAAATATGTTTTTGTTATTTTTTGACAAATACAGAATATCAAGGCCCCTTTAAGTGATGTAAGCAAGTGTCAGATAAAATGTAACATCATTTATGAAAGGATTTCCAATATAAAGTTAAATTATTTCGAAACGAGATCACCTTCAGAAAGAAGGCAAAAGGGGAAGCAGGAATGATATAATAATGAGAAGTGATTTCATCAGGTTCAGCATGGAAATTTGCGAACTGGACAACAAGGCAGAATCAGCGACCGTGAATTCCTTCTACAGTTGAGTTCATTCTGAAAATATTTTTTCAGGAAGTGCCATTATTTCTATAAACAATGATTTTATTTTAATAAGAAAACCTTCAAGATAAGTTTCTTACCAAAGAATTCAATGTGCTTAAATTAACTTCAACTCACTTTAATAAAACATTTCTCTGAAATAAAAACTCAAAATTACCTAAATTATTTCATTAAACTGAATTTACCAAAAATAATATAATAATATGCATCTATTTCATGCAAGATTTAAATTATGTAAACTATTTTTTGTAGTAACTGGCAAAAACTTTGATACCCATTAGAGTTTGAACATAGACTAACATGCGAAAGCTATTAGAGAGAAAATTTGAGAAAATTGAATTAAATAATCTGTTTAGTTCATACTATATATAATTTACTGGCAGAAACTCTAAAAGCTTTATTAAAATTGATAATTCTTTTCAAGTTAACAGAGACATTGTACTTGAAAGGTCGCATTATTAAGGATTTTAATTATCATTTGATATATGAAAACTAAATTTCTTCTGAAAATAGGTTTGTCGTAGACATGGACAATGGCGTGAGAAAAGAAAACTGCGCCCGAGGCAAATTCTCAATTTGGCGCAATCCTCCCCCAACTTTTTCTTGTGACAGGCCAAAAACGGCGCTGGTTGGATAATTTTGGCGCCCCTTAAATTTCCGCGCCCGAAGCGATTGCCCCCCCCCCCCATTTTCGCACGGCGCTGGACATGGAGCTACTTATTTTATTATTACTTATTTTCCATCTTCTCATCAGTATTTTAGAATTCAGTTTCAAAAGAAAAAAAAATCAGTACATGAAAAACATTAATTATATTTCTAACATCTAAATCTACAGATCAAGGGCCCCGTCCCACAATGCTCAGTTTCTGCAACTCTCTCCTGTTTCGGGTGGAGGACCCATTTTAGGGACTGGTGTTCCTTTTAGGAGCCCGAGACAGGCTCGTGCTTAAAGTACTTTTACATCAATATTCGGGCTCTGGTTTGAAGTAAAAATTTTATTTGTAAACAAATTGGGAAAAGAAGGTGATCTTGTCTGATGCTATTTGAGGAAGAAGAATGTAGTTTAAAACAGTACCAAAATTTGGTGATAAATCACAATTAAAATAATGTTCATTTGTAATTTTGTTTCCTTACGGGCACGTGTTTATAGTAGCTAATGATGGGATGTAGTATTTTCTAGCTGGTAATGCGTCCTGTGAATTGCTTTGTTTTTATGACAATTTATGTAACGTTTTATTTTATTTTTATTTTTTAATTAAACAAGAATGTAGCCTAAGTTTCCAAATTACTTTCAAAATCAAACTCTTTGACGATACAAACTTTTTCCACCTTGGGTAACGATAATGAGAGACCGAACTTATCTTTGATATTAGTGTTAGAGTGTCAGGAGATTTAACTCTTGCTAATTGTTTTGTGACATACAAATAACTTAGGACTTATTTTCTGCGAAAACTAAACCCTTTCGCGGTCTGGTGTACTATTAATAGTACATGTCTTTTCACTGATAATTTTGTCTTAACAATTATTTGTGTTACTTTCTATGCAAAAAAAAGTGTTAGTAGATATGTATTTTTTATTAACCATTTGAAAAATGGTTGTTGTTTTCGGGAGAATGGACCCGATGATGTTACCACTTTTGAATGATGTTACCACTTTTGAATGATGTGGTCACTTTTGAATTTAAATTAATTTCTTTACTTTTAGAAGAGTTTTTATTTGAATTTAAATTAAATTCTTTACTTTTAGAAGAATTTTTATTTGAATAGTAAATTAAAATGGTTAAAATCATTGTAATAAAGGAGAAAACTAACAAATTTAAAAATGGGTAGACGGAAATTAACAGATACGGAAAAAGCCGAAGCCAAAGAAATGAATGAACGTGAATATCGCATTCAATGATATTAAACACAATACGCGTACTTAAACAATCATAAAGTGATTTTTATTTCTTCTTTTGCTATTTAAAATAAAAATTTAGTCAACATGTATAAGTTGCTTATTAGTTTGGCGATTCGTATCATTTGGCGAAATTGGTCGACGGGATAACTGAGTAATACTGTATTTGGTTTGGCGCAAAAACGTCTTTCAATGCAGAAAATGATAAAATCAAAAGATTATTGAGCCGCTGAAAACCAATTACGTGTTGAAAGGCGATCACGAAAAAGGAAGCAATTTAATGCCGAACCGATTAATTGTAAAACATCATGTCGCCAGGGCGACCAATCCACTAGCCATGGCGTTTTACTATCGGTCGGTTCTAACCAGGAAAATTTGAGTGCCAATAGTGATTCTAACAAGCCGGAAAATGTTATAGCTATTACTCTTGATTTTCCACCACCTAAAAAGAAAACTAAAAAGCAATCGGCTTGGGAAAAACTGGGAAAAAACTTTTTTGATTCGATGTCTGATGGACCCATTCACAGATGCATGTGCTGCGATCGATTTTGGTTTAAAACCTCCATCACCAAAATTCTGCTCTGTAAAATCAAACAATATATGCCAAAGTCTTACAAGTATAACAGTATATGCCAAAGCTGTATTTTAATAATGATTACTTTTGCACCAACAATGTTAAATAGTTTGAAATGTTTCTTTCGTCGCCAACTTTTATGCTTGGCGACAATAGAGTGATATAACTTAAACGAACCGTACCTTCAAATTGCAGCATGTATAAAGTCATTTATAGCAGTGGCACGGATAATACACAATAAAACAACTGGTATTTAGCTTAAAATGATAGATGAATGTATCGAGTGAAACATTTTTCAAATGGTTGGGGTAATTTCTTAAATTACAATTTTTTTTTTTTTTATGATTTTATTTATGTTTGGACATTTAGTAATAACAATAATGGTAAAAGTTTGCTTAATTATTTTTACCGCAATGGCGATTCCTTTATTTTATACATATATTTTACTTTTCAAATTAGAAATACAGGTCACTTTTCTGAACGAATGACGTGTGATGAAAAAATTAGACGTAATATCTGTTAAACTCCGTTGTAATACGATATTTTCCAAACGTCTCGAAAAGTACTTCCTTAACCCATTATCATATAAATATGAATTGAACAGTAGACAAAATAAGCACATTCATTAAATTTCAGACAATGAGATAATCTTCAAACTTCTGTAAGTCTATTTGAATAGCTACGATTAACATTATTATTATTAACTCATTGGAACGCGCGTCAAGAAAAATTACAAGAGAGGAAGCGTAGGGGTGGGGTATAATACTTCCCATGCGCTTTCTGGCGGATTAAGAGTGTATTCGAAAAAACGTTTTTCCACCTTCAACAGCTCGAAATTTTCCGATACAATTTCAGACACATTTTTAAAAGTAGACACATGAAACTTGCTGAGGGGATTTTTGAAGAGACCTACAAGGTGCCGTGTGATGTCATTTTGCGCTTCATTCATTAGAATTTAGTTTATAAACAATTATCTTCTCAGTAGGACCCTTTTTTCGTTCGCAGATCTCCCGCTTCGTAAAAATCGGTTCAAAATGTCGTTTTTGATTGCTTTTTTTTTGCAATATTTTCTGCATTTATCAAAGAATCCACAATCACTGCACCTTGTGCACTTTCCAAATAAGACAATTTGCTAGTTTGATGGATGTGAGAGTAAAAATGAATTTGAAAATAAATCAGAAAATAAGCAGTTTGAATCGAAATACACCCTTGAAGGAAAAGTAATTTTGTTCTCAAAATAGAAAAAAATCCAGGGTCAAAAGGGTTGATATATCACAAGAGATCTGCCCGATGCGACGGCTTCTAGATCCCTGCTTTTCTTCCTACAATTGATTCACTTCCTACAATTGATCAGCATCTCAAATATTTTAAATTAATAAAAATATTGATTTCCTGATAAATGACACTAATAATTAGTTCGTACGATTAATTATTCATATAATTATTTGATTTAAATTATTAATCATTCTAAACATCCAATTTATTTCAAAATGACTATCGTCTTCCTAATTTTAGAGCTGTTACACCACAGAGACCCGAATTGCCCATGTAACTAAACAAAAGCAAGAAGTGTGAAGAAACACGTTAACAATGCATGTTTCTGCCAATCTCGCTCATCCAAAAATGTAATCAAGAGAAAACCAGCAAAACGGCCTACATCTTGATGACTGGCGATATTCTGTTTATGCTAGATTTTTGTCACGGATGGAGATGAAACGAATACGTTTCTCCAGAAGGAAAAAACAGAACGAAGCAGACCCATTTCCCAAGTTCGTCGAATGAATTATGCTGGCATTTCGGATAGGTAGACTATTCGGAAATACTACTTCTATACGAAATGGGACACTGCAGTAAATTAAACGAGAAGCAGGAAGTTTGGTAGTAATTTATTTTGGGGGTAAAAAGCAGGAGGCTCAACTGTTTTAACTTGAAAATTAGCCAGCTGATTTTGTAAAATTAAAAACTTTATTTCAAACGATTAAAAGAAAGAAAAACAACTTGAAACGAATGGCCTTTTTAACCGACTTAACTCTCTCAAAAAATGTCGGATTAGGTCAAATGTAAATATCCATTACAGGAGGAACACATTTTCTCTTTTGTAAATAATTATCTTCCATGAAAACAATTATCTTTCTGCATAATGTCCAGATGATAGTTATAGCGGAAGTTTCATTTTAGAGTCTCAAAAATGCTGCATGAAAGAATGCATTTGAAGTTCAACATCATTGAAAAAAAAATGTTTAATGTCTTTGGCACTTCTGTTTACAATTATGAATTCTAAACAGAAGAGTCCGTCACCGCCCAAGCATCAAATTATCTCTACTACCGCGCGTTCGAAGTTTTATACCTTTTACTAGCCCAGATTAGACGCACAAAATCCCCCCCACCCCCTTAAACACACGAATTCTAAAATATGTGTCTTTATAATCAACAGTCTGTATTCAACACTGGTTGTCTATATGCCCGTCTATTCACTAGCTTTCATTAACCCTTTATCTACCGAATTATGAATTCATGAAAATTTTACATTCTAAAGCATTTTACCAAATTGTTTAAACTAAATTTACGTAATCTAAATTTACATAACTAAAGATTTACATAATCATTTAATAAATTTTTGAAGGATTTTAGAAGGATTGAAGGATTTAGAATAATTAATTAAATTTGAATTTACAAGAATTTTGTGAATTTTTTATAACCCCACTCAATTTTTTTATTTTTAATTATTTTCTTAGTATTTTGTAGAATTATAAAATGTACAAATAGGATGTTCTTACAATATAAATCTAGAAATATTTCCGCATTGAAAAATCCCCATCCCCCTCCCTCAGCGCCAAGAAAGCTGAAAAGATGCAAAAGCAGAAGAAATCATCGTTTAAAATTTGTGTGTGTGTGTGTATGTGTGTAACCAATAATGCTTTTGGAACAAGATAAAGTAATGTATCTGTAACTCATTCTAAACAGTATTGCAATTAATCGACGTATTAAAAGAATTTTATAATAAGTTATTTTAATGGTACTTTTAAGTACCGTCGGTAGATAAAGGGTTAAAATATTTGGATTTGTTCGAAATTGGCATATGGTTTTGATGTTTACTAAAGCATATTCCCTATGGAATATGGACATCACCTCCTACCACCACTCTCTTCCCAACTGCTCTCTTTCTTTTCTTTTTTTTGCCCCCCCCCCCCCCCTAAAAAAAAAAAAAATAAATAAAAAAATACGTAGACACACACAAAGGAATATAACACACTACGGTCTACGAATGACAGTAGTTTGAAATAAATTATGCTGATGCTTTCATTTAAATGTAAGGAATGTAATAAAGGGAATAAAAAATGCATTGTGCAAAATAGCGTACGTAGCACTTATAATTTTACAGAGACATACGACAGAATTTCGGTTCTGCGGTCCATTTGTGTTTTCCTCCTTATTTCACATGCGCAGTATAAGTTTTACTTTTAATTTAGAATTGGAAGAGGAGAAGGAAGAAAATAAAAACAGATTTAAACATGACAAAGCGATTTTTTTGTATGAATCCCCATCCCTTCGAAAAGCTATTTTTAAAATTTTCAAAACATTTTAATTTTTTTTTTAAATACAGACTTTTACATGAATATATCTATAGTAGATAATTAGGCTGATTTTTCCCCCATGCTATTAAAAAGATTATTTCTACAAATTTATCATTTTAAAATCAATTAGAAAAATAGAAAAATTACTAAAATAAAAAAAGGAACAATAATTTACTAAATAAGTATGAAAATACTTTTTTTTTTTTTTTTTTTTTTTAAATAAAAACTAACTCGAATTTTATTTTAAAAAATGTCTAAATAAGCAATATTATCTACTATTAGAAAAAAAAAGTATAGAAAAATAACAAAACAAGATAATGAAAGTCAGATAAATAATAAATAATTTCTTTATATTTAGTGAGAGTCCCGTTAAGAGTTTTAAAAGTAAACAATTTAAATTATTATAACGGTGTTGCGTTAAAGTATCGCTTTGTATCTGAGCTGAGCTCATTTACTTTTTTATTTTATAATTTAATAAAAGCGCGCGCATGCGAGTAAGCAGAGTGGATGTAGGGGGGGGGGGAGGGTAAGTAGAATTAATAACAACAAAATCAATAAAGTTTGAAAAAAAAATTGCAAGCTGTTTACAGCAATGTGAACAAAAAATAAAAACAGCTGCATTTACGAGAAAAACTGCAATGAGTAATACGGGTCGATAATCTGTAGAAAAAGCGTTGTGTTAGGAAACCACATGCCTAGTACAGAGGTAAGCAAGAATGAATCATAAATGGAATGTACCTGGAAAAGCGTAATATTATTACTCATTTAGCAGTTGGCGACGAAGTGAGTTTTACGCCAAACTACATAACAGTTAGCCAAAACCTGTTGCTGCTGGCCATTGCAAAAGAAAAATTAACCCTAAAAGATAAGATGCCTCCAAAACAAACTTTACTCGAAAGAAAATTTGTTTTGTTTGTTTTCCATCAGATATTTTAAAAAAACGCACAGATAAGATCGAGTAAGACTATCGTTATGTAGTAAAAATAATTCAGGCATTCTTTTACTTTTTGGGCACTATCCAACAGGTGGAAGAAAAATGTCCTTGACAGTAAAATGTATCGTAATTTTTTCAAGACCACATGATAATGAGAGTCTATACTGTATTTGCCACTGGTCAAGTGTTCATATTTCCCAGAGTTTTCAAAACTGTGTTTATTCAGTGCTGTGCACAGTGGCGCCAACTTTTGAAAAATATTGGGTTGGCTCAAAAATATTGGGTGGGCTCAAAGATAGTTTGGTAAAATGGTACAACTAGTTTGTTTTTATGTGAAGGGTGAATAACTGGTGAAAAATGAGACTTTTAAGTCAAGCTATCGTGTTTTTAGATAGTTGCAATTTTAAATCACATTCTCGTGCTTTTTCCTTTATAACGACAGCAGTATTTATTGTAATATTATATCATGAGAGCATGACTACACAGAGAAACAGCAGAAAGTTAAACATTCACATTTCAATCATTTTTGGATATATACGTGTCAGTCGGAGAATTAAAATGCGCGGTCATTGGAAAAATAAATTTTGTTCTAGGGGGGAAAATGAATTATAAAGTAATAATGAAATAAATAACGAAATAGAACAATGAAAATTAAGCACGCTAGAATTCAAAATTATTGAGTGGGCTCAGGACCCATGGGCCCTATAGTTGGCGCCACTGGCTATGCATTAACAACGGGACAAGTACTTAAAAAAAAGAAAAATAAAGAAAACAACTACTAATGGGTTTATACCATTTACTTAAACCCCTACGAGAGAAAATTTTAGATTTGCCGCAAATAAAGAAAATAAAGTTTAAATTACACCAGACGCCTTTTATGCTCACGTTCATTCATTTGGATCTGTCGCTATTTTTTACAGTTTTTTTTTTCCTTTTTTCTTTTTTGAAAAAAGGAAAAATGTTCTAAATAAATATTTTCCTCCCTCAATTGTTATAAATTGCATTCCCCAGTGTCAATTTTATAGAGGAAACTGTAGTGAGCTCATAAACTGCCGCAGTATAAATAATAATAAATCATTTTACTTATAATCTTTTTTAGTTTTAAAATTTATTTGAAGCTTGTATTTGTTCCCAACTCTAGTTTCATTTGGATAGATTTTCATTTAAAATATAAAGTCATACTAATTCGAGGATGTTCGCGGCAGAAAGCAATAGGGTTCCGCCAGTGGCGCAGCCATAAGGGGGAGGTTTTGGGGTTAAAACCCCTCCCAGAGCTAAGAAAGATCGCTATAATTGCGCTTATATGAATCAAAACCGAACTTAATATTTAAACGTTTTGGCGTATTTCGAATCCACCGCTTTATTGAATCAGATTTCATTTAATAAAGTGATTCAATTAAATGACGAAAATTCTACATAAAACTGTGAAAGAGCATATTATATGGATTAGTTAAGTAAAATTTGGTTATTTGAACTAAATCACTTTTCTGAGACGTATTATGCTAAAAGAATGATGATTTCCTGCCATACAGATGCTCTTTCAGTTTAAGTATTATACAGTAAATATTTTAATTAGTACTGATTCTATTAACCGGTGATTCAAATAACCGGCAAAGACCTTCATCAGAAAATCAAAACCCCTCCTAGAACCGAATTCTGGCTGCGCCACTGGGTTCCGCAACATTACATTAGTTTGGAAAGATTGTTTAAAAATTTAAAATCATTCAACACTGATTTTAGGTATATTTATGGTTATTATTAAGGATCGTGGTTCAGCAAATGCATTTAAGAAGCAACCGATTTTGTTAGCCATCTGAAAGTGAACCGTGGTATTATATAGACGGGGAAAAAAGAAAAAAAAAAAGAGAAAGAAATAAGATTTAGTTTATTGGTAAAGGCATTTTTTTAAGTTTTAAACTTCTGCCTTCCCTCCCCCTTAAAAAAAAAATCATTTTACACCATAGCTATTAAATATAAAATGTCCATTTAGTTATGCATGTTCTGGCATATGTAACATATAAGGGGGTTCTAAGGGTTTAAATCAGCAGGGCCCCATGCTAATGTGAGCCTTTCAATTTGACTAAAAGATATATATATTTTTTAAAGCTTTAAGGCGAAAAAATAGTGTGCTAATTGTTCTGCTTGGTTTTGGGCAGCCGGTATTGTATAAATTTTACACATAAAAAAAGTAACTTTTAATAAATATTTCTTTTTTTTTTCTTTTTTTTTTAAACTACATAAAAAAGACAAATTAATTTCAATAAATTAAAAAAATGCGCAATAATTTAAGTTTTAAAAAGTGCATTTATTTAAATAAATGCTCTGTATGTAGACAAAATTGAGTAAATTTTACCCAACGTATAAAAGCGAAGATTAAACCAATGGAGGAAAAAAATAAGTAAACATTACGAAAAATTAGACACAACTGTATTTGGTTAATTTTTTTTTCTTTGTATTGAATAACTCTGAAGTTAGAAAGAATTCAAATAGGGTGTCCTTCAGACTCAAGCCAGCTGAATTTCCTATTTCGAAACAGAAATCTGGGAGGGGCGAAAGAAAACCCAAAGAACTAAGATATTCCATTGTTTTTCGAACAGCAAGATAGAAAAACAGGAAAATGTTGCTCAAACAGTTTTAAGAATTTATAATAAAAGTTAATAATTTATAAACAAAATATAAATGTAGGGACTAACTGGAAATTATAGTGATTTTCTAGAAGAGTGGGGGAAAACTAATAAATTTTGTCTCAACCAAAATTTGACAAAAGGAATTAAGGAAATCGGTAACCTTTGAACTTTAAGCATTTTAAGATACAATTTTGGCATAATAATAAAGGACACGATGAAAGAAAATTATTCTAACAAAAAAAACTGTTCGATTTTTCTGGCAAAATCTTTTTTTTTTGTTTTTTTTTTCTTGAAAAATAAGTAAATTTTAAAATGTACAATTTAGAATATTTTCAGCTAATTTTAACAATTCGTTTAAGGGGACTCAGGGGTTAAAAACTTTTCAAAAAATCGATTTTTTTTTTAATGATTTAAATTGATTATTCACCTAATTCTTAACTCAATGCAAAAAACCGCATAAAAATATTTGCATTTTTAACGGAGTTATAAGCATTTACGTATCAATACTAACATAGCCGCATCCGTTATAATTTCAACTCTAAGTCGTGTTTTCTCAAAACTTGATTTTTGATGACTAACACCAAGATTTAAAAAAAGCTATTTGATGATTTTTTTTTTTTTTTTTTTTTGGCATGCATATAACATCATTATCTAGATATCTAGATTATGAATTAATATATTTTAGATAGTTTAATATTTTGAGTATTTTTAATGGGAAAAAAGTTGTATTTTTTAGGGTTTTTTTAAATTTTCAACTGTGAGAGATTTTTTAATACTGTTTTTATTAAGTGATAGCTATATCCTTAATTCATAATCTAGATTATGATGTTATATGCATGCAAAAAAAAATTAAGCCATTCTATTAAATTTTATCAAGAATAAAAGAAGTTTTTTTAAATCTTGGTGTTAGTCGTCAAAAATCAAGTTTTGAGAAAACACGACTTAGAGTTGAAATTATACGGATGCGGCTATGCAAGTATTGATACGTAAATGCTTATAACTCCGTTAAAAATGCTAATATTTTTATGCGATTTTTTGCATTGAGTTAAGAATTAAGTGAATAATCAAACTAGATCATAAAAAAAAATCGATTTTTTGAAAAGTTTTCAATTTCTGAGTCCCCTTAAGTGTGCTGTATAATTTTAAATATCGGATTTATCAAAAGTTACTAGTTTGGGAGAAAAAAAATTATGCAAATACCTGTAAAATTACAGTAAAAACTGAAGTTATTTTACATTTTTATGTGTTAATTCTTTTTCTATAAATATTTAATTCTCTTTTTCTCTGATATTTAGTTTTATCAAATAGATCATAAAGAACAGCTAGAAACATTCGAATGAATTGAACAACATACATAACATTTTTGTCACTTTAAACATGACTATTCGTAAAAAAACAAGCTAAGAAAAATTACTTTTAAAGGTCACTGATGTAATAAAATCGCTTTACACTATATTTATAAAAGTGTTGGCAAAAAACCTGGTTTTTTCGACCCCCCCTCCTTTTGTTTAAACCAGATTTAAAAAAAAAAAAAATCCTTTCTTATTAATATACATGCACATTTATTGATAAAAATAGATAGTGTTGGATTGTAAGTAGTATAACTTTATTTTAAAATAATTTAAATTAAATAATTACAGTGAATTTATGCAGAAAATTGAAAAAAATAAAACATATTTTAGTTTAAACAGTATTAGCAAACAGTCTTATGTTCAAAGAATAAACTACTCCACAATATGAAACATTGACAATCTTTTGATTTCTAATAATAAACATTTGAATGTGGTGTGATAAATTTATTTTCCACAATTATTCAACTAATAAATTTCAAATACTTCTTAGGATTTTTGAGTGACAATTTGAAGACATGTTTGGTCATTGAATTCAGCAGATAACAAGGGGGAAAAAAAGAAGAAGAAAAAAAAAAAGATTGTTATTATTAAAATACTATAACTTGGCTCCCGATCTTTGAATACTCTATTATTCGACTTCATATTTTGATTTTAATTCTTCAAAATAATCTCTCTAATAAAGTTTTTTTTTTTCTTTTAACATTTTGAACAAAATTTTAAAGATTATCATGTTATGTTATTAATTGCGTTAAATAATCTGATTTTCTTAATTAAAATATTTTACACTAAATACTGAATATTTTAGATCGGTTTATCTTTGATCAATTCACATGTTTGAAATTTTTTCTTTAGAGCAATAGATACTTAAAGCAATGCATACTTATTTTAATGCTATACCTAAAAAAATGACCTAAACCTACTATGCCTAATGTTTATTTCTGAAATAAAGTGTTAAAAAAATAATTAGTTCCAATAATCTAAAACAGTTAAATTATTAAAAAAAAAAAAAAGAATTTTTTAGCATCCGATGCTATTTCTTTCAGACAAGCTAAAAATGTCGTGTCATCTGCCCTGAGTTTTCTATTCAACCGATTTTCATAATTATTTTTTTAAATGAAAGCTATTTATTTGTAGTTGTGCCCATTTTAACTATTTTTTAATTTATTTCCATTTTTATATTTTATTTTTAATTTTAAATGCTTTTTTTACGATATTTCTTCAAAATGGTGGCAACATAGTTTAGCTTTTCTCTCGATGATAAAAATTTATTTTCCAAAATGATTGCGTATAATTATGCACTAATTGAGGTAAAAAAATATATTTACTGAGAAATAATTTTAATAATGTAAATAAAATAACGGAAAATAATTTATGATAAAAATTAATGTCTAAAGCAAAAAAAGAAAAATTTCAAATGAGGAAAATGATGTCATTCAGCAACCAGGCTTTTTTCATATTACTAATAACAGTAACTTTTGAAAAACATTTGAAGAGAAAATGATGTCACTATTTAAAACATCTCATTTTTACTCATAACGATATTACATTTCAATATTTCTTTTCATTACGGACACTGAGATTGAGATATTACTTTCAGATGACTTCAGTTAGTAAAATAATGTCACAGTAAAAATGAAATTAGTTTTAACCTCCGATGCTATTTCTTTCAGAAAAGCTAAAAAGTGTCGTGTCAAAATTTGTGGCACACTTTTACTTACCTATCATACGTAGTATACGGTATGTCTTCCAACTGTTTTGAAAATCGAAAAAATTTTTTTGACGTTTCAGATACTGGAGATTCCGAAAAACATATTTTTAGAAAAAAAAATTGCAATCTTTTCAAATAAAGGAATGAGAGCTGGTTTATATATGACGACTTACAGTTATCATATGGCTCTTTATGGAAAAATTGATTAAAAAAATTTTTAATGACTTATTTAAATAAATAAATAAATAAATAAATAAATGACTCTTTTTTTTTTTTTTTTACAATTTAAATCGGAGGCGAAACTGAATTCTGCAGTAGCAGAATCTACACTCAACTTTTTTTTTTTTTTTTTTTTTTTTTTTTGAGGAAAAAAAACCAGTTTTAAATATGGTTGAAACCAATTTATTTAAACCGTGCCTGATTTATACTACTAGGATCTTTATAAAACTTCAATGTACAAGGGATAATAAAGTAGAATTTAAGCAGAAATTAGAAAATCGACATGTTCGTCATTTCTCGCCGAATGAAAGGTACTGAATCCTCAGTTGTTTGCGATTTGAAGGAAAAACACCCTCAACTCGATGATACATTTGGAAATCAACTTAAATTTGTTTATCCATGTAAAGATGAAGTTTTATATTTAATTTTCCATTAACTTCCTGAAATAATATAATCATGAAAATTTTACATGGATGTATTTACGATGACAATATAACATTTGGATATTTTTATAATGCAAAATAATACATTAATTTTAAGACTTTTTCTTCCCATTTTACAACTGCAGGTGATAAATGACAAAATATTATTCTTCTCTTTACAAGTTGCAAAACAATGCAGTTAGCCTTTTGTTACCGGTCTCATAGACCGCTGCTTTTTAATTTTTCTTAACTTGCAATTTTCTGTTTAACTGTAAACATTTTCGAAATTTTGTTCCGTTCGGTACTTTAAAACTAGCATTGCAGATTTTTGAATAGGTGAACTTTAATGATAAGTCTTTAATAAGAAGTTTAGTACAAAACATCATCTTATGTGTTAATCGCGCCTTTTATTCATTTTTAGATGGAGCTGTCTCACATACCGCATCACAGTAGTTATGTGACAATTTTCACATCAGTTAAAGGTTAATGATGCGCCGAATTAAGCCCATAAAAGAAGACTAAATAGCTGTGAAACTGCAACAATGGGATATTTTAAACCCCAAACAAGTATAAAAAGTAATGCAGTAGACTCTCGTTAATTCGAAATCAGATAATTCGAATCTTCGCTTAATTCGAACTAAACATGAAGTCCCAAAATTTTCAATGGCAGAATAACGATAAAAATTTTCATTAATTCGAACTCACTTTCTCTCGACTTTGTTTAATTCGAACTAACGAGATTCCGATTTTTCATTTTTCTTTTCTTTCTCACGGATTTCAGATCATTTGAAAACCTTTCTTTCTTTGATTTTTGTGAAAATTGTTCCGAACGAGTATACATATAATGCAATCCATTTGATATCCACTTTCTTAGTGACCCGTCTGTCCATCACTGACGCTTTAAATTTTTCTTCCATCGCGCTTGTTTCTAGTCTTTTAATCCGTTTATGTATTGATACATTCTAATTTAATATTAAGTCATATTCTGATGATAACAGACATAATAAATTTAAAAAACACTAAAACTAATTCCTTTGTAATAGTACCATATTAAGCATGCTTTCATTTCATACTTTCCATAATTCAAACTTCGGATAATTCGAACTTTTCTTGTGGTCTTGACGAGTTCGAATTAACGAGAGCCGACTGTATATTTAAAATATACTCTTATCATTTAACAGCTTAGTTTTAATTGAAATATGACTATATGTTGATAAAACATTTTAGAGATCCTGAATATAGGATTATTCGAATACAGTCAAGTCTCTATATAACGAAATCCACCGTTCCAGTAAAAAATTCGTTATATGGAGAAATTCGATGTATAGAGAATTATGTTAAAAATCGTATTTAATGTGTAAAATTTGAACAAATATTTTTGATCTTTTGAATTAAGAATTTCAAATGTTTAAAAGTAAATATTAACCTGGCATTTTATTTCTTAATTATTTAAGCTGTTTCAAAAAAGAGAATAGACATTTATTTGAAAGCTTAATGAAAATCAAATAAGGAAGACTTGCCTTAATTTCAGACGAAGAAATCTGTAATTTTTTGTTGTTTTGATTTTAAAATTTTTACGCTCTCAAAAAGAAAAAAAAAATGCTCAAATTTTAGCAAGGAATGAAAAATTGCAATTAACATTTTACTCCATTTGAAGGCCTCTCCTATGTGCCTCTCATTGATTCCTCTCTCACACGTGTATCAATCCAATTGACTCTGTTTTGAGAAGGATGTGGAAAGGTGTGCGGGAGGTGAGATAAATTCGTTGGATTTAAAGAACAAGGAAAGAAGTAATAATAATAATAATAATAATAAAACTCAGCATTGACGGTAAATTTAAAATAAGTGATGGAAAATTGATTCCATATGATTTCGAAGCTTCTTTAAAACTGAATAAATTTAGACCAATTTATGAAATTCGTTATATGGAGATAGATATTTCGCTATATAGAGACTGTTTTTAATGTAATCATGCGAAAAGGGGACCGTTCCTACTAAAAATTCGTTATATAGAGAAATTCGATGTATGGCGTTTCGTTATAGACTCGACTGTATCCATCTCAGCTTTTAATTTCTTTAATATAGTATTTCACTAATCAGTACTGTCTATAAAACGTAAATTAAAGAGGAATTTTTCAATGAACTGGACCTATGCCAAATTAACGTATTGTAGCAGTGCTTTTGGGGGATTGCATGAATTGCAATCATTAAATGAGGCCTGATTTTAAAGATAAGCATTGAATGCGTATGAAAGACTGTTTGAAAAAATACTATTTTTACTTTTATTAATGTTAAAAGCTGGGCGTTTTCGTTTCTAGAAATTCGAAAAATGTAAGTTACTTTAGATTTTAACGTTCATTATGTAGGTAACTTTACTAGGCAGATTCGGGACAGAGATTCACATATACTAATATGGCCAAATGTGATCGGCCACTAACGATTTTAGACGTTTTGTTAAATATCTAGAAAAATACACAAGGAATTATTCAGAAACTCCAGATTCGCAAACATTAGTACAGGTCAAATATTTCCGCGAAGATCCCTCCCCCCCCCCCCAAAAAAAAAAAATCTCATAAGGGGCTATCAACAAATTGAATAAGAACAAAGATCTTTTGGATAAGCCTGTCAAAACTGATCTTGCTAAAGCGCTCAAATTGCAGATTATGAATGAGTGGCTTATTGTAATTTTTTTTTTCATTTTTATGAGGATAGCATGTATACTCGTAGAAAAATTAAAGTTTTTATAAAAATAATCCCAAATTTTCCCAAGTTTTATGCTTATAATTTGGCGAGTTATTAATATAAAAAAAAAATGTACTTTTCAGAAAATATGACATAATATTGTGCACAATACCCTATAATCAGAATTAAAAAGTAATAAAAATTGTATAAAAATGAGCAGGTTTACTAAATAATGCTTCACAGCGCATGCGTGTACGTAATCAAAATGTAATTTGCATAATGAGTTAGCTAAATGTATAAAGCAACTTTTGTGAAAGTCAAAAGCATAGCTTGAAAATTCTGAAAATTATCACCGATAGAATAAGCTCAAAATCCGTTATTCCAAAATGAAGCAAAAAGATGAGGGTTGTATCCAAATATAGTAGAACGTACAATATTATGTATGCTATGTGGACACTAATCAATGGATATATGGATACAATCCTTCATCTCCATAATCAACAAATACATACAAATAAACAAAAAAAAAAAAAAAAAATGCGGTGCGTTGCATTTTTGCCGAATTTATAAGTACGTAATAATAATTTAAAAAAAACTTTAATCTGAAAGCTGTAAGAAATCCGGGCCCGAAAACAATCCAAGAAGTTATTCAATGGAACTACAAATAGAATTTCTAACTTAAACCACATTCCATTCCAGCAACTAATAAATTTTTCAAATAAACGCATTAGAGGTTTTATTTCTCCCCAGAAACAAACACACGTATTGTCAACTAAACCAATACTACAACGGAAGGACATTTTCTACGCATACGGAAAGCGAAATTATCAGAATAACTAGAACAAGGACTAATATGTCGATAATATACATAAAAAGTTCCTTTATTTATCTGCTCGTAAAATATAGAAGCATTTAGAATTTATAGGCATTTTCCTTTGGAATAGATCCAGCTATCGATTACTTTAAGATCTATTTAAGGAAATACACAATTACCTAGAGCTTTAAAACTTAAAATATAAAAATGCTATGAGAAATGGCTGGGTTACCGATTTATTAAAATTTTAATTAAAGTTCAGGCACTATTTTCTAGATTTCCGTAAACGATTCATAAATTTAAAATTTCATAAACTTAAATCTTTAATGTAATCTTTAAACTGGAACATTAAAAACATGCGTAATTTAAATTATTTCCATTTATGAAATCACAATTTTTTTTTTTTTTTTTTTTTTTTTTTTTTTCCCCGTATAAACAGCTGCAGTTAAAATGTAAACTTTAGCAATGGCCGATAACATAGAGAATATATATAATAAGATTGATTTATTTTTTTCTTTTAAATAAAAAAATATATATAAGCTTCTTTGCGGGCTTATTTCAAATTTTTAAATTCAAGGACTACATTTTTGAAATTTTTTGGAACTTAAGCACATGAAAATAAATCTTTTTTTTTTTTCTCCCAAACACTTACATATTTTTTTCTTTTTCCAAAAAAAATACAAATCATGCAGAGAGTAAAGAAATATTTATCTGATCTACTTCCATTATTTATAAAAAGAAAAAAAAAATGAACGTAACTAAAATCAAAACAATCCACTCGCGCTGCGTTGAATAGAATAGAATAGTAACTGAGCAATAAAAATTTTACAGTGCATTCAAAAACTATTCATGCATTTCTTATAATAGAATTTTGATATCACATTTGAAATTTTCTTCTTTTTAACCATTGTAAGTTGATTAGCGAACAGTCGCTCCGTGGGAGGTCAAATTAAACCGGTTTTATTACAGACATTTTTGCTCGTCAAACGTCGTTGATATGACAGTTTAAAATTTACAAACAATGAGGGTTTTCATTTTATTTTTGTTGTTACGAAAGTAGTCTTGCCAAGGTCTTTTTTTTTTTTAATGAACTTTAACAAAAAGACCCTCAGACATTTACAGAAAAACATTTAATAAGAAATTTCGGAGTGAAGTGCGTGCAGTAATCGTTAAGGACTGTGCCTATATAATATAATAAATAAAGGGGGATAGCTTGGGGCGTGGCAAATGATATCGAAAGATATTTCTAGGGGAAGGGTTGTCTTTTGATATCGTTATCATTTTTGATCCAATCAAAATTTTCTCTTCCTATTGCTAAGTTGTTTTTTATAGCAAAATAACCTGTTACTTATGTTTATGGAAATATGTTATTAAAATCATTAAATTATAAAATCATTTAATTTCAAAATATTTATTGTTATTCCACCTATCTTTTTTAATATTTCTAAATTGACTTCTCAACATATAACCGTAAACTAATATTAAACTATAAATTGGTAAAAGCATATTTATTATTTTTTCCCTCATATCACTCGTAATTTTTTATTGATAATTTATTTTCGCCTTTATAGCGATTTTTTCATTGTTGCAATGTATGGCAGCTATATGGCATATTTTAATGATCATTTACAGGCGCATATTCAATTTCCATACAATTATACGCGTAAATATAAAATGTACGCGTTGCACAAAATTCACAGTGATTTATCGCTAATGGCGGGATAACAATAAAAGCCATAAAATTAATGAATTATTCTGTAATGTTTAAAACACGTTTTAAAAGACGTGTCATAGAAAACTGTTTGACGTCAAAATTAATATGCAAGAAAGGACCACCAAATTATAGAAAATGTATTTCGACCGGTGCTAAGCCAACTGCCTATTCAACAAAATTATTCCTGTAAAACTACTTTTACAACGAGAACGGTCTCTGCACAGGAAAGAGTTTCTGATGTCTGCAATACGTTTCTTGCCTTTCTTCTTCTTCTTCTCCTCTTCTTTTCTGATTGCTGTTGGCAACAGAAGATGAACAGAAGTGTGCTGAGATAGTGATGCCAAACGTCTCGATTTTCACAAGTTTCGCGTAACCACTGCTCGCGACGCAAAAAGCCCCGCTTTGCATGGTGACAAAGTCTTAAATTTCTCTAGCATCATGCTATTCTTTAGTCTGCATCGAGAATAACTTAATGCAATAAAGCCTGTAAAAATAGAAACTATCTATACCAGAATTTATTTAAATAGTCCCGTTTAAAAAATACCTTAAAAATCTACCAACATTGGCGGAAACCTGTGTAAAGCGCAATATTTTAGGGTTCTTAGCAAATACGAAACTTGTTTGTAATATAACTTCGCTTTAGAAGTAAAAGTTTCGTGGCCTCTACGATAGAAATATTATACAATGATATCTGCTAAATTGTAATTTTGCTTGCAGTCCTTAGCGATTCCGCCTTCAAAGGAAGGGGCAATCGCACAATAAGATTCTTGTGCTTATTTATTACTAGATGAGTCGCCCGGCGTTGCTCGGGCCCGTAATAATATTCTAAAATACACCTGAAATTCGTACTACAAAATGTTGTAGAAAGACCTTATCTCGAACTTAATCCCCGGCCTACGGTACCGTTTAGCAGAAATGCTGTGGACACACGGTAAAAAAAAGAGAGGGGGGGGGGATAAGTTTCACATTCTACCACCAGATGGCGAACTCTTTTCTTAACAAAACCGTTTCTGGACTTAAAAAAGATATTTCATGAGATTATTATTCGAAAATGCGGGTGAGTACACTTTTAAAATTCTATATTAACTATGCATTTTTATCCGAGGGCTCTGAAATATCCGCATCTAAAACGGTACGGTCTCAAATATTTGATCAATACCTCTCTAAAATAATTATTGCCCCCTACCCTACTCTTTAAAATTTATATTAAGTGTTATAAACAATCTGAAAATTTATATTAAATAAGTAATATTTATTCCAGGGCTTAGTGAAAATCCCTCATTTGAAATGGTAGAAAACGGTACAATTTTAGATATTTGATCGCTCCCCCTAAAAAATCCACCGCCCCGTATTTCATGCTCACTGACCTTTAAAATATTTACTTGCGTTATAATGTATCTGAAAGCTCAAAAGGATCGTTTTGTGAGGGTTTTTTTTTTTCTTAATTTTAGTTAATTCGCGTTTCAGCGTTTCTTTTTCTTTTTTTAAATCAACTTTTTATTTAAAAGAAAACTTGGATTTTTATAAATTTACATATTATTAAACAACGTTTAAGGATATTGCTCAATGCATAACTTAAAAACCTCTAAATTGTGTATTTTAAAAAAAATAACAGTGTACCAAAAACATTTGTGGTTTCCATATACTTGCTTTTTAAATAGAGCAAGTCATCCAAGTAATAAATTAATAATTAATATATAAGGTTGTAATTGAGCGACTGCGAAGAAATTTATATATTTAAAATCAGCGAAAAATTCTTCATTTGAATTGACGAAAATTAAATTCATAAATTAAACATTCGAAAATATTTACAGGTCGTCTAAAAAAAGCCACTACTATCTCACGCTGAGCTGTCTGAATTACAAAACACCTGCTCTCATTCAGAAAGATTTCTGGAAATTATGTTTCTTTGAAAGGAAATAAAATAAGATTTTATAAATGGATTTTTACGGATTTTTCAACTATTTACAGGAGTATGAAAATTATTTTTAGAATTTCTGAAAGAGGAATTTTTTCTGCATGTAGCTATCTAATTTTTGAGTTTTTAGGTCCAGAAGTATTTAAAATACAGCCCTTTATTAAAACGCCTAGTACATTCATCGCCATGGCAACCCTGTATTTACAGTAACCTTTTTCCTTTTCTTTGAATTTTTGAAGAAATATTCTGTGTTTAAGAAAAATATATGCCCTTATTGAATTATGAATACTTTTCCTTTCTTCTAATTTAGGGATTTTAATTAATTTCTCAACTAATTATTAGAATTTTAAAATTCTGAGGGTCAGGTGCATTAGGAAAGGCCTTGGACAATCTTCAAAAAAAAAATTTGAACTCGTACATGCTGTAGTTTTCTCTAACTATCGCAGACACACACGCACACACACAGAGCGATTTGTTATTTTATTAATATAGATACAACTGCAAAGACAGGGGAAAAATTCAGTTTTGCACAAGCTTCGTCTGTCTTAGGTATAATCATCCAATATCCCAATTAGAGATGGGAATGCTCGGAAAAAACCGGAAAAATTGGGGGGGAAAACGGTTTTTTTTTTTTTTTTCAGTTTTTTTTTTTTTTTTTTTTTTTTTTTTTTAGGCTTATTTTTCAATTTTTCCGAACTGGAAAAATTGAAATTTCATGTATGAAATAATGTATTGAAAATTTTGTACTAGCTACATTCTCATACTTTTAATTTAATTTTATGTTGAGTATCCCACATGAAAACTTTAATGTGGGTAATCTGATCTCTGAGCAGAAATCTGTTTGAGAAGACTTGAAAGGATCCTTCACATTTTTTTTTTCTTGTTTGAAACACAAGACCCTTCGCACAATTTCTCTTGAAAATAGACATTTCAGAAAGAAATTTAATCTACAAATTGAATCTTTCGCAAATGCAGTTATTGAAGAAAAAAAATCTCATGCTATATAGCAGCTGAATCTTATCAAGTTGTGAATATGTATAAATAACCTTATTAAAATGTCTAAATAGGAACCTAAATATAGTAATAATTTCTTATTCACAAATTTTGATTATATTTTGTACAAGAAGTTCACAATTTCACAAAAACAGGATTACATGAAAAAAATCTAGATATATAATTAAATGCAACTTCTCTTTCCAAAAATTAATTCATGTGTAAAATTATTTCAATAATATGCCGATTAATAAAAATGGTAAAATTAAAAATTTAACATAAAATTTGAAGCATGCATTTATTACTTTTTTTTATCTTTTCAAGAAGTAAGTGTTGAATTCGTGAAAATTTTGACTTCCAGTTTTTGGTGTATTTTAAACATTTTAGAAAGTCCTGAACACGATTTGAAGGTTTTTGGAAAATATATGTCACTCTGTAAGTCTATATGTGACAAAAATTTTATGGGCACTTTATCTCAAGAACTTATGCGCTTAATTTCACAAAACTTTAGATTCAGTATTCCACAGTAGATTCCGTAGTTAAATTTCCACAATAGTTCTATCTCAAGAACTAATGTATGTATTCTCATAAAACTTCAGATTAAGTTAATTTTTGATATAACTTCGCACTCATTACTTTTTCGTGTAAATTGCTCAACAGATGACGCTGCTATGCTGCATTATTCATGATTATCGCAATAGCTCTATCTCAAAAACTAAAGGACGATTTTTTATCAAACTACAGCTTCAGACAGTTCCTGATATATATTAATGTTGTTTAGTTTTTGGTGTAAATTGCCCTATAGGTGGCACTACTATACTGCATCTTTCAAGATTTCGTTATAGCTGATTAATTGAATGTTTCTTCAAAATATTGAATCCTCCATTTTACCTCCATAATGTACAGTAATGTTGCAAAAACATGGGCAGTTTGCATTAGAAAAGTACAAATGAGTGAAAATCTAACAGTCAATAAATCCTATGCTATTTTTTAGTTGCAGACCTGAGTAAACCAAACTAAAACTTAGTTTTGTTTGAATTTAGATTATAAAACTAAATCAAAACTTTTTTGAGTTGAAATTGGAAAGTTATACCAAAATTAAACTTTTTTTTTTTTTTTTTTTTTTTTTAAGGAAATAAAATTATAATAGTAAGAAAAAATTAATGATGTAAAAATATGCATTTTTTAAACAAACAATGAAATTTTTGAATACTGATATTCATAATAATGACAAAACTGCAGTAATTTCTTTAAACTAGTATTATTTACTTAAAAACTATACTTATGTAAATGGATTGCATAATTTATTTCATTCCAAACTGCAGACATATCGGCTCAGGTTTTTACATTAAGTCAATTGGTAGTTAAACATGTAACTGAAAAATCATTTCAACAGAGATATGATGTAACAAACAACAGCGTTTAATAAAAATTCTTAGGCTGTGAAAAAAAAAAAAAAAAATTAAACTTTTAAAAGCAGGCTTTGCTACTTTCTTTTTATTTTGTAATATAAATTGAAAATAATTTTCTTTTAAAACAAATAAATGGGAAAAAATGTTTATTATTTAATATTCTCTTAGAAAATATAACTTATTTGGGAGAAACAATCATGAAAAATCAATTTTTCCAACTTTTCCGTTTTTCCCGAAAAAACCAGTTTTTTTCCGTCACTTATATTTTTCCGGAAAATTTACATCTCTAATCCCAACTGTAGTGACAGGGGCATTTTACGTCTAATTAAGTATTACGTTACAGACAGATTCCATTTCCACGCGATTTAGAGTAATTTTATGTTTCGATTTAGAAACCGCTGCCTCTTTTTCATTGGGTCTTCGGTCATGATTTTGTGACAAGTTCCAGCAAAATTCGCCTGGGAATATCCCTTCATGACAAGACGTTTATACAAAAGTGACGAAAGAATAAAGAAAGCAACCTTCTCTCCCCCCCCCCCCCCTTTTTAATTCTTATTTCGCATGATTATCACAGAATAAACTGTGTTGTGAGTAAGTGTAAAAGAATATTTTATAATGCAGAAAGTATGAATTAAAATATTTTTTTTCAAAAACACAGCATATCATCGAAATTTTATAATTTTGTAACATGATTTATAAGGTTAAATATTATGTTTTTAGATAATTTTTTACGAGAAAAATGTTATCAAATTAAAAAAATTATCAGTACTTATATTTAAAAATCTATTTCCAGTATATTTATATTGTACAAACACTCAATCGATAAGAAACAGCGTAACATAAAATTTTCTAAAAACCCTTTTTTTTAATCTAATTTGGATTTTTAAGAGCCGTTTGTTTGTCGTCTGTCCGTACTCTAACTCTCATAAATGTATTCGGATTGCCATATAATTGATATATATGTTATTGAGGATTAATATGGCATATTTGATATTGAAAATGTAGCCAGTAGAAATTTTAGTTCTTTTTCAGGGACACTCTAAAATAATTATATTAAATTATTGTCTATGGTGAAAAAAAATGTTTGAGGTGTTTTTTTAAGCATGTTATGCTATTTCAAGCATAATAAAATTTATGTGAGTTTCTAAGGTGCATTAAAAACATGCTTTCTGTAGAATATGAAAGTGGTTGGATTCATTTACAGAGTCACAAAAAAGTATTCAGATAATGGTATAATCATGGTAGTCTACGGGGGAAAATCAAAATAAATTTTATGACTAATGAATAGTAAAAATGCGTTTTCAGTTTTGGTAACAATTTAAAATTTTAAATAATTTTTTTCTGCGCGCTTCGAGGTGTGCATATATTCTGCAGATCAAATATAGGACTATACATAAAAGAATTGAGCATTATTATATATAAGCGCCAATCGCTTAAGGATATTTTTGAATTACATTCTGCATTTTACAGCTTAACTAATAGTTCGGGAGGTTTGTAGATTATGAATAAGTAGATATATTGGGTTACGTAAAGTATTGGATACGCTATACTTTACGTATACTTACTATACGTTGCTACCTGCGGATGGTCACTTACTGAAAGTACGTTTTCAGTAGTTATGTATTTTCTAAATTTTTTACTAAATATACCTTTTTTAAAAATCTTATTAAACGGTGTCTGTGCAATGTACTGTAAGTTTTGGAAAGAGTTTAATAATATGTGCTTGACACGTGATCTTTTCTTTCTTTTCTTTACGCATTCTTAATTTTAAAATCTCATCAAGAAATTAATATTTTAGCTTTTGTGTGTGTATTCTTTTCAAAGAATGTTTTTTATAGATGATAAAATATTTCTAAAATATATACTTCATTTTACTTACATATTAAAATCTTTCTCACAATTCGTCACCTTCGTTAAGACTTTAGTACACAAAATATTAAATTAAGCATTGATTATAGAAATGTTTTGTTACATAAAAAAATACTTCCTTTAAAAAGAGAACATAGAAAAAAAAAGTTAAAAATACTAATTTTCTGATAAGATCATAAAAGAAGGAAGACATCCTTCTTCCGTGGATATTTTTAAGGTAAGGATATCCCACGCTCATGGGTTTAACATTATAGAAGGAAATTTGAGATACCAATGACCAACAACCATAAACTAGAAAAGCAACTTTAATTAAAAGCTAAAATGCTAAAAAAAAGTTTAATTATTCTTTTTTCATATTTTTTTAAGTGCTCTGGCAATCACAAATCCAATTATTTAGATTCAGAAGCACCTTAGAAAATTCAGCGCGCAATCTTATTCACGCAGAGCTAAACCTTAAAAATCAATATCAAATGCAAATTTTGCACAGAATTTTTAAACGTACAAAGGCAAGTTCGCTCCCAACTCACAATAGACGCTAATACGTGCCCCAACAAAATATTCCTATTTCTCCCGAAAAATAAATTCCGGCGCATCAAAAAATAATAGATGAACATGAACTTCTGACATTTAAGTCTGTTTTCTTATGTAATCTGCCCCGCCCAGTACAAAAAGAATTGGATTTAAATACTTCATGAAAGAATGGAAAAATATTCCAATAGAAAGAAAAAATATTTCCCGAACATAATCGCGTTTTTATAAAATATGCAGCATCTCTGTTTTACAACATAATTTATATTCTTTTCTTTTTTCAAAGAAACATTTAAACATTTGGTAAAAAATTTGCATGTATCCATAAATTAAAACTAAATATGAACTGAATTATATATCATTTTTTTTCACCATTCATGATTTTAAAATGTTTGAAAATACATATGCTTCCAGAGCTCATTATATGTTAGTGAGGACATGCCCTATTGGCAACGGGATGTGTAGCAATTATGCTATGTTCTATTGGGGGGGGGGGGGGATATAGTTTGCAGAGAAGTGTGCCTGTTTTATTAAAAAGAAATTTTGTAAAGTGGTTTGTTTTATTAAAAAGGAATTTTGAAAAGGGGCTAGTTTTATTAAAAGGAATTCTGAGTAGGGGTTAGTTTTATTAAAAAGGAATTTTAAGACGGGACTAGTTTTAATAAAAGGAGTTTTAAGTAGGGGTTAGTTTTATTAAAAAAAAAAAAAAAAAAAAAAAAAGAGAAGGGGCTTGCTGCATTAAATGAACTTTGTGAAAGAGCCTGTTTTATAAAATGAATTTTTGAGAAGAGGAATTTATACCAGAATTTTTATACCAGAATTTATGGAAATTATAAAACAGTTGAAGGGAATGGGAGGTGAAAAGGAGTTGAAAGATTTAGTCTAGTTACCGCTAGTTTGCACAAGGAACTGGCCGACTAGCGAGTGCCTATGCTGACGACAGTTGTGCCTGTGATCATATGGATTATAATTTTTAAAACTTCAGAGGGACAATCCTCTATTTTAAATACAGATAAACAGGGTTGGAAAAAAACCTGGTTTTTTCGAAAAAACCCAAAAAAACCGGTTTTTTTGGTTTAAACCAGGTTTTTTTTGGTTTAAACCAGGTTTTTTTGGTTTAAACCGGGTTTTTTTAAAAACATCCTTTTTTATTATATATACATGCATATTTATTGATAAAAATAGATATTGTTGGATTATAAGTAGTATAATTTCATTTTAAAATAATTTAAATTTAATAATTACAGTAAACTTATGTAGAAAATAGGAAAAATTCATATTTTAATTTAAACAGTATCAACAAACAGTCTTACATTCAAAGAATAAACTGCTCTATACAATGAAACATTGATACACTGAGAATTTTTATAAATAATCTTTTGATTACTAATACTAAACATTTAGAAGATGTAGTTTGATAAATATAATATTCTTTTCCATAGTTATTAAAATAGTAAATTTCAAGTATTTCTTAGTGTTTTGTTTTTTGGATGACAATTTGAAGTCAATATTTTTTATCATTAGATTTTGCAGATAACAGAAAAAAAATAATAAGATTGTTATTATTAAAATGACTAGTACCCAATCTTTGAATACTCTCTTATTCAACATCATATTTTCATTTTAATTCTTCAAAATAATCTCCCCATTTTAGAAAAAATTCTTTTACAGTTTGAACAAAATCTTAAAGATCATTTTATTAAGTAAATGTTATTAATTGTGTTAAATAATCTGCACTTTAAAAAAATTAAAATATTTTATACTAAATATTGAATATTTTTAATCTATTTTATATTTGATCAATTAACATGTTTGAAGTTTTTTCTTTAGAACAATAGATATGTTCACCAATGCATAGTGATTTTGATTCTATAATTAAAAAAATGACCTAAACCCTTTATATCTAATGCTTATTGCTGAAATAAAGTTTTAAAAATAGAAATTATTCGTATCCAACAATCTGAAACATGTAAATTATAAAGAAAAAAGAGAAAATGTCGTTAGATTATTTTTAAAAAAACCAATTGGTTTTTTTGAGAAAAAAACCATTTGGTTTAAACCGTGGTTTAAACCATGGTTAAAACCAATTGGTTTAAACCGTGCCAACCCTGCAGATAAAGTACAATGTTTCACCAATCTTCAAAAGCATAATTTAGTTTTAAAATTTATCCATTTTTAAGCTATTGATTTTTTTTTTTTTTAAGCATCAAGAGAGCAAAATAAATATCAGGTTATCTTTACGTAGGCAAAAGTACTCAGCAATAACATTTTCTATATCAGTGCGAGACAGAGATAAAGTAGAAATCAGCATTTATAACAGTTACCAACAGGCTTTGAATTTTTTTTGCGATAAAGATAATAGCGCAAATAAGCCATGTATCACGGAAAATCTCAGCCGAAAACGGATTCCCAAAATTGACATTTTAGGAAATTACACTGCAATAATTAATTTCGGATTGAAAAGTATTTTTTTGCACTGAAAATTCTTTTTTCCAGGGGAAAAAAAAAAAAAAAAAGATAAGATAAAAATTTATTTTTCTATAAATAAGATCTTTAAATTTCAACCAGACTGAAATTTCTGTTTTTAGTTTGGAATTCAGTCTATAGTTCAAACATTTGTAAGTGTAGTGTACACACATGACGTTTACAAGTATTTAAAACTAATAAGGTTAAATAAAACAATGTACATATCATATATATGTGTGGTTTAGTCTTGAGAATTGGAAAGACAATATTAGTCATAAAACATTAACATTTTGGAGTGTAAGGTTTATCAGATAATTTCAAATGGAAGAGAAGATTGGTAAACAAAAATTGTCATAATTTTAGAATCTTCAATTCTAATGTTGGCACTTTTTACTTTCGTTACAATTGGACAGAGAATTTGTTTTGTAGGACCGAGTATATTTAGGTTTTACTTTTTAACTTGTTCTTTAACATCTTCTTTGGATTTTGAAATCCTACATATATTTTTAGTAACGTATTCTGTATTGAAAAATACTTGTGACTTGTGTGTGTAAGTAGCTATATTTGTGAAACAAATTTTCTCACGAAAGCCTACATTTTAACATTATCTTTAACGTTAAGCAAGGATAAATACTCACGTTTTCAAAATACATTATCGTTTTAGAAATTTATGACATACTTTTATTGAAGACTAATATACAACAAGGCGTTTTTTCTGATTATAAATCTGTCATATAAAGCAAAAATAACATCCCACAGCTCTGTAATATTTTTAAAATGTGTTTGCTGAAGCTATTAAGTTGAAACACGTTCTCTGGTAATCTTCAATACAATTTTATTTCCTACTACTGACAGGCTTTATGGATGCCAGAAACCATCAAGTGAAGCTGACATATATCCAGGCTCTTGGGCTCTGCTATTTGTCTAAAAGATTTTAAATATAGACTCTTACCAATATCAAATACAATTTTTTAACTTACCAATTTACATACACCTATTTATTTTACATTACATTTACATTAGTATACTTTTTTTTTTTTTTTTTTTTTACCTTATCAATTCTTATTGTAATATTACTCTTTTCTTTTTAAGGCTGTCCTATCCAAAAGAGCAACTTTATGACGTAAGTTTTAATTTTTGTTCGGATATGCATGAAACTAGCAAGTGTTGTTCCGAAACTATCTAATCGCACTCGTTGGCCCCTTTTCCTTTTTTTTGCAAGTGCAATAGACCTTTCAGAAATAGCGTTAAAATGGGGGCTTTGAACCGAATTTCTACGGCAAAGAAGAACAATCATTCAAACAGGACTGAAAAGCGTGTTTGCCACGTGATCAAAATAGCTTATAACTAAATAGGCAATTTATTCGTCACAAAATGGATAATACTATTCAATTCGAAATTGCTTCCATAGTCAGACTTTCCAATTTTATATCTGTCCATTAAATAATGAATTTGTAAATGTATCATAGCATTTCGCGCTTATTGAGCAAAGCATTTGAGAACAGCCTTAAATGCTCTATTTCTCCAATTGTATAAATTACAGTATCAATTTTATTGCATTGCAGATAATTTTTATATGATGGAAATAGCTTTAAACTCACTAAATTTTAATACAATGCAAAATTTGAAAATCTACTTAGAAAACATGCCATGACCGATTACAAAATAATAAATAGGCATTTATAGAGATTTCTTCACTTTGAAAATCTTCAAGGTAATGAACGATAAGACAGCCGTAGTAACCTCGAAAAAAATCTTTCACAAATAAATATTCTTGAAAGGATGAAACATTGGCCTGTTATAACTGCATCCATGGCCCACTTTGACGTAAACAGACAAGCTTAACTACTGTGATTCTTTTTAACAATTACATAAAAAGAAGCTAGTCTCGGTACTCGCAAAATATAGAAAAATTATTCCGTTCAAGTCAGACATTAATAATGTATTAGTACAATAGAACTACTATGCATTTGAACATATCTTACAATGCTATTAAAATATAAATAATGACTTTTTTTTTTGTCACATGAGTCTTTCAATTTATAGTGAATTTTTTTCTTGTTAAATTCGAAATCAATTTTATATTTTTCTGAAAAATTTCTCTAGCTATCTAAAGATTTCCTCCTATCCTAGATCGCTGGATCGGACATATTCTGCAATCCTGCCCCCTGCCTTTTTTATATCACAGGAAACTACTAGCACACTGCATAGTAAACAACGTTTTTGGAAAGAAAAGTAGTTTTATTTCCTTTTAAATAAAAACCAGAAAAAGGATAAAATAGTACACAATAAACAGAAAAGTAGAAAAACTTTTAGTACTTAAACTTTTTATTTTCCCAATCAAACATTTTAGGGGGGTAAACAAAGATTTAATTTAAACCAACTGCTTTAAATATATATAGATATATATATATATATATGCGTGAAGACATGCCAACATGGAAATTTAGGGAGCACCAAATTTATACTACCAACGTCATTTTTGGCCTGTCACAAGTTGAGGGGGGGGGGGGGGAGGGCGCCAAACTAAAACTTTGCACCGTACGCAGTTTCCTCTTCTCACGTCCCTGGTTGGTGATATAGATGTTGAGATGGTGTCAAACTTGGTGAGATCAAGGACCAATTTAGAAATCTGGCAGCCCAAGGCACAGATGCTTACGGGGACCCATTGTTTACTTTTACAGTGTGCTGATGTAATAAATAAAAAATAAATTTCTATCTGTAATTTTAGAAATCAACGCAACAAAAAAGTGTAGACTGGAGTAAATTTATTTTTAATAAAAATACCAATTTTTTTTCGTTAAAAATTAGAAAAAAAAATCGATTTTTGTAACAACTTGCCTCTTATATTTAACGATGAAGTATAAAAACGTGTTATACAAAAAAATTCAGGGTATCGAAACTGATTTCAGATATGACAGTATGGAAAATCCCAGAGGCAAGCGGAAAATCTCACAAAAGACTGAAGTTGCTTCAAGACTACTCCAAAAAAGATATCACTTAAACATTTACTGTGAACGATAAATAGCACGTAAGACCTGCGAGATACAGCATGAGATTAGAGAGAAAATCGTTATTTCGATAAAGTCGTATCAGCAAAAAAGTACTCAATCTTAAAAGGCAGGCTTCAAAGATATTCTTTCTTTTACTAGTAGCAACATACGAGATATTTTTCTTTACGGTAAATGACAAATTTTTAATATTTTCGAAACATTCTCTTTTGTAGTTTGTCTTTAAAAAGATTTTTTTCCCTTTTTTTTCAAGGATACAAGAGAATAATTCTAAAGTCCAATTTGTACTACACATGTATTAACCCTTTCGAGACCGGCATCCCATACACAAGTTTTAAACAATTGCCTTTTTAGGTGCGTTCGTAATTGTGTAAATACGTAGCACCTATAGTTGTCGTTCAGTCCGTTCGTCTGTCTGTCCGTCTGTCCGCATATAACGACGCAAAAACTACCCAACCGAATCTTTTGAAATTTAAAATATATAATTATTACATAATTTTGTCGAGTCATTTCAAATTTTATGAGAATCGGATGGATAGATCAATTACAAGGACGATCAAAAGTATTCCGTTACATTACGGTCAATGGGGAAAAACGTTGCAAATTCATTTTAATCGTTTGAAATTTAAATTACATACTTATTACATAATTTTGTCAAGTCATTTCAATTTTTTTGAAAATAGGATGCATATATCAAATACAGGGACAATTACTCCGTTACATTACAGTCAATTGGAAAAAAAGTTTCAAATTCATTTTAATAATATTACACTCATTCGAACATAATAATATTGATATGCATCATAAAGTACATATTATAATATAGATTTTGCATAATCTGTTGTGTAAAGAACTTTTGTCATTGATTTACATGGCCACACAAAAGTATTCCATTACATAATGAGTATAGAGAGCATTGTTTGTTGCGCATTTTAATTGTAATTAACTATTTACAATTTTATGAGATTGATATTTTTAAAACTTCATTATCGTACGGACGCACCTCATTTGCTACGCTTCACGTGCAATTTCCAACTTGTTTATATCATCATAGAAATACTCTAATTAAAAAAGCAAAGGTTACTTTTATGGGGGGGGGGGGGGGTGAGTTCGTAATTATGTGAATACGTAGCACTTATAGTTGAAGTTCAGTCCGTCTGTCCGCATATAACAACACAAAAACTACCCAACCAAATCGTTTGAAATATAAAATCTATAATTATTATATAATTTTGTCGAGTTAGTTCAAAGTTTATGAAAATCGGATGCATAGTTCAATTACAGGGACAATCAAAAGTATTCAGATACATTAGGGTCAATAGAAAAAAATAGTTTCAAGTACATTTTAATGATGTTACAATCTTTTGATTTTCGAAAATAATAGAATTGACATGAATCTATAAAGTATATACTAAAATATACATTCTATATAATCTGTGATGCAAAGAATTAATTTACAGGGCCTCACAAAAGTATTCCACTGCATAATGGTATACGGGGAAACATTGTTTGGGACGTGTTTTAATTATATTAAACTATTTCACATTTTATGACACTCATATACGTTGGTGAGGTTTAATACAAGCTACTTCCTGTAAAATAGAAAGCAGATAGTATTTACAGAAAAACACAGAAGATTTCGACCCCTATACTGAATCCGAAGTGCTCTATACTATAACAGCAAGAAATGAATATTTTTAAACTTCGTTATAGTAAGAACGCACCTCATTTGCGACTCGTTTATTATTAGTATACCGCAAAACAAATCCTATATACCAGTGGTGCACAACCCTAGGCCCGCGGGCCACAAAGATACCACTATTTTTATGCAGAAAATTTTTCCTTATAGTTATAACGAAATCTTTGCTATTAAATAAAACAAACGACTCTTTTCAAATATTCTGGTGGGAAACAATTTTCTGGGAAAAAGGTTGTGCATCACTGCTATATACACATTTTGAAAGTATAAGTACCTATGAATCCGAAGGGGTTAAATTTAAGATCATTCTATGTTTACAGATTGTTTCATAGTGGATTTCCGTAATTTAAAATTCAATATTACATTAATTGTATTAAATATGAAATAAGTAAAAAATTTTTATATATATTTTTTACCGATAGAATAACTGTCTTTTTTTAATTTATGTGGTAAACACAAAATAATTACAAAAAGATGTTCTGATTTTTTATATCTTGATAAAAAACATTAACAAAATTTCTTTTATTTTGCGAAAAAAAAAATCTAATTTTTAATTTTATTTTGCTTATTCTTCGAAAGCCGTTTTTTATGCCCATTTAAAATTACATTTTGCAATTAGAAATGTCGAATTTGAGATTTCTTGTAAGATTATATTTGAGAATTAAGAAGTAAAAATCTTCCTTAAGTAAAAATATTTAGCTATTTAAAAATCGCAGGTATGTTTTTTTTGTTGTTGTTGTTGTTGGGGGAGGGGGGGGGGACATTTGCAGATAACTTATAGTACTAGAATATAGCCCCAAAACGATTTTTTGATATTCGAATTATTACAAAAACTACGGTGACAAACATGCCGCTAAAGCAAATTTTAATCTTTTTAACGCAATTTACTGAAAATGACATTTTTATCTGGCCGATTGGACTTGCTTTAAAATTTTAGTGCAAAAGTCCAGAGCTGAATTCTCTAAAACGCCATGTAGGATTAATTTTTTTTTTTTTTTTTTTTTTTTTTCAATCATTTTAAGGCCATTTTTGTGGCCTAAATTTATTATTGTATTACTTTTATATCATTTTCAGAAGTATTTAAAATGATATAAATTTCATTTTATGGCGCCATGTAGGATATTTAAAAAAAATCCTACGCTACACTAGAATCAATATTCAATAATATGCTAAAAATCGAATTGAATCTTTTTTTCTTTTTTTCTACTTATGAGGAATGTTCGGTATAACCCTTTATGTAAAAAGGGGGGGAAATGCAATGTTTACATCATTAATGAAACGTCCAAAAAAATCCTAAATATATATTTTTTTTTTTTTTTCGTTTAAACTCTTCTCCCCACTCCAATAAACTGAAATGTCCCATAAACACATTACATAAATTCATGAATAGAATTAATCCATCATATTAACTTTAAATGTCATTTATCACACAAACATTTCTCCAAATATACAATATACAATGCGCGCCCACAAAATTCCACCACCTAATACCCGCATCAGAAAGAAAGAGAGAAAAATAATGAAAATATTTTAAATTCCGGCAGATAGAAACGTGCCTGTCATTCAATATCGAGCCCAGAGTCAGATGGAAAAGATTACATTGAAAATCGGTGTCTACGCAACCAAAAGTGGGCCATCTGCAATGAATAAAAAAGGGAATTATGCTCTTAAAAGGTCATTGTTTTATTATTACGTTCATTGAAACATATTCAATAGACGCAGATCAACTTCCCCCTATTAAAGAGAAAGTACGGTAGAGTATCGTGCGTAGATCTGATGAAAACTTCATTCTTGTCGAAAGTAAAAGGGCAAAGCAAAGACACCATCCAAAATATCAAATAGTTATTTAGTCATCAGCATTTTAAAAACAGGAGTTTCTTTTTTTTTTTTTTTTTTTTTTTTTTTTAAGAATATTTCTATTATCCCATTGTCATACGAAAAAACTGCGTACAAATAAACAATTCGTATTTTCGAAATGAACTTATTAATTTTTATAATTAGAAATATGTTTTTAAATCGAAAAAGGCTCAGATTATGCTTTGGTCTATTTATTGTATCTCGTTATAAATGAAACTTTTTAATTGAATGACTTTATTATATTATTTTTATTTTATTTTATTTTATTTTTGGAGGGGAGGAGGGAGGGGATCTAGATTTGTGACGTAAATAAAACATTAGCATTTTCAAAGAGACATTCTTTTACAAATCTTAAAGAAAAATTTAAGATAAAATACACAAAACTACACTTTTTGGGGATAAGAGTCAAGAAATAATACAATGATAATAAACATATTTACAATTTAATACATTTGCTGCCGGTCACGCGCTAGCGTGTGAAATTCTCAATCATTTAACACAGAAGGCGGAGTTATTGGCAGCGAACGTGTTAAATGATTTTTTAAAAAAATTGGTTTTCGACTTCAATTTGGTGTTCACTTATTTCCCATCCTAAGAATAACGAAGATTTCGTTACAAGAAAGACTGGATGTAACAACATTGAACTAAATGTAGCCGTTAAATCATGCATTTCAGCCTCATTATCATCAACATTATCGTTGTTATTCTTCTAAACGCGTAGAGATTACTTCACCTTTGACATACGAGTTCAGGGATAGATCGCGTATTCAATGTTTCTCTACATACGCTTTTCTCAATGACGTGTATCCGGCTTTTCAACAGTCGACACCAATCAATAAGCAAGAACACGTGCTTAAAATTTCTGCCACCAATTAAACACACACACCTATGAATTATTCAGAAACTCTCATCAAGCCCGTTTTTTTTTTTTTTTTTTGCAGTTGGCGATCTAATTTTAGACAAAGCTTAACGGCCTTGGCATATAACGGGGATAGGCTGCTTCAGAATCAACAGCTGTTGTGCGTTGTTGTCCAACAAGTGGAACGTTGACATCGCGTTAGAATGTGTGCTTTTATCGGATACGGATCGTTTACACAATGAAAAGATACACTTGTCAGCAAAAAAAATTATGAGTATTACAAGTGACAACACTTTAGACAAGCACGTTGAGAGCTGCAACCGCGGTTCACATCTTTCAATTGCTACTGACTTCATTATTGTGGCTGATTATGCAGGAAACTCCAAAAGGAAGATGCGGTGGATGTAGCTACACTTTAAGTCAGTGCGTATAGAGGCCCCCCTTGGCAAAAATAGTACTTTTAGGTAGATTTCGTAAGATATACTACCTATTGCAGTCATTACCATGGAGCGACTTTTGAAAAAAAAAATTATCAATATGTGATAATATATTTATCATTATATGACCCCAGGAACCCCAAACCACCCCCGTCTAAAAAGTTTATATAAATATATGTATGTACGTACTAAATTTTGTCCGCACTATAAAAATAAGAATTATGCACGAATCGTCTTTAAACTCGCCAAATACATTGTGATGGTTAATATCTCGGCGAAAATTACAACTGGGCAAAATCGGACCAATGGGGTGGAAATGGGGAGAATAAAAAAATGTTAATATCGCCTTAACATGGCTCTAACAAAATAGTTCTTACAGAACATTGCTCTCTAAAACTTTAACGAGTACCAAATTTAACAGTTGCAACTCTAAAAAACATAGTTTTATATTTTCGCCAATATTTAATATCTGCATAACGTACTTTCATAGTTTTAGGATCTAAATCTACATTGAATTAATTTAACTTATGAATCGAACGCAAAATCTATATCAGCAAAATGTAATTTGAAATCGGAATTCTTTATTAGACCGAAGGAGCTTATGCACTCATACAGTAGAAATTCATAAACAGGAACTGCATCTGTGTTAGAAATTCATTAAACGCAGACACAATCATTCGAAAATTCACTTGCGTCAGGCTAAATAATTTATGCCCTCAAGAAGTGAACTCAAACCAAAATCCGCAAAAACAAATTTTCGTGGACTCGCAACCTAACCTTAACCTTAAAACGACACGAACGTTAAACGTTTAAGGGAACTAAAAAAAGGTTTGAAAAGAGGAAAAGTAATAAGTTATTATTATTATTGAATAGTATATGCATTTACACCTTTCATAATGTGGCACAATTGATGCAATAATGCATTTCTTAGAATATATAGTCGTACGAGAAACTTTGACACGCAAATCGATGACACCTAAAGCAAAACCTCGTATGTTTTTCAGCGATTTTATCACAAGATTTTCACAAGTTCACAAATTTATGTATTTCTTATCTTTTAAATAAACATTAGCATAAATAATGAACAAAATTTACTTAAACAAAAATATCAAGTTATAAAAAAAAAAGGATTAAGTTTTACGGGATTTGGAATTTATTATAATTTTTAATCTTCTAGAATTTTTTATTAATTTATTTCTTACCCATCCTACGTAGTATAGGGTGAATCTTGCAATCGTTTTGAAAAAAAAAAAAAAAAATTAAAAAAAATTTTTTTGACACATTTTAGACACTGGGTATTCCAAAAAACATTTTTAGGGAAAAAAAATGGCCGTCTGTCTGTGTATGTGTCTGTCTATAAACGCTCTATCTCCCGAAGAAATTGTGATATACTTGAAATTTGATGTGCATTTAGTATGTAATAATGGGAAGAAGCCTATCTATTGAATATCAGTAACATCGATTATCCGGAGTTTTTTTTTTTTTTTCGAACTCTCGAAATATTCGTTCTGATGAAAGATACATAAAAAGTTTCGAATTTTTTTATTTTAAGGAAAGGATGTAAAAGATAATGAAATAACACAAAATTTGCATAAAGAACGAAATTAATCGGATAATTAGTTGCCGAGATATTTCTACTCCTATTTTCGAAACTTTTCGATTTTTCATTATCCTGTATTTCACTCAAATTTCAATTCAAAAATATACTTAATTGGAAATGGAGACACATAATCCGACGCAGTAAAATGTTAATATGATTGTTATTTTTGGAGTTATAAGGATGATTCTTTTAAGCAATTCGGCACTACTTGAGTAGTTTGGCGTTTTATATAACTTGTCGAAATTGGTTCATCAGAAATTCATTAATAGGGAATCATACTACGTGTTAAAAATATTTAAATTATGAGTTTAAATTTTATTTTGGAATTGCGATGCATTTTACAAACAGTTTGCACATGTTTTATAGTATGCATATCTATGATAGGCAATTATTACGATGCCTCCCTCCTCCCCCAAGAAGTAGTTTTACAGGTGTAATCAAGGGATAATGTAATAAGCAAGAATTCCATTTTAAAAATGACACAAAAATATGAAACTTGGATTTCAAAATCCTAACAAAATAAGTTTTGTAAGATTTTGTTGTATTTTTTATTATTATTATTTATAATAAATTTTTTTTTAATTTTTAATTTATTTTTTACAATTTAACAATTATTTTTTATTTCTATAAAACACAAAAATAAACGCCAGTCCAAATTAATTGTAGGATTTCTAATCTAAAATCAAACGCCTTGTTTTCATATTTGAAAAAGCTTGGTCCACTTATACAAAATTAAAACCCAACCGGAAATTAAGGGACTACTTCACTGACGCAAAAACCCGCCTCGTTAATGTTAATCCTATGAGTGAAAATTTTAAAAATATCTTTTTTACTTTTGAATAATTTTACATGGTATTTTTGCATTGGATAGCTGAGGTCGATTCTTACAGAGGCCTTTTTTACGTTTTCGATTTTGTTTACAGGTTTAATTTTAGATACGTTTCTTTTCGGAATTTGTTACGAAAGTGAAAATATCCCCCTAAAAAACCAACGAAATCGAAAAAGCAAAAACAGGCCTCTTTTTAAGGAATTTGTTACATCAGAGTATCGGTCATATAAAATAGAATTGAAAAACAAAAATTGCACAAAAACTAAAATAACTTGTCATGTTTCATCAAACAGTTGTATTAAATACAAATAAGTTCAAAAATTATTAATAATATTTATAGAAGGCTTGGTACTGCCACATTTATCATTAGTACTACCACCATTTTTAATTAAAATATGCCTCTGAATAATCTCGCTTGCTTCTCAGCTATGTGCAAAAAATAAAATAAATTCCTCCTTAACGACCCCCCTCCACCACCTACATATAAAAGTTTTAAAATGGCATGCCTACTCTACTTGCTTATAAAAAATGTAGTTTGGCACTGCTGGTAACTATTAAGAGATTAATGCTAAAACCAAATTTTCACGAACATGTAAACAAAGCTTAGAACATCTAATAGCACTTAAATAAGATTATTTTAATTTTTTTTTCACTCAACGGTAGTTTTTAACCATTTGAAAAATGGTTGTTGTTTTCGGGAGAATGGACCCGATGATGTTACCACTTTTGAATGATGTGGTCACTTTTGAATTTAAATTAATTTCTTTACTTTTAGAAGAGTTTTTATTTGAATTTAAATTAAATTCTTTACTTTTAGAAGAATTTTTATTTGAATAGTAAATTAAAATGGTTAAAATCATTGTAATAAAGGAGAAAACTAACAAATTTAAAAATGGGTAGACGGAAATTAACAGATACGGAAAAAGCCGAAGCCAAAGAAATGAATGAACGTGAATATCGCATTCAATGATATTAAACACAATACGCGTACTTAAACAATCATAAAGTGATTTTTATTTCTTCTTTTGCTATTTAAAATAAAAATTTAGTCAACATGTATAAGTTGCTTATTAGTTTGGCGATTCGTATCATTTGGCGAAATTGGTCGACGGGATAACTGAGTAATACTGTATTTGGTTTGGCGCAAAAACGTCTTTCAATGCAGAAAATGATAAAATCAAAAGATTATTGAGCCGCTGAAAACCAATTACGTGTTGAAAGGCGATCACGAAAAAGGAAGCAATTTAATGCCGAACCGATTAATTGTAAAACATCATGTCGCCAGGGCGACCAATCCACTAGCCATGGCGTTTTACTATCGGTCGGTTCTAACCAGGAAAATTTGAGTGCCAATAGTGATTCTAACAAGCCGGAAAATGTTATAGCTATTACTCTTGATTTTCCACCACCTAAAAAGAAAACTAAAAAGCAATCGGCTTGGGAAAAACTGGGAAAAAACTTTTTTGATTCGATGTCTGATGGACCCATTCACAGATGCATGTGCTGCGATCGATTTTGGTTTAAAACCTCCATCACCAAAATTCTGCTCTGTAAAATCAAACAATATATGCCAAAGTCTTACAAGTATAACAGTATATGCCAAAGCTGTATTTTAATAATGATTACTTTTGCACCAACAATGTTAAATAGTTTGAAATGTTTCTTTCGTCGCCAACTTTTATGCTTGGCGACAATAGAGTGATATAACTTAAACGAACCGTACCTTCAAATTGCAGCATGTATAAAGTCATTTATAGCAGTGGCACGGATAATACACAATAAAACAACTGGTATTTAGCTTAAAATGATAGATGAATGTATCGAGTGAAACATTTTTCAAATGGTTGGGGTAATTTCTTAAATTACAATTATTTTTTTTTTCTTATGTAGTAAAAAATTTCTATGACTAATTAACATTGAAAATCAATGATATGCACGACTGTAAGATTATCTTAACCTTAATTTTAATCTTATTCAATATGGTTGTGAATATTTATCAAATAAAGAAAATACTTCAAAACAATAAAAAAGGATAGATTATTATAATTATAAAGATGCAAATTGGAAATTAATTTCCGAAGTATTTAAATAAACTGTCTTTTTTTCAATTTTAATAACTTTAATAATTTTCGAAAATGAACAACATAAAACATCAAAATTAGAGAGTAATTGCCAGATAAATCCATTTTAGTTTGCAATCTGTTAAATTTAACTGAGCATGAACAAGAAATATATTAATTTTATTTCAAGATGAGACACAATCACATTACTTTTTAAATTAATTTCTAAAACATAATTGTTTCTATAATCATTACAATGTAATACTTACATGTGTTATTACTTTCTTCTAATAGAAGAAAGTATTGTAATCGAAATTTTTTTCGACTTCCGGTTTTCGACGGATTTACACGTTTTAGGGGTCAGAGATTCCAAAAAACATGTTTTTACAAAATGTCTGTCTGTCCGTGTGTCTGTATGTCGCCATTCTACCATAAAAAAGTGTATGAAGTTATGCATAGAATTGAACCAAATTTTTTGTGAATGTTTTTGGCTGTGGCAAGCAGGTCCTCCTCCAGTTTTGAAATATTCCGCCGGAAGGGGGCGCTGCAATCGCGATTTTTGTGCCATTTTCAATATTGTACCGACCAAAAGTATATGAAGTTATGCATCGAATTGAACCAAATTTTTTGTTTATGTGTATGACTATGGCTAGTTGGTCCTCCCTGAATTTGAAAAAAATCAGCCGGAAGGGGGCGCTACAATCGCCATTTTTGTGCCATTTTCAATATTGTACCGACCAAAAGTATATGAAGTTATGCATCGAATTGAACCAAATTTTTTGTGTATGTGTATGACTAGTTGGTCCTCCCTGAATTTGAAAAAAATTCGCCGGAAGGGGGCGCCGCAATCGCGATTTTTGTGCCATTTTCAATATTGTACCGACCAAAAGTATATGAAGCTATGCATCGAATTGAACCAAATTTTTTGTATATGTGTATGACTATGGCTAGTTAGTCCTCCCTGAATTTGAAAAAAATCCACCAGAAGGGGGCGCTGCAATCGCGATTTATGTGCCATTTTTAATATTTTACCGACGAAAAGTATATGAAGTTATGTATCGAATTGAACCAAATTTTTTTTATATCTGTATGACTATGGCTAGTTGGTCTTCCCTGAATTTAAAAAAAATCCGTCGGAAGGGGGCGCTGCAATCGCGATTTTTGTGCCTTTTTCAATATTGTACCGACCAAATATATATGAAGTTATGCATCGAATTGAACCATATTTTTGTGTATGTGTATGACTATGGCTAGTTGGTTCGCTCTGAATTTGAAAAACATCCGTCAGAAGGGGGCGCTGCAATCGCGATTTTTGTGCCATTTTCAATATTCTACCGACCAAAAGTACATGAAGTATTGCATCGAATTGAACGAAATTTTTTGTGTAAGTGTATGGCTATGGCTAGTTGAATCGTCCTGAATCTGAAAAAAATCTGCCGGAAGGGGGCGTTGCAATACCGAATTTTATGCCATTTTCAATATTGCACCACATAAAAGTGTATGAAGTTAGTTTTAGAACTAACTAAACATTTTATATATGATTATTTTTTGGTAAGGCAAGTAGGTCCTCCTTGAATTTGAAAAAAAATCTGCTTATCATTCTATTGCCCACCGGCTCGTGCAGAGACGGAAATTCGTTTTTACTCCGATTAATTGATTGAAGCAGAAATTTAAGATGAAAATCAAAGTTGGTAAGGTATTGAATTAAAATTATTAAAGCATTAAAATGAGTAACTATTTTTTTTAATATTAAAATGTATGTATGAGATAGAAGAAAGTTTTGGGATTGGCACATCCAACTAGTTAATTTTAGAAAAAATCTTGTAACCTTCAAGCAGTTTTGATTATTTATTTTTTGTTGGCACGATCAGGTTATGTAAAATATTTTTTGGGAGGGGAAAAAAACAAGTTGGAAATTGCACGTGAAGCGTAGCAAATGAGGTGCGTTTGTACGATAACGAAG